>JACEGR010000987.1:0-198862 GCA_014170235.1 Listronotus bonariensis
AAATCAAACCACTAGAAGCCAAGATATACGTTAAAAACTGTTAAGGCCCTATTTACACTCAAATAACATAATTATTATTAAAAATTTTAGTATTAATATTTGTAGATTTATAAAAATTAAATTATTAGCAAAAGAACAACTAAAATCGATCTACTAGAAACCGAAATATACGTTAAAAACTAGATAAAGATTCATTGGATCCCCGTTTACCATTTAATTATCAGATCCTCCAATAGCCTAGTGGTATATGGCGTTGGATTCTCACAGGTGTTGCGGGTTCGACTCCCGGTGCCGGCGAGACTTTTTCATTAATTTATAGGTGATGACGTCTGGTGCTACCCCTATCTAGCACGTGGTGACTTGAGGCATAAAAATTCTAATTTTGCGTTAGGGGTTGGGATGGCACCAAAATTGTGTTTTCGGACCTTAAATTTCTCCCATGTATTTCTTATGGGAAAACTACCCTTATTGCCGCCGTACGCACATAGCTCTTCTACTATGAACCAATAGAGGATTTCTGTGTGCGTCACTCTCTATTTAAAAAATTTGCTTGAACTGTAAAAGACAGACAAATGATCAGTTTTAATAGTATTAGTTGTGATAAAAATTATACTAAAGCGAAAAAATAAAAAGGATTAAAGCCTAAACACTTAAAAAACTTAATAACTGACCCAGTTAAGGTACAAACCAAGATATAGAGTGTGTCTACTTAAGTTCGTACCATAAGACAAACTTACTATTAATTTTACGAAAAAATTTAACCATTTGATATTAATTGTTTTCAGTGGTAGGTATGTATATGAAAGATCTTAAAAATATAAATTTATATTAAGAGGAAAGTACACTTATTTTTGCCAATATTGAAAATTTGTGGAAAAAAATGTTTAGGACTAGGATTTTTTTCTGCAATAACGAGCATTTTTGAGCTTCTTTTACAAAAGTATTTTATTTCAAAATAAGTATCCAGTAATGTGGAAACTTAAATTTTCATTGTTAATTAAAACCTACAATCTTATCTGCTTCCTCATACCTAAAAAAACAAGTATGTAGATATCGAATAAAATGGACCAAGCACAGTGGCCTATGGAAACTGAAATTCTACTACGCTTTTCTTAGTATAAGTAGGTAATATTAACTTATAGACTATAATACCTTTCAACTAAATAGGATCAACATAATCTAAAATTTATTTGGTTGGTAAGTTTGAGCATGCTATTTTCATATATTTCTTAAAATTATACACTTCTTTTACATTTAGTACCATTTTTTATGCTAAATAAGTAATCTCGCAATAAAAGTTTAGTTTTCAAGAAATAATTCTATTTAGATTTTTATTTTCAGTTCTCATTTCCCTAATATTTATACCTATACATTTTTCCACATTAACCTATTCCAATCTAAGAAAAAAATAGTCTTCTACCAAATAGATTTTAATACACCATTAGCACTAAATTACCAATATTTAGTCATTAAAATATTAATAAATTTCAGTATAAACCACATTTTACACTTTTTATTAATGTTTTATGTATATTTACTCAATAAATCAATGTTTTTGAATATACCGCCGATTTTGACATTGGGAGTGCGTATGCGCATGCCCTGCCATTCCGCAGACCCTTTCTTCAAATTGTGCCACTTTTCGAAACGGCGATTGATCCTCTATCCTTGTCTATTCTCTTTGGGCTGATGTTTTGTGATTGTTGTGGCTGTTTATTTGTTATGTTTTTTATTCGGTTTAATTTTACGTGTGACCTGTGTTATAAATATAAATTATTAAAACAACATTTGTGTAAATTTATTGGTTTATTAAATAAACTATTTTTTAAATTATTTACGTTGTTTTTTTATGAATAAAAACAAATTAACACTTTATGTAAGATTTATTTTTTTAACAAAATATTATATACATTAATATTTTACATAAATACGTAAAATATATTTAATGAATATCTTGCTGGAGGTAAAAACACAATGAACCAATAGAGGATTTCTGTGTGCGTCACTCCATATTTAAAAAATTTCCTTGAACTATAAGACAGACAAATGACAAGTTTAAAAAGTATTAATATAGTGATAAAAATTATACTAAAGCGAAAAAATAAAAAGGCCTAAACACTAAATAACTGACCCAGTTGAGGTACAAACCAAGATTAGAGTGTGTCTACTTAAGTTCGTACCATAAGGCAAACTATTATTAATTTTACGAAAAAATTCAACCATCCCATATTAATTGTTTTCGGTGGTAGGTATATGAAATATCTTAAAAATTATGAATTTTTCTTAAGAGGAAAGTACACTTATTTTTGTCAATATCGAAAATTAGTGGAAAAAAAGATGTTTAGGATTAAGATTTTTTTTCTGCAATACCGAGCATTTTGAGATTCCTTTACAAAAGTATTTTATTTCAAAATAAGTAAGTATCCAGTATTGTACAAACTTAAATTTTCATTGTTAATTAAAACCTACAATCTTATCTGCTTCCTTATACCTAAAAAAACAAGTATGTAGATATCGAATAAAATGGACCAAGCACAGTGGCCTATGGAAACTGAAATCCTACTACGCTTTTCTCAGTATAAGTAATATTAACTTAGACACTATAATACCTTTCAATTAAATAGGATCAAAATAAATCTATAATTTATTTGGTTGGTAAGTTTAAGCGTGCTATTTTCCTATATTTCTTAAAATTATACACTTCTTTTACATTTTACAACCATTCTTTATGCTAAATATGTAATTTCACAATAAAAGTTTAGTTTTCAAGAAATAATTCTATTTAGATTTTCATTTTTAGTTCTTATTTCCCTAAAATTTATATATATTTTTCCACATTAACCTATTCCAATCTAAGAAAAAAATAGACTTCTACCAAATAGATTTTAATACACCATTAGAACTAAATTACCAATATTTAGTCATTAAATTATTAATAAATTTCAGTATTAACCACATTTCACACTTTTTATTAATGTTTTATGTATATTTACTCAATAAATCAATGATTTGAATATACCGCCGATTTTGACATTGGGAGTGCGTATGCGCATGCTCTGCCATCTCGCAGACCCTATCTTCAAATTGTGCCACTTTTCGAAACGGCGATTGATCCTCTATCCTTGTCTATTCTCTTTGACCCAAAGTCGGTCTATATAAGGTCACGACTATGGTGACCTAGAGGAAGGTGTGTAAACGACAACGGGACTATTTTGAAAAAACGGGTTTAAATTACAGCATTTCTATTAGAAAACAATAGAGGGCGCTCATATCAATTGGGATCAAATGAAACCAAGATGAAACAGTGTTGCCAGATATATCAATATGTAGTGGAATTCGTCCCATTTCTTTTCACAGATAATATGACGACTTTTGGATTTATGACTTTTAAAGCGTAATTAAAAAGAGCCTTAATCTATTTAAACTATTAAAATGTTACCTGGTTATCACGGGTTTTTTTTGTTATTTTCTTTTTCTTTTACGTGGGTATTATTTGTATTTGTAAATTTGACATATTTATTCACTAAATAATACACCACAACACACAACATTACTTAAATGGTGCATATTTAATACCTTATATGTGTAATTATTAAAAATTTCAAGAATTTCCAAGTTTAAAATGTATTTATTTGTATAAAACATAGTAAATAAGGAGGCGTCCATAAATTACGTGAGGTGTTTTTTTCCATATTTTGGACCCCCTCCCCCTTGGTGAGATTAGGTGAGATTTTCTTTAACCCCCCTATCTCATCTCACGTGAGATTTATAATGGGAATACAAAACTCTCAATTTCTTGAACCGAAATTGATTTTGTTTTCAAAAAATATAGAAGAGCAAAAAAAAGGTCCTCCATCCAAAAAAGCAAAAAAGCAACAATACATACATCACATTTTCCTGGGGGAGGCCTGTCCCAAAATTTATTTTTCTTTTCTTTTCTACCTACACAAAAATTACGTGAGATTTTCACAGACCCCCTTCCCCCCTCGTGAGATTTGGTAAGATTTTGCTCGACCCCTCCCCCTAAAATGTCTCACGTAATTTATGGACGCCCCCTAACCCATTTTACATTTTAAGTAGGAATTTACGAAATGTCATTTTGCAACATAGCTTTCATGGGCATCTTTATTAAATTTTAACTTTTCTAAATCACTCTTTCCGCGACCTCCGAGTAGTGCGGTTCATGTTTACGTAGAGGTCTACATAGACCTTCCGGGTAGGCGATTGAAGGCATCGTACGAGCGTGGCTGTACCCTTGGGGATCGAGAAAAGACTCACGCTAAATTGGGGCGTCTTTCTTCTGGGGCTAAGCGCTGTGAGTGAAGATTCCTAAAGCCTGAAGTTTTTTGCGTTTTGGTGTTTGAACACATGGTATCCTCGCATGGCTGAGGAGGTGCGCACGCCTGCGGAAATACGTCAGTGATGAAAGTGAAGGTTATGCACGACACCAGTAGCAGCCACTGGCTAGATAGTCACAATTTATGCCCTTCAGAAATTAAAGTAACTAGCATTAGAATTAAAAAGTGAAAATATCGGGAGCCACCAGGGGCACAGGCCCGACTTACTGGAGACTCCTACCCAGAATACGTACTGGCAAATGGACCTTCGGGGACCTGAGTCAACAAACAAAGAAACAACAACAACAACTTTTCTAAATTTGACGTGTTATGCTAGGTTAACAACGACGTTTGAAAAATTGTCAAAATAATAATAATAATAATAATAATAATAATATTTATTTCCAAAAATATTTTTTACAATAATAAATAGTTTTAAAATAAAAGCACCATTTTACATTATTTTATACATGGTACTAAAAACACCTAGATATTTTATTAGATTATATCTGTATGTGTTTTTGGAATTTTTATCACAGTTATTTTCTTTCTATCTACTATATATTTCTATCTATTTTCTTTCTATCACACCTGCTCGAGGCAAAGGAGATCAACATTAATTTAAACTACTCTATCTTATAAAATAAATATAAAAAAATATAAATAAATTCCTTAACAAAGCTACGAAACCACCGTAGTGGTACAAGTACAATTAAAGCTTCTAACAGAGTATCACATAAAGTATATCTAAAACAATTTTCTGTATATTCTATCATAGTTATTATAAACATATTCTACACATTTAATGTTATAAGTCTTATCTCTAAATATTTGTCGAATGCTGGCAGGGACTAGATTATACAGTTTGGGACCTAGGTTCAATATTGATTTCAGGCTCAGTGTTTTAGTATTACAGGGCAATATTAAATTATCCTGCAATCTACCTCTTGTTGCATATTGATGATTAATATATTCTTTATTATCTAACCTTCTCATGAACTTGCAAACTGTTACAATAAAAAGACATCTCACATTTAAAATTTTTTTAGAATATAAAAGAGATGTATGATATGTTCTAGACTTTTTATATATGATCTTTAAAATATAATTCTGAGCAATGTTTAATGGTCTTAGAGTTGTTTCATATAACCCGCCCCATATCAGCATTCCATACCTAATAATAGATTCTACAAGGGCTTTATAAATAGTTAAAACCAAATTCTGACTTAAAATTTCCCTCAGGATATAAAACTTATGAATCAGACCCTTCAAACCCTTAACCACTTTATCAATGTGTTTATTCCACTTTAAATGTTGGTCAACTATAATTCCTAAATATTTAGTTTCTGAAACTTCATAAATCATGTTAGAGTCATCTAATTTTAAATTTTGAAAAGGTGGCCTAAGTTTTTATTGTTGGAGTGAACGCTATATAATTGGTTTTTTAACATTTAATGAAAGTTTAGAAGAATCCAACCAATTTTTAATTAATCTCAGACCCATTTCTGCCCTTTGTTTAACCAACTCCCATGTATCCCCACTACATATCAAAACCGTGTCATCAGCGTAAGATAGAATAGTTCCCTCTATATTTACCTCCACCAAAAGAGAATTTATATAGATTAAAAACAATATAGGGCCCAATACTGTGCCCTGCGGAATGCCCATCTTTATGATTCTGGGTCCACTCATAGTTCCATTCAGCCTAAGGGCTTGTTCTCTGTGATCTAAATATGATTTAAAAAGGTCCAACACGGGGCCACGCACACCATAACCAGAAAGAGCATATATTGATGATTATGTGCATTAAAATGGATCTTTTATTGTATTAAATATGAAATAAAGTAAATACGGCCTTGCTTCAAACTGCTAAATAGGAAATATTTCTAAAAAAGGAGATATCTATTTTTAAAATTTAACCGGTAAGTATTTAACTGGCAAATTATTTAAATATTTTTAAGTAGAACTTGATTTTTGTAATTGAAACTTACTTGACTGATCTCAAAGTTATTTTTACGCCGTTTATTAGTCCAAATTACCGTAAAACTTACGTTTATATTAATTTGGAATTTTTACTCTCTAGTAGATAATTTAAAATTTGACGTTAAAGTAGGGTAACTTCATAGTTTAGAATTGTACTAGGTATATCCTTGACAGATGCATTACACGTGCCTTCAAGGCTATGCATATTAGAGACAGTCTTGCCACTTGGCTATAAAGTAATAATTACTTTATTTATATTATACAGTGTGTTTTCGGAAGTTCTTACCAAATAAGAAAATTTTTATTTAACAACTCGAAAAAAGTGCCTTCTTCATAAAAAAACCGGCTTAATAAGAAAATACATTTTCACAAAAATATTTGTAGGTTAAATGTACAGCGTGGCCTAAAAACTTGTTTCCAAATTGAAATTTAGAGTATTTTTTAACTAGGGTAGAAAACTTACTAAAAGGGTGATTTCCTATGTCATTTTATGAAAAAAAGTTTCTATAACCATATGTAAGGTATAGACTAAAAGTTAGTCATATTAATGTATATGAAGATAACGACAATCATGCACCTTTGCGTTATGAAGGTAATGGTCGTAAAAATTCTTGGTAAAAATATTATGTATTATTAGCGTCAAGTTATTGTTTTTAATGTTTTTTATTTGCTAGCCTATTCATTTTTTTTTCGTAATTGACGTCAAGCTGTAAAATACGTATGCAAAGATATAAAAAAAACTAGAAACGCATTATTAATGTAATGTATTATTAAGTAAATTTAGTAAACTTATAATTTTCCTAACAAAAAAAAAACATACTCCTAATTATAAAAATTACATTTGTTAAACTAATGGTATTAATTTTACCAAAAGTAATACACATATTTAAGTTTGACAGCAATACAAAAAAGAATTATAATTTAAAGAAAGGATTTATTACTGTTTTTCGATAAACCCCGATTCTGCATGCACGATGTTTGACAACATTTCAGAAGACTATGCAAAAAGGAAAAATATTGCTATTGGAATTTAAACATATAATTGCCCCACAAAAAATCCAATAAAGGAAATTGCTTTGTTCACGCAGACTTACCTTTTTCAAGTAAATTGCGAATCAAGTTCGTTAACTAGTTTTTAAAATTGGAAATTTACAGTTGGATTTTAAGCAAGAAATATTACGTATTTCTGAAAAATCAGTTTATGAGAAAAAAAAGTTTCCACCTATTAAATAACTAGATTTTTAAATGATAAACCTGCCATTTCTTAGTTTTATACCTATTTATTTATATGCAAGATAGTAGATTATAAATTTTACAGTGGTAATTTACGAAATAAAATTTTGCAACACAGCTTTTACGAAGTGCTTAGTTAAATTTTAACTTTTATGAATTTGACGTGTTAGGTTATTTGTTGGCAATAATGTAATGCTTGTTTTAAAAACTGTTTCTAGCTAAGTCAAAAATCGGCAAATTTCCAAAAATGTTATTTAATAAATTGTATTTAAATACTCTTTACCAGCTTATTGACAAAAGTCAACGCTTAAGTCTATTACTGTGCTTTTTATTATAAGCCACCAGTATTTATATTTCTTGCTTTATTTACCTAAGTAACTCATTTATAAGCGTATAAAGTAATAAACCTGACACATATATTAATTAAAAGCCTAATTTATTAAAGCAATAAAGACACCTTCTATAATAATGGTAATAAAAACATTCAAAATTGCAAATTAGCAATTTAAGATAATCATTTAATCCTCTTTAGAATTACAAATTAAGCAGTTTAAAATTGGGACTGGTAATGTAAATTTTCTATTTTATTGGGGAAATTAAATAGCAGCGTATTATAATTATTACTTGAATCGGTAAAATAAAAATTGGTAAAACAACCTTAATTAAGTATTTTAATTGTGTTTATTCAATTTTTTAAAAAGAACTGTGTCCCAAACATAAATAAAGATTTTTTAGAAAATAACGCCCATCTGATGTTTACGTACAAAGTTTTTTTTGTTTTTGTCAACCTCTAAGAACTATAACTAAAAATGTAAAAAATCCTTTCGTTTAAAAGTATCTAAGCTACCCGGATTTTCTCAAAGCTCTATAAAAATGCTACCACAAATTCTTCGGGTCAAAATACAACGGTCTAATGCAATTTACCTTAGTCGAAAGGTTGCTGGTTTGCAAAATACAATGTGTCCATTTTCTATTTTTTTTTTACTTGGATCCCTGTATCTCGAAAACGATTAAGTTTTCAACTAAGATAAAATAAATTAAATCGCAGTATTTTGGTCCAAAGAAATTTGTTCATGAATTTTGTTTACCCCGCTCAGCTCCCCCATAACTCCCTGGTTCCTTCAGTTTCTTCACCTATTAATTAAATAAAAACAAAGTATATATTTTAGATCAGTGCAACTGTGCTTATACTCAAAACAGCGTCCAAAATCAGTATGTATCCAATATTTTTAGAAGCCATTTGATTAAAAGCAAAATAGTAGAAAACCATGTATGAAACTGGTACTAAAATTATTATTAAAATTTTATTTTAATATTAGTAGTTTCATATATGTGTACTGTTATTATGTTGTTTTAAATCGAATATTTTTCCAAAAATTATAAACACATACTGATTTTGAGCACTATTTGATATAAACACAGTTGTGCTGATCTAAAATATTAAATTTATAATTAATTTTAAAGTGAACAAGATATGTTTGGCTCATATCTTGAAAAATATAAAAATTTTAAAAAATCTAGCTACACCACTGGATTCTAAGTAAAAATATCTAATAATATCAGTTTTTACGCCGGTTGTAAAGTTACAAGACAACTAAAATAAGAGGGGCTTCCAAAATGAAAAAAATGAATTTTTGCCCTATATGTCAAAAACTAAGAATATATTATATAAAATACTTTGGTGACACCTTTCGTTTTATCAAAAGTAGCAACAGTTCGCAAAAACAGCAAATCTTTATCTTTGATAATAACAAAGATACCCTGCAATTGCAACGAATTCCGGATACCCTGTACACGTTTAGGCTGTAAGCACTAAGCTTAGTGCCGTAGGTATAGTGGAAATTACATGTATTATTTTTAGATTTAAAGAGGCCATATTTCCAAAACTATTTAAAATAGATATATTTTATTTATTTTAATGCCCTAAACATATTTTTATTGGTGAAGGTAATATACAGGTTAGTTTCATTTTGACATTCATTTGTTTCCCTTGTTACACTTAAAAGATAATAGATAACTATAACTTATAAATAGTGGCGAGCAGTGCTGCAGAGGCTAACGTGTCAGCCTCTCACCGCAGCGATCCGGGTTCGAATCTCGGTGTCGGACATCGGATTTTCATTGCTCGTCACCTCACATTTGGTAATTGTAGTGTTCTGCCATTCCTAGGTAGTAGTTATTGAAAAAAAATAACGTCCGTGGTGGCACTACCGCGTTGTCAAAAAGCGCTGTAAAATGCAAAACTGCATATTTCAGTGCTTGGATAACGTTGACGGAACACGACAATAATGGGTTAAACATCCAGTAACCCGGCACTCACGGATGTCATAAAGTTAAAAAAAAATAAATAACGTTTATACACGAAGTTTTTTTCTATCTTTTTTAGTTACTGTTGTAAGTAGGTAACAAAATGAAAGTAAAAACCCTGTACTTTAACAGATGTGCCAACGCGTTGACATTATTCTAAATGATTTCTACAAAAACATTTAAAATTATGATAATTTTAGCTGGAACTATTTACATATTTTTACAGGGTTCTACAAAATTAGTTTAAATATTTTAAAAGTATATTTTTTAGTTCTAAATTAAACATTGTTATTTCCATAAAATTTGTTTTAAAATACACTCCCCTTTAAGCTACGGTACAAGTTAAGTAAAACAAAATAATCATTTTGAACCGTGGATGCAGTTTTGGATTAAATTTAGTTTAGTTTTTAGTATAGGCAAGTATGAGTGAATTCAGTTGTTTAAATATTATTGATACTTCCCGACTATTTTTCCTATACTTTTTAGGGTTTATGAAGTAATAATATTATTTTGGCAAAACTCTATCAGCCCAAACATTAACAAAATGGCGTTTTCAAGCACAATTCAGCCTAATATTTTCTTTTAGCTTAATGTTTGTTTTTCGAGTTTAAAACCTTTTAAATGAGTCTAAAAGAATTATTTTTTAAAATAATACTTTCCACTCATAATAAACAAAAATTAATATTTCACCATTTTACATACCGAAAGAGTTATGTGATGAAATTTAAAATTCTCTAATGGTCCGTGACATTTGCAAGTATCTTAGACATCGAACCATTACCTTTTAGTCGGTCGGTGGTGGTAGTGAAACTATAATTGTCTTTGATTGTAGACAATTTGAAACAGTGCCAAGACCTCTTAAAGATTAGGAATTATTCCGAAGTGTAACAAGTTTTACATTTTAATTGTAAATTCGCAATACTCGCAAAACACATTTGCATCAATTTATCAAAAGCCTAAATGTCCCTAATGTAATATTTAAATTGGAGAATAATTATAATTGTGTTTTAAATTTTAAACCATAAAATGTTTTAGTAAGATTATCCAGTTAACTATTTAAATTATTTTAAAATTTACCAACAATTGCTTACAAATTTTTAAAAACGCTTTATTTTTTTAGGTTGTTTAAATTTTAAAATAAAATATACGTTTCGTTGAAATAATAATTTGTTAAAGCTAATAAAAAGAGTATTTTCATGATCTTACACTTTCATTACATAAAAGAATAATCTTTTTAACACGCTATATTTAAAAAATATTAATTCTTTTAAGTATATAAAAAGAAACGGAAATAACAAAATTTGGTAATAGGTATAAAATTTAATTAATAAAAAGCTGCCGAGCGCTTTTGACCCAAGCTAGACCATCTTCAGGACGACATTAAAAGTAAGTAAATACATAGTTTTTATATAATAATAATTAAATTAGTCTAACTTCCTGGTCAAAATTACAGAGTAACCCTAAGTCATATAAGTAACCAAACAAGTGTAAATAAAAATAAAATACAATATTAATTCAAAACATCTGTACTGTTTTCAGAAACAATGGCTGGGAAAGAACTATTATCTCCATAAACAAATAAATTACTGAAAAAACCATCGATCGTGCGTTACTTATTTATGATTAAGTTGAAACTTATAATTGGAAACAATTAAAAAGGTGGCTAAAATGCTATGGGCGTCCGTAAAAAAAGGAAAAAAGTGAACGATCGACTGACTATGTGTAACCAATTGTTTACTAACTACAAACTTAATAAATAAAATTATTATTTACATTTTTTTAATTTTGTTTTTATTTATTTAACCTTATTTACCCAAAATTTACATTTTGCACATGTTTTATATGTAATTTGCCCGATGATTTAATAATTTTTCTGCGATATTCCAGACAAGGTTTTGAAAAATTTATAAAATAGTACGTAGGTATTGGTTTTAATTGATTTGCACCGTGTATCACTTTTACATACCCCATAACAAAGTCGTTTTATTGATCCTTTTTGTACAGACAACATAATTATAATGGATTATAAATATTTTTTCGGTTGTATTAAGTTACTACTTACTATACTATTTTAATTTATTTTCAAGGGTAGTAAGCACTTTTGGACAGGGTGTCCCACTGGGAACTGCGGCGATCGATTTCTCAAAAAGTACGCTTTAGAAAATTTTAAAATTTTGGTAACATTATAAAGTCCGTGGGGGCATACAACTAAAATATTTTGACAGAAGTTAATGTCAACTTTCCTATTTTAAATAAAACACCCTATGTATTAATTATTTTTTAGATTCTGCGTAAAATTCTAAACATTATTTTTGTGTAATAGTCTATACAAAAGTCCAACCGTTTTTAACTTATTTTAAATTTTATGTCAAAAATGACGTTTGCAAGCCATTACATACCCATCAGTTTCTTCCAAACAAAAGCCTTTAATATGAGTTGGGGTTGGGTTTCTTGTAAAGAAAGAACTTTTTAGTAGACTGTATCGATATTTTCACAAATAATAAATACAGAGTGATCTAAAATAATTATTGAAAATCATTACGACTGAAACGTTAAAACTATTTTTTTTTAATGAAAACCCCTATCTTTTATTACCTTATCCTATTAGGCATTAAAAATAAAGGTAAGTTTGTAATGTCAATTTCAAAATTTATAGTGTTCGAAATATTAACGTTTTAATATTAATCTATTCTAACAATGCATTTAAGTACGGGTAGGTACGGGGTAGTTGACAGTGGCGCCGCATTTTGTTGTCGAGGCCAAGTAAAAGCAAAACTCAGCCGTATTTAAAAGGATTGTTAGAATAGATAAAAATAAGATTGGTAATATTTCAAAAACTATAAATTTGTGAAATAGACATCCTTATACAAACTTATCCCTATTTTTGATGCTTAATATGATAAGGTAAAAAAGACAGGGGCTTTCAATTAAAACCAATTACTTTTAAGGTTTTTGTCGTAATAATTCTTAACGAATATTTTTGACCACTCTGTACTTATTAATTGAAAAAATATCAATACAGTCTGCTAAAGGAAGTTTTTCTCTACAAGAAATTCAACCCAAACTCATATTAAAGGCTTTTGTTTGGAAGAAATTGATGGTTATGTAATGGGTTGCAAACGTCAATTTTGACATAAAATTTAAAATAAGTCAAAAACGGTTGAACTTAGGTATAGAACATTATACATAAATTATGTTTAGCAGAATCTGAAAAATAATGAAATGGTCTGTTACAAAGTATTCAAATAAACAGAAAACGCCGGATCACGATTAAGATAACGACACGTGTTTCGTCCTTGTTAGGAATGGTTACCTACGCTATAAATCGCTGACCCAGTCTGATGAAAAATTTTAACTTTTAATTATTACAATTAAAAATTATTTAAAGAATTAAATATGCGTACCTTCCTATATAATCGTCCTTAGTTCTATCCTTATCCCAAACGGTCATTTCCAGCTGTTGATCACCATCGTCATATAAATGAAGGTCTAGTTGCTCGAGCCACCTTGGATTTAATGATCTCCATACTATCCTACTTTTATATTTTTCGTTACCTAACCTAAAAAAAAAATTTATAGTATTTTTACCCTATTATAATTTAATTTATAAAGGTAGACACAATGTTAGATCATTATTTTATTTTACCGAAATACATTGATAATAAATAGGTATGCTGCTTGTTTTGTTAAATACTTTAACATTTATAAATTTAATATAAGCGACTTATAGTCTTAGAGCCAGTAGATGGCAAATCTTCAGTATTTTACCAAAGCTCATATTTGGTTAATCACTCTCCTATATCTACCTTACATAGGATGGGACTTCACTAAGCCAAGCGAGGGCAGCTATGACGGCACTCAGGTACCTAAATTTTACCAAGTTTGGCAGTTTTTACCCAAGCTGCTGTTGGGACACATTAGAGAGTATATTCAATAAAAAGATAAGTGCGGACGATTTAGTTGGTTAAAATTTCGTAAAAATCATTTAGTTTTTTTGTATTTTCAAAAAATCTGCCAGGAAATTACAACCAGCTTAATAATCTGCCAATATTTTTTGCCTCGTATTAAAGATACTATATAATAAGAATAATAATGTGTTAAAACGGCCACTTTGGTATAAACTAAAAATCTAATATTTTTTGTAAAAACTTTATCTTTAGAAATTAAAAAGGAACATGTTTTCCTTTACACTCCGTAAATCACACACAACACCTACAGCTAAAACGGCTAAAAGATTATATAACTTGTTGAACAACAGATTGTATAGACAATATTACAGACAATCGGTGAAAAAAATATATATACATTTGCACATTCAATTTATCATACAACTTGTTAAATGACTATGCCACAAGTTATAAAACTGTAGTTTCGACGATCGAATCTACTTAAGTTGTACAACCTGTTGTAAAACAGGTGACCTATTATTTATTTTATTTTTTACAAAAATATTTTTTTATTTATTTCAATAATTTTTAGTACATTTTAAGTATTTTAATACATCTCGGTAACTAGGGGTTTTTCGGCATGGGAAATTCAGATCTAATATTATTTTTCATATCTTAGCCAGAGCGGGCTAGCTAAACTAATGAAATTTCTCTAAAACTTTCCAACTTTTTTGTGGTACTCATCTGTATGTACCTTCTAAGTAAACCAGTAAATTTCCCTATGCTTTTACACAACAAAGGTATACCTTGTAAGAATGGTTTGAAGCAACCGTTTTCAAGATATTTGTATTTAGGTGGTTTAATGCAACCATAAAGTAATTAAAGAATAAATTAAATAACTACGATCACATGTGAAAATTGCTTGTATGGCACTAGTTTTAGGTATAATAGAAAGCTGTTGTTACTTTCATATCTGTTATTGCCATTTAAAATAAATTTGGAATCATTGGGCTGTTAATTAAAATTACATTAAAAAAACATTAAATATGTTAAGTAAGGACCTTTTAAATTATAAAATGATAAAAGCTACTAGGTGGGTGATTTTCGATATAAAAATTCTGATCAATACCCCAAATTGATAACAAGATTGGTGCGATCTGGTAGCTAGAACTATAGCTGGGACTTACCAAATTATGTTTTATCATTTAGTATATAACCTACATCATTTTCATTGTAATAAAACCTTTTAACATATTTTTTAATAATTTATTTCTTGTGTAAAGAAAGAATTATGTTGGCAGTATCTTTTATCAAAACAGTTTTTCTAAAAATAATTGCGAACCCAATGAAACTTCTACAACTTTTATTAAAACACGCTTTGCTCGTTTAAACTTTTAGTAGCCTCTAAGAAATAATGAAGTTTTTAAAATGCTACAAAAGTTTTTGTTTTAAAACATTATTTAAAAAGTTAATCCTTTCAAAAATTAGAGTTAGGTTAAGGTTTATAAAATAGGATAAACAGAAAAAAAAAACAAAAAAGTAAATAAACAAATTCCAGTTTCGTAGGTAAATTTTTTTATTTTTAGTATACAATTAAAACACTACAAGAAGACAATATTTGAATGCCATGACTCCCGTAAAATACTTATCAAAAACAAAATTTTATTTGCAACCTAAATTTGCTTTACTAGTGGCCACTTGCCCACTTCGTTGGGCGTTATTATCTAAACATTTTGTTTAATCATAGTAAAATAAAGCCTCTAACACTTCTAAATAGTGAAGCTTTCTGATTGAAAATGAATTTTTATGATAGGTTTAGTACTTCCGAAGATTAGCGGCTACAAACAAACCCACAAACAAAGTTACAAACTTTATCTCTTCATATATTAGTATAGATTTAAACATCCTACTTATAAAGCCTTTTTTCACATTTATTTTAAGAAAACCTTTATTATATCTACTCAATGTCGTCCGTGCATTTCAAGCCAAGAGCTCTAAGTTTTTTTATTTTTTTTTAACTTTCAAAAATATACAGGGTGATGCTTTGCAGAGCTGAAGCTTGTCAGGTGATGATTGAAGTTCTGGCATTAGGTTATTTTTGTTAATAAACGCAAATAAACCATTTTTAATTAAAATGGACAATACTAGTTATAAAAAAAATCTTAGAATTCATTAAGTAATTAAAAAATGGGCGCTGCTGTTAAATATGGGGTAAGCTCCGTTGTGGTATAGGGTTAAATGTGTGCAGGACGACCAGGCTGCTTATGATTAAATTAAAGTAGAATTAGAAAAATAAATTTAAATTAAAAAGTCATTTAAATTTTATAAAGATAATGATAAGACAGCCAAATAAAGCACTGGTTGCTTTATAATTTTCCTTGCACTATTGACGCATGTCCACAAAAGCCATAATTTAATTTAAAAATTGGAGCCAACTTTATAATTTGTAAATTATAAAATTTTAAACAGAAATCAACTTAATGCTGCACTAAACAAAGAATTATCCAAAGTAGTTCCAAAATATTGTAAAAAATTAATGAAGTCGATGCCGAGTCGCGTAAAGAAAGAAAGATATAACAAGCAAAGAAGTTTTAATCAAAACTAAGCAAAAGAACATAATTTTCCCTAAGGAGTTAATTAAATCTTTATCACAGTGTATAAGTTTTATTTTGAAGTAAAAATTTTATTAATTTTGTTTTTGCTTAGGTAAGCATAATTCAATATTTTTGTTATATCAGCTTGGTATTTAATTACTTTTTAAGTAGGTATCTTAGTTTTTTCAATTTTATGATGTGTTAAAAAATTAACAAAATAACTAAGGTGTATAGGTTTTATTTTGGCCTACTGTATATCAACATTTCAAATAGAAAAATTATATTATTGAAGGAAAGGAATCTGTGTATAAAGTTGTGTTGTATTTTACCTAAAAATAATGTTTTAAAATACAAAAATAAAATATAAATTTGTTAACAAAAAACATACAAGGTACATACCTAAACTTAACATAAGGATCAGAAGTTCCCGTTTCTGGATCACAGGCAAGAAGGTTTTTGCCTTCTATTAAAACTATCGTCACTACTGAACTCCATATTTGCGATTTAAGTCTTTTATTTACATCTTGTATCCTACTATTTTTCTGGAAGTACTAAAATAAATTAAATTTTTAGTTTTTTTTAATTTAAAACAAATATATTTTTCTTAAGGTCAAACTTAAAACAAAATTTCATAATTTAAAGGGAATAGCAACAATAATCGTATTGTTTAAAATACACAGTGTGTCACTTTAAAAAGTACTATCCATAAAATGGCAGCCCCTATAAAAACCTAAACAAATGCAAACATTCGTAAACTAAGTTTCTTAAGGGGCTTGTTAAAAATCATATTAAATTAACCCTCTAGGGGTGGTATCAACAACCTCTAAAATGGAGAGGGGTTGAGTGACGCCTTGTTCTAATTAAATGTAAATTAATTGTCGTTTAAAAGTATTTTAGTTTAGTACTTTTAAAACAAACAGAAAAAGTTGCAAAAAACATAACAGTTAATGGATGATACTTCTAATTTTATTTTAAATATTGGAACAATTTTAAGAAATTATGAATGAATGAAAATGAACCTGCAAGTTTTTTAGGGATATTTCTGTTTCAATAAGCTGCCAGTTTATAGGCGTCAATAATACGTAACTGAGCACACAGTTCTATACCCCGGTTGTGACCTCGGGATCACAACAGTATTTTATACAGGGTGTTACCTTATTGCGGCAAGAAAATTTAAAGGCGTATTCCTGAGTCATTTTATTAAAAAAAGTTTATATAAACATGGGTCCTCAAATTTTTTGTTCTTAAGATACAGGTGGTAAACTTTTGAAAAAACCTAAAAATGCCTAAAACACTTTTTTATAAAACTTGTTAGACTGGATGTAAACGTCATTTAATTGAGTACTTATTGTTGTTGTTAGATACTACTGATTTAATTTTCTTTTTTTCTGGAAAATTAGGCAAGCTGCGTAAAAATATTAGGAAAAAAGTATTTGTATTTTTAGGTGTTTTATTTGAAAAAAAATATATATAAAAAGCCAGTGACGTACATTTTTTGTCAATAATATTAGCTAAGATGCGTCCCTGATGGCTACTGGTCTCACTAATTAAAATTAATTTAGGGATAAATTACCTTTTATTTTAGCAAATACCACAGCCAAAGTATAGGGTATCTTTAAGATATTACTAAAAACCAGATTTTATATTTTAACTGTAACACCCTGTACTTTATAAATAAAGCATGTTTGGGCATATGTTTAAAAAAACTTTCTTTTATAAAATTGGCTTAGTAATACGCCCTTAAAATTTCTTACCACAATTAGGAAACACAATGTATATATTACCACAAATCGGCGATAACAATATATTAAGAGAATCTAACGTTATTAAATAAAAATTAAAGTTTCTTAATTCACAACTTTAATACCTGTTCTTTATCCTCTTGAGTTTTTGGATAAAGCGTGGCAGAAATATAAATTTCTCCCAGGCAAAGTTCGGGCCTTGACGGATCTTGCAGCGGTAAAGTTAAGTCGTTGTTTCGTCCTAAGTCTAACGTTGTTAAATCTAATACTGCTGAACCCATAAAGTCATCCTAAAAGGGTTTACAATATACCAGAGTTAATTTTTATTAAACTTTTACTAACAAATAATAAACTTTAGAAATTAAAAAATTTGGCTACAACTTAAGTTAATTATCGTATGTTCTATATTGGTTTGGTGAATTCATTTAGTTGATGGTATTGATTTGCTTCACGCTAAATGGGACCGCTTTTTTGACACAAAATAAAGAAAACCCCAAAAAAAAATTAAAATAAAAATCTAAAAACTAACAATTGACGTTTCGGTGGCAAGTCTGCCACCGTTGTCAAGAAAAATTAAATAACAATAAATTTTAGGATATTCTGAAAATATTTTGACATTAAATGTCAAATTTTGTGTCATAAGTGACATAATATTATTAAAATACAAAGAAAAGTATTGACTTATTTGATTTTAAATTTTCCTAAAGATACTACGCATCAAGCAAAGGTTACCATTTATTAACTGATGTTACACATTTACCTTTGTTTAAGAATATGTACGCATTTTCTTTTATTTTATCTTTTTAGAGCATGTTTTCTTTTCTAAAATACTTGAAGCATTCCACTTTTAGGCCCTGGGCCAGTAATGAAATTGACTTCATGATAATAACACTTTTAACATTTTTTAGGGGTTCCTGTTGACGTGTCCACCACGAATATTCAAACCACCATATATGAAAGCGGCGCTTTATCTCAGCCTGTCAATGCAAAATGATTTGGGTGTCAGACAGTGCAAACTCATCACTCATTTTGTCGAACAAGTTTACCACAATGTTTTACATGTAATTTTTACGGAAATCGCAAGTGTTACAGTTACTTAACCCGCCCAATCCGATATCAAAAACATGTTCATGGGTCTTCTTCTCATGACTGTAACCCTTATGAGTTTTGGCACAATATTTATAAATTGCATGTAAAACATTTTGTTAAACTTGTCCGACAAAAAAGTGACGCGTTCCCCCAGTCAAACACCCGAAATATTTGACATGGACAGGCTGGGTTAAAGCGCCGCTTTCATATATGGAGGGACATATGGCAGTATAAATATTCGTTATAGACTCAATAAAAAAGACTATAAAAAGTTTTAAAAGTGTTATTATCATGAAGTCAATTTCATTACTGACTATTTATCTTGTGATTGTTTTTAAATGTCTGTTGACAAATAAAGATTTGTGAAATTATGTATACCCAAATAAATTTTATATAGGTGAAACTTGTGACCATTAGCTAAACACATAAAAGAACACAGAATATACATCAAAAACACAAAATTTAACGAATTCAAAATTTGTAAACACGCATTTGAAAACGGTCATATGTTAAACTGGAATGAAGTATTTTAGCAAAGAAAACTGGTTCAAAAAATCCCAAATTTAAGAACGTGCGTACATATTATTAAATAAAAATAAATGTGTAGCATCAATATCAGTTAATTAAAATAACACATCAACATCCTAATTGTAAAAGCACCTGACTCCATTTTAAATAAAACATGCATTGCCATCTGTAACCCTATAAAATAAAAGCTAAAGATGGCTTCAAAATCACATTTTTATTAATTAATTGTAAAACCACCTAATTCTGGTTTTTATAAAGAAATGTGATTTTGATGCCATCTTTAACCGGGGTATACACGGTCATGCAAAACTGTCACATCTGTCAAAAAGACAAAGCTCGCGCGCATATTTGACCGTGTGTATTAAAAAACTGCCACATCTGGCTTGGCATGCGACTCGATGTCCGAGTTTGATTTTTAGTAGCGCGCGTCGTGCTAACTTGTGCATGTGTAGGACACGTCAGTTAACATTCCAGTTTAGGAACGCCGTTTACGGGTTTATATTGTTGGTTTTAAGTTAACAAAATGGCTCTTTGGCGCCAGGAAGATTTATTGCGTGATTTTATAGTTATGTACCAAGGTTATCCATGTTTACATGAATAAATTGAAAAGAATAAAAATATATTTTTGCTGAATTAAGCTTATGTTCAAGTTGATCACACCACCAGCTGCCAAAACTGACGCTGATCTGACAGGTACATCTGAATCGTGTGTATCAAAAGCTTCATTTGACATTTGCTTTCATGCAAGTGCGTTTCAGGTTTGCATGACCAATTTAGCCTTATGTTATAAGGCAATATATGTTTTATTAAAAATAAAGCAAGGTTTTACAATTAAGGTGACGACATGGTTACATTTGCTTAATGCTGAAGCGCTGATTTTCAATTTTTTGAGTTTTTTTTGTTTTTTTCTAATTTTGTTAAAAAAAAGTTGTCCCATTTGGCGTATTCTTATTAAATAATTTGTTTTTTATAAACATTTTTAACGTACTTACACTTAAAATTAAAAGTCTTAAAGCAGTGTTAGCTATCATTGTAATAATAATACTAGGGTGGTCTTTAAAAAATGTTTTTGTGACTCTCCCTAAAAAGCTTTCTTTTGGTAAAAAAAACATTAAATTATTATTATTATTATTTATTTCAAAAGAACACGGGCCTCTAGATCTAAAGATCGATTATATCCAATATTTAACTAAGATCGTTGTTGTTGTCGTCGCACGTTTTGTTTTAAATTAAAGAAAAAAAAGGCAACACATTTTTAGTGTTTTTTATTTAAAAAAGGTTTTGGAGGGCAGCGCAAAAAAATTAACGACCACCCTAATAATTATACCAAAAATTTACTTAAATCTTTAAAGGCACGTGTTGTTTTGACTTAAAAATTAAAAACCATGTTTTTTTATTTAAAAAAAATTCTTTTAGGGGGCGTCGCTAAAAAAATTTACGACTACCCTAAACTATAGTAGTAGCTTAAAACCCATTTTTTTCAAATCACATAATGTAGAATATAATCTGTAATTCTTTTCGTTTTGTTTCTTTAAAAGCTAAGTTTAGCTTGACAAAATGGGTATTATTTATTCGACGACTGGATATTTCTTAGGCAGATCATTAAGCTATTAATCATAACGAAATAATTTGGGTTATAGGAATCAAATCCACAAGAGCAACTTAATGATTAATTATGGTTTTAAGTGCCTTAAAAAAGAATAAAACAAGTGCTATTAGAATAATTTTTCAAGGGCAAATAATTTTGGGTACACTTTTTATTATGTTTTTCTTATGCCGAAATTATTTTATGTTTTATTGTTAAAAAATATTTTTATGTAAAAAGTAGTCTAATAGATTTATTTAAATAATAGAATATTGTTTAATTACGTACGTACTTTAACTACATTGTAGCTGTGGTATTTTATCAAAAAAGAACAACAACTATTTATTATGGAGTGATTTCCATTTTATCATTAAAAGCATCAAGAACTTTTAAAATCCTTGAACTTTCAGTGCCCCAAGACTGCTTAGTAGAAATAGGCATTATATTAAATTATATTATTAAAGTGGGGTTGGTTTTTTTAACACAATATGCTTTGTATAAAAAAATTATTAAAAAGATAATTTAGAAACAAATAAAAAATTGTACAATAAAAAAATCTTTGTCAATTTTAATAAAACCATTTTAAACAAGGCTTTTTCTTAAAGTTTAAAAGTAAGCATTCTTTTAGGTAAAGAAGAAGATATACCCATTTTGCCTAAAAAAGTTGTGGACAGAAATATGTAAAAAAGAGATGGAATTGTTAAATTTAAAAACTAGTGCTATGAGAATGACATATCACTTAAAAATAATTATAGACCTAATACGTTTTAATATTGCTCTCTTTTTTTTTGCAACTAACCAGAACTGCTGAGACAGATTTTTGGAAAAGCATGCTTTGGAAAATTTTTAAAATCTGATAATATAATTTTATAATGTTGTGGGGGACATACAACTTGAATATTTTAACAGCTCTATCACTTTCGGTTATACCGAAAGAGATAGATGTCAATTTCCTTATTTTAAATGAAGCACCCTATATATATATTAAATTTTTTAGATTCTGTGTAAATTTCTAAACATAATTTATGTATGATGGTCGATAATTAGGTTCAATCGTTTTTGACTTATTTTAAATTTTGTGTGTAAAAATCGGGTTTGTAAGTTATTACATAACCATCAATTTTTCTAAACAAAAGCCTTTAATATGGGTTGGGGTTGGGCTCCTTGTTGAGAAAAACTACTTTAGTAGAGTATATTGATATTTTCACAATCAATAATTACAGAGTGGTTAAAAATAATCGTTAAAAACTTTTAACGACAAAAGCCTTAAAAGTATTTTTTTCAAATGGAAACTCCTATCTTTAATTATCCTATCCTATTAAGCATTAAAAATAAGGGTAAGTTTGTAAACGGATGTCTATTCCAAAAATTTATAGTTTTCAAAATATTAGCGATTTAATATTTACATATCTATTCTTACAATGCATTTAAGTACGAGTATTGCGGCTAGGTACGGTGTAGTTGGCTATGACGCCGCATTTTGTTGTCTAGGTTAACTAGAATTGCCGAAAACTATAAATTTTTAAAATAGACATTCCTATAAAAACCTATTCTTATTTTTATTGCTCAATAGGATGAGGTAAAAAAACGATGGGGTTTCCATTTAAAAAATTGAAGTTTAGGCCTTTTGCCGTAATAATTTTTAACGAATATTTTTGATCACTCTTTATTGATTAATTATTCTAAAAATATCAAAACTGTCTTCTAAAGTAATTTGTTCTCTATGAAAAACCCAACCCTAACTCGTATTAAAGCCTTTTGTTTAAAAGAAATTAATGCTTATATCATGGGTTGCAAATGTCATTTTTGACACAGAATTTAAAGTCAAAGACGGTTGGACTTAGGTATTGGGAATTCAAATTAAGGAGCACAATGTTGCAATTCGATCAAACAGCTGATAAAAATGGGTATTTAAATTCAATTTTGCGAAGAATATTTACATAAATTATCTAATTAGTTATTAAATTTCACGTAAAATAATAGGCATTATTGGCTGACAACCTAAATAACACAAAGCAGAATAACAGTCAGTGTTTCGAGAAACTTTATATATAGTCATAAAGCGTAAGTTCTTCGTTATTTACACTTGAATTGCGGATAAACCAAAACTGACTTCGCACGTTTTGCTTCATTGCTGAATTTTTAACGAAATCTATGATGGCAACCACTTAAACGCTTAAAATTAGTTGTAGACTAACTCTTTTCTTATTTTTTATTATATTTATTTAGTAAATCATAAAAATTCTTTAAAAAATATAATATTAACTGCAACAACAGAAAGCAAAACTTGATTATGAAATGTCATTATGTTCTAAATTTGCGACTGCAACGTTGCCGACGAGCGTAATTTTAGTTTTCAACAGAAAATTATACATAAATTAGGTTTAAAATTTTACGCAGAATTTAAAAAATTAATAATATATAGCGTGTTTCATTTAAAAAAAAAGGAAGTTGACATTAGCTTTCGGTATAACTGGAAGTGGTAGAAATGTGAAAATATTTTAGTTGTATGTCTCCCACTAAGTTTATAATTTAACCAAATTTTCAAAAATTTTCAAAAGCTACTTTTAAGAAATCGATCGCAGCAGTTCCCGGTGGGACACCCTGAATATAATTCACTACCTTAATCTAAGCTAAATTAAGGAATTTAGGTTAAATTTAAAAGTTTTACTTACTTGCAATCCCCAATCGTAATCAAACACCTTTATCGAAATTGGAAGAAAAGGGTCCTCAATAGGCACAGTAAAGCTCTCGTCCCACACTGGATTTAAATCCCTGTAAATTGTTCTTGATTTGTATATCAACCTGCCTCCTATTTTAAATTTCACATACGGATCGCTTAGACCTAATGAAAGAGTAAAATAAATAAAGATGTCAAGTTTTTAAACTTTTTTTAATTAAAATATTTTGAAATTTGTGAAACAATGCGAAGTTAAACTTTTATTTAAATCTGCATTTTCCATATATTAGTACCAAAAAGCATTTGAAAAATATAGCAACAAAAAAGTGTACAGGGTGCGTGGAAATTACGCGTTAGTATTTCTGTAGGAGATTCTGCACAAAAATTAATGCAACAAACTTCCATACAATTTTTTTCAAAAACTCAAAATTAACGAATATGTATATTGAGAAAAAAATTGGGTTATTTTTTCTAATACCTTTTCTCTAGTGTACTGATTTTCACCATATTTAGAATACATATCAATAACAAATTACCTATGAACAACGTTTGTTTTCAAGGCTTGCTTTGGGTATTTTAAAAACCAGAATTTCTAATTAAACGTATGTAATTGTTTAAAGTCGTTTTTCTCGAAAACTGTTCATTTTAAGTTAATGCAAGAAGGGTTTTTTTATAAGGTATTTTATTGCTCTTTATTCATTTTACATTTAAATTTATAAAAGTGAAACATAAAAGTTCTAAGTCATTTTT
This sequence comes from Listronotus bonariensis, assembly GCA_014170235.1. Lineage (NCBI taxonomy): Eukaryota > Metazoa > Arthropoda > Insecta > Coleoptera > Curculionidae > Listronotus > Listronotus bonariensis. The sequence goes on from JACEGR010000987.1 coordinate 24,716, forward strand.
CTAAAATAAAGGACAGTTTAGGCCCTTTGCCATTGATTACTGGGGTGAAATTAATAGGATAAATACAAAGAATCTTTAGTAATATGTATGCAAAATTTGGCAAAAATCATACATTAGAAAAAAAGTTATTAAAAAAATATCAAAAACAAAATTTCTTTAACACCCTGTCACTCCGGTATGTTACATTAATTTTTCGGTGTCCAGAAATCCTTACGCGTAATTTCTGAACACCATTTATAAAAAAGCCATTTGTATGTTGTGAATATATATTAACTCAGCGTATTATTAAATAAAATTTCGGAATGCCATTGTCTTTATTTAATTCATTTACACAACGTTTCGAGCAGTACTATCTCTGTCCGTTCTTAAGTGTAAACTAAGTAAATTACACTTGAGAACGGACAGATAGTACCTGTCAGAATCGTTGTGTATAAATAAAATAAATTAAGACAATGGAAGTCCGAAATTCATACAAATGAGTTTTTAAATTTACTTTAATGTTAACAAAAACATTTATATTCAGATTTTCTTTTACGTCAAAAGATAAAAAGACATAGTCTTTGTGGTAATTTGGTGCAATTAAGCAACAGCGATTACTCGATTTTAAAAAGTTGGCATGTCACAAAGGCAAATCGCAAGTTAGTTAAAGCGTTTCCAGGGTGTCGTCAAAAACTTTTTAAAGTCAGGTCCAGAAAATTGCGGAAAACATAAAAGAACTTCAAAATATTCAGGTCATGTAAAACGTGCCGTTTTAAAAGACATTTAAAAAACTGATAATTCTTCGGCCCAGATTGTGAAGCGATTTAATCTAGGATATGATGTCAGCTAAGTACGGAAATTGTTAGCAAAATTATTTAATTTTGTTTTTTTTATGCTGTTTATGGATACTTTTAGTATCACTAAAAGTGGCTTCATTTTTTTCTCAAAAACAAAGCGAAATTGGCAATTCAAATTAAGAAGCAGCAGTATTGCAATTCGGTCAATCAACTGATAAAAATGGGTATCTAGATCGAAAGTGTCGACAATATTTACCATATTAACAAAAATATACGATTTTGGATTGGTGTCTGGGCTAAAAGCAAAAACACATTTGAAAACAAGGCACTAAATTTCAGACAAAATATAAGGCATCATAGTTTAAAAACCTAAATAAAACAAAGAGTAGTTATCAGCAATCGTTTCGCGAAATTTTATATAAAGTGACAAAACGTAGGTTCTTAAATATTTACACTTAAACTACAGGCATAATAAATTCTACTTTGCACCTCTAGCTTCGTGGCAGAATTGTTTACGGGATCTATGATGACAACTACCAAAACACTTAGCCCAAATTGTAGACTAATTCTTTTTGTATTTTTTATTTTATTTATTCAATAAATTAAACAAATTATTTAAAAAACAAAATATTAACTGCCACAACAACAAAAAAACTTGACTATGAATTGTCATGGACTCTCATACTACTTCAAAATTATGCCGATGAGGGCTTTTAAACAACGTTGAAAACGTAATTTTAATTATCAATACGAGGAAAATATAAGATACTAAACAGTTGCATTTTCAATTGCTCCATTGGAAAAAAATATAATAATATGTCTGTTCGTAGAGAAATCACAAACTAGTTAGTGCCAATCAGATTTTACAAATACGTCTGGTGACCAGTTGGCAACCGGTCACCTGACTGAATTATAATAGCCCATTGGCGCTGACTAGTTTGTGATTTCTCTACGAACAGGGCTAATATTGTCTGTGTCCATTTAGACGCCACTGGCCCCAATAATCTTAATCTAGGTAAAGCTTTTCCAGCGTTATGGTATTTAAAAACTATCGACATGTTTTTTTTACTTTTAACGCCCTTAATCTTAGAAATGAAGCCGGGACAAAGATATGTTTATTGGAACTTTTTTTTCATAAAAAAACACAAGAAATCTAAAATATTACCCTCTTAGGTTTCGTTCCGTAGTTAGAAAACATCCTGTATTGTCAAACATAGACCATATAAATAATATTTTTTTAATAAACCTTAGCCAACAAGGCAAAAATATACCGGTATGGAAATTAAACCGCCGCGCCGACCCTAGCAAATGTGTATATTAAATCCTTTCCACCAGTCTACTATGTACTCCCCTACAATTCCCCACTGCAACAAGCCTGCCTATTGGCTGGCGAGCGATACCAGGCCTCTCGCTTCCGCCTATCGTAATACGACGACGCGAGCAACTTACTCCCCACCACGAATAATTCTTATGCTTTTAATTTCCTATGGTCGCTGAGTTTGTTTCTACACTGATATTATGATCAAAAGTTGATGTTTTAGGATTACTTTTAAAAATTAATAGTTCATTAAGCATTTTATACATATATTTATAAGATTTTAAAAAAGATTCCGTAATTTTGCCTAATAAATACAAAAAAAAAAAAGAAGAACAAGGGGTAAATCTGCAAAAGAATAATAACTATCGTATTAAATTAAGAAAAGGTGAAATTGATATATTAACTTACATAAAGGATCTTTCTACATCTTATTTTATTCCCTTTAAATACCCTGTCAAAAGAAACTTTTTTCTTTTGAAGGCACGACCTTCTTTTAAGAAAATTTATTGGATATATTTTCGGTCTTACGTACAGGGTTTTTTTACCAATGCGAAAAATTTTTGGTGGTAATTTCTTGTTTAAAATGGAGGGTAGTTTGCTTTTAAAACATGGGGTCAAAACTTAACCATTAAGGAGATATCGCAAAAAAAATACAAAAAAATATTCTTGTTGTTGCTTAAAAACAAAATAAGCATTGTATTTAGACTACCAAGAAATGTCAAATAAAGACATTTGACGAATAGGTGACAGCAGAAAATAATTTTTTTATAAAATACATTTTTCCGTTTCGTCACGTTCGGATTTGCATTTTTTTAAATTTAAAATTGGTAAGTTTACCGAAAAAGTAGAAGAGTTAAAAAGTTTTTAACTAAACCAGTCTATCCAAATTAATATTTTTTGAAGACATTGCGTAAGTGTCTCTTTAAACTTGGTTAGCAAGAACAAGAGGTGTAGTCTATTTCCTAGTCTATTTCCAGTACTTCTAATAATTTTAAAAAAGTGCAAGAGTATTTAGAAAGTGTATTTTTATCATTGCAATATTTTCGTAAAATTTCATTATTCAAGCGCTTTTCGTTTTTAAGATAAAAAATAAAAACGATATTTTTCGGCCATTTTTGTACCGCGATATCTCCCTAATGGTTGACTTTTGTTTATAAAGCAAACCGCCCTTTATTCTGAACAGGGAATCACCCTCCTAAAACTTTTTGCAATTGGTAAGAAACAGCCTGTATACAGGGTGATCATTCTTAAGTCGGCACTATTGCTAACTTCCTTATTATTGGAGATAACTAAAGTTGTAGTACTTTTTCTGCTAATTAACGTGCTGCCAACCAAAAAACAATTGAACATCGTACTTTTAAATTATTACAAAATATAAACTTTTTTAAATAAAAACCCCATATTCTATGTATTATATCACCAATGGATGGTAATTATTTGGGTACACGCCAAAAATTAAATTAAAAGTACCAGAAAACCAAAAAATTAAAACAAGTAAAAATATATCTAAAGATTGACGTTTCGGTGGCAAGTCTGCCACCGTTGTTAAGATAAATTGAACAAAAATAATAAAATTAAAAATTAACCATTATTTAGGCTTTAAATTTTAAGATAAAAAATAAAAACGATATTTTTCGGCCTATTTTTACGATATCTCCCTAATGGTTGACTTTTGACCCTATGTTTATAAAGCAAACCACCCTTTATTTTAAACAGGAAATCACCTCCCAAAATTATCAGATTTGTAAAGAAAAAATTTAATGCCTAAATAATAGTTAATTTTATTATTTTTATTCAATTTATCTTGAGAACGGTGGCAGACTTGCCACCGAAACGTCGGTTTGTAGTTATATTTTTACTTGTCCTAATTTTTTTGCTTTTTGGTACTTTTAATTTAATTTTTGGCGTGTACCCAAATAATTACTATCCATTAAATAAATCCGCCGAAGTACAGAACATATTTTTAATTATATAACCATTCAAAAAATCTATCAAAGGGCTTTAAAAAAGTCCACATGTAATATATCCTGTTTTTAATAGTTTCGGAAATATGGCCATTCTCGGAAATTTAATTGTAAACCTGCATTTTTAAATAAAAGATTCTGTATATTACATCACCATGAAATAGATATTTTAAAGAAATTTAAGAAAAACCACGTTTGATATGTCTATCTCTATTAGTTTTGAAAAATATGGCCATCCAAATCTAAAAAAAAGGAGATATCATTGTAATGTATATTTTATCTTCGACACTAAACTTAGTGCGTATAGCCTAAAGTTAAAGATATAATGGAAATTTACCATAGTTTTTAGATTTAAATGGCCATATTTTTTAAACTACTATCTTAATTACCATTTACCACTCACCATTTTTATCCATAGCAACCAACCCGTGTCCTCGACGCAAATAAATTCTAAGTTGAAAAAACGAATGTTGGCGAAGGTTCGCCTCTCTTCGTCTAGATAATTTCATCATTGGAACTTAACTATAAAAAAGTATGATGTTAGTTATTACACGGTTAATAATTTATTTAGTTTAAAAAAAAATTATATTAAAAGTAATTAGGTATAATACAAAACGTATGTTTTGATAATTTTTGGTCTACAAATGCATACATGAGGGTAAATACAAATAAAAAACAAAATTATAAGAACCATTTTAAGGTATTATACATACAGTGAGGTTTTAAAGTCCCTCGCTCCTCTTCTAACTTCTGAACCGTTTGGTTTATTTTCATAAAACTTGACACAATATTTTATGGCCAAGTTCTGCAATTTTTAACATATCAATGACAGCTCTAAATGTCAAGGTAACAGCTGGGCGCCATATTGCGAAACAAAATTAAAAGGAAAGGGGGGTCTTGTGGCACATTATTTTAAAGCTCCTGACAGGTACTTTTCAACCCTAAAATATAAAGTCCATACCTTCACCTACTACAAAATGGCGGTACTTTTAAAAATTACCTAAATACCTGAGCTTTAAGAAAATACCATATTAGGTACATCTAACTTAATTACTTTCGGAATTATGGCCATCCAAATCAGGTATTTAGGTAATTTTAAAAGTACCGCCATTTTGTAGTAGGTGAAGGTATTGACTTTATATTTTAGGGTTGTAAAGTACCTGTCAGGAGCTTTAAAATGATGTGTCACAAGACCCCTTTCTTTTAATTTTTTTGCATTATGGCGCCCAATTATTGACATTTAGAGCTGTCATTGATATGTGAAAAATTGCAGACCTTGGTCATAAAATATTGTTTTAAGTTTTATGAAAATATACCGAACAGTTCAGAAGTTAGAAGGGAGGCGACGGACTTTAGGACCTCACTGTATATTTATAAAAATAAATTTGTTTGACCAACAACAATTAAAAACTTCAGTGGTATTCTGATACTTGTACTGCTATAAGTTGATATTTGCCCATTTTAAATAAAGGATTTTTTTTGTAAATAAAAATAAAAATATTTTGTTCGCTTGTACTTTAAAATCCGTAAGAAAACAAAGAAAAAAAATCTAACGCCCAAACATGTTAACATGGAAATTACTAAAAACAAGTAATTGTGACATAACACCTTCATCCCCTGACATCGTTAATTATCATTTCGTTAAGAAAAGCGTTTTTCCTACGAGCGTGCGGAAAAGTCCATCTTCCGCACGTATTTGAGTGCGCAAAGTTTCACTTTTCTGTACGCCGTGCGGAAAAGTAAAACTACTCTAAAATCTTACAAATAAGCAAGATTTATATGTATTTTGGTAATTGTAGGCTATTTCATGCAATATACGAAGCCATTGCAAGTTTTAGTTTATTCTCTGTAATTTTTAATATTTCAACTAAAAACACAAAAAAAAAACATTTTTTAATTACACTGTGTAATAATAATAAATGATTATGACAAGTCAAGCACCAATATGTAATCTTGGTGATTTTAACACATGACAGATTTTTGCACAAATGAATTTCAATACAAACAAGCATTTTTAATGAAAAGGCGTCATCGTATCTTTCTTTAATTAAATAAAAATCCGACAAAAATAATTATTTAAAATGAGTAGTTCCGATGAGGAGGTACCAGATTCTATCCTGGATGCAGCAAATATCGTAAGTTTGAATTTATTACCAGCAAAATCTCGTGAAACATATCATAATCAAACGGGTGCTCCAGCAAGGGGACAAAAAGTATTAAAGAAGTGTTCTTGGTCTATTTTTGCGGATTTGCAAAAACATATAAACCCAATACCTTATGGAGTAAGTACTCTATGTTAAAATGTGTCTTCAAAGTGAAAAGGAACCTTGATTTAAGTTCAAATTTCAAGCTAGCATCACTACTTAAAAACCAAAACGTGGGAAACCGGCCAAAAAATAAAAAAATCCTCAAAGAAGAAGTTTCAAGATTCATGAAAGGCGCACCTGATAATAAAGTGCTCGCCAAAAAAATCGGGACAAGCAATTTTTAGCACCATATTTAACTTGTAGTAACTTTGGAAATAAAAAGGTAATTTTCTAGAAAATGGGAGCAACTCCGATTTTGACAAAATTTGGTATACGGGGGTTTTTGGGGCGCTGATCACGAATCTGAAAGAATTATTTGGCGGAAACGTTTCGTTCTCGAGATATCCATCATCAAAGTTCAAATTTGAACTAAGCTTATTTTCACTATATTCCTCTTCTTTGCACACAATTCCTGATTTAAAGCTAAAGTGTCACACAATATTTGATTTTCACCTTTAAAACCTCGTTTTCACGTTTTTAAATTATTTTTGCATTAAACTGCATAGCTATACTTTGAATCATTTTAATCCCAGCTCTGCCATGAAGCCCTATGTGTATGTATGGTTGCCGGATTATCAAAGAAAAGCCACGCAATTTAATTCAAAAATAATGTAAAAACGTAGAAAAACGGGGTTTTAAAAGGTGAAAATCAAATATTGTGTGACACTTTAGCTTTAAATCAAGAATTGTGTGCAAAAAGAAGGGGGAATATAGTGAAAATAAGGTTAGTTCAAATATCAACTTTGATGATGGATATCTCGAGAACGAAACGTTTCCGCCAAATAATTCTTTCAGATTCGTGATCAGCGCCCCAAAAACCCCCGTATACCAAATTTCGTCAAAATCGGAGTTGCTCCCATTTTCTAGAAAATTCACCATAAAAAATATTTTAAGCTGCGAATTTCGGTATGTTAAAGCCCATTTCGTCTAGATGACATGGTGCAAAATGATTTTTGAAAAATAATCAAATGTTCATGGTATACAGGGTGGTCAATGAGCAGATGCAAAATTACAAAAAGGTTAGAGGTGTGTGATTCCGGTAATAATTTTTTTCTCGCATTTAATTATAGGTCATTAGTAAAGCAATATCAATATCTCCAGACGTTTTTGCCAGTTTTTTGATCACAGCCCTTTACCCCCAGAGACACTACTAAACAAAAAATGTGTCAAAACCTTGCTACCAATATCTTTAAAACGCTGTAACTTAAAAACGGCTTTACCGATTTCAACCAGGTTTTCAAGCATTCTGAAAGCTTATTTTCTGGTTCTTTTATTACCTAACCACTCTATTGGTAAAGTGGCGATTTCTATAAAATACAGGGGCCAAACAAAAGTAAAGATAAAATTGCACAAAATATGACTATTGTTCGTTTTAAGCTATGACAATTGGGCTGTACTTTGTTGTTTGGTTTGAAATTTGGTCAATATGCAGCTTCGGTCAATACCTCTGGACGGTTTTTTTACTTTTTTGATTAGTGCCTTTTGGCCACAGATACGCTACCAGGCAGATCCATTGTCCTAAAATGTGTCTTTTGTGGATTTTTGATGTGATCTGGAAATTTTAAATTAATTACTACTTAATGATTTTTTTTTTCGTACAGGGTAATCAAACAAAACTGACTTTTTCATTATACAGGGTGTTTTAGATTTTAATCGGGAAAATTTAATAGACAATAGAACATGAAAAAATAAAAGAGTCTTTATAAACATGTATGTTTTAAAGCTTCTTTCTCGAGATACAGGGTGTTAAAGTTTTGGAAAAAATAGTTTTTTATTCATAGCTCAAAATCTCTTGGCCGATTTTCCTTAAACTTGACAGGTTCATTTATACACAAATCCCTGTACCTATTCGCATTCATAGTCTCACCTATCAAAATAACCATTTCCGTTAGGAAAAATTTTGTTCCTAACGCTTGCGCAATGTGACTTTTGCACACTTGACTGCTTGTCCGGTAGTCGTGTGCAGGAAAGTATCACTTTGCGCACTTCTTAGGAAAATAATTATTTACACAATCTGTTTCCCCTTCTTCTTTATGCGATGTGTGCTTTAATAAAGCTTAATTGTTTCAGACTAAAGCTTTATGGTAGGTTTACATTTGACATTTATTTCATGATATTTATGTCAGACAGAACAAAAAAAAATTCGGACATAAATTTTTGATCACAACCATTTGACGATGGCTAAATACATTACGTGTGAAAGCCAAAAACCGAAAATAGAATAGAATAGAATAAATTTTTGTCTCTTAGCCAGAATTTCTGTCTGACATAAATAATCACGCAATAAATGGCAGATGTAAACCTACCATTACGCTAAAGTTGACATTAAAATAAAAGCTTTGCTGCTTAGGTTTCCAAAATAAAAGCAAAAGGTTTTAAAAAGCAAAACTTCTTTTTACGTCTTTGTAATGGCTGTACGTACATGTGTTAAGAAGTTATATACAGGGTGTCTCTTAAAAGATGCAAATTTTTTTTTTATTAATTTCTGAGGCTAAAATATGACAATTTAACCTAACACACCTTCGTCGAAAAGTGGATAGTTTCTGAAGACACAAACTTTTAAAAATTTAATCTTGTTTTTTATTTTTTTAATAGTTAATAATACGTGTATTTTAAAAAATGATTGGCTAGAGCGGGTTTTAAAAGGTAAAAAAAAATAGAATCTGCTTTAATTTAATTGTTAACTCTAAAAGGGAACACCTGCGGTATGTGTCACAAATTTAAAATAATAAACTTTTTTAAGCCACTCTATCCATAAATTTTGGATGAAAATTCTTATTTTTTAATGTACTTCACCTAAAAGGTAAATTTTAAAAATATATATTTTACATAGCTTAATTTTTAGAATAAAGAGTGATTTAATAAAAAAAAATTCTTGATTGTCCCTTTTTATCTTAAAAGTTAGGCCATTTAGGACATAGATTTATTTGAACTTTTCTTATTAAAAATACATAAATATTTAAGCCCCTTAAAATTAACATCTTATTTTAAAACATCCTCTATGGTGTAAACCTAGCCAGACAGGAAGTAAATTTTGAAATCCAGATATCTTAAAAACGCCTGCCTAAATCAAGTTTTATCGCATATACCTTTTTAGGTAAAATATTATGTTAAAAAACAGGAACTTAACTTTTGTCCAAAAGTTATATACAGGAAAGGTTAAAAAAAAAACTTTTAAAACCTTGTATCTTTGTTTTTTTTGTTTTTTTGACTACCAAAAATGTATGGTTAGCATTTTTATCCTACCTTGTAGAGACCCTGTATAAACATAAATTGCGTGGAAATATTGTTATATTTATTTTGTAGTTTATAATCAAGGATTACTATTGATAAAGTAATAAAAGAAGATTTATCAAAACTTTTTTATAAAAAAAAAGAAATAACAGTTCTTTTCCACTTAGTCAACAATTTTCATGTCATTCCTAAACAGACATGAAAGACAATTTATTTTGTTTCCTCCGAGTGAAGTTTAATTATAACCAAATACTCGACTAGAGCTTTTGACCGAAGTTGACATTAAATTAAATGTTTTACAAGAGTATGTTTTATAGCTCTTAACCAGACAAGCTTTATGTTCATTTTTAAAGCAAAAGATTGTACAAAAAAAGCTGACTTTTTTCTTTAATGTCTTTGTTATGACTGTACAAGCTTTTATCCGGATGACAGGGAGATAAAACTACATAGGTACTTTATTAAAGACTGCTTTAGATTATTTTCTTTTAGTTGAGCTATCTTACTCGTCTTTAGATAAATGCTTTTGTTTAAGATATTTATGGCAATTATTAAGAAGTAGGTTATTTGTTCAACACCTGCTCAATAGCCTATAACTCTTTTACGCAAAATTTATTACAGGGCTATTATTTAGGAAGTATTTAACAGTAATAATTTAAAGTCGAAGCCATTCGCGGTTTATTGCAAATTTTCGTAACCACGAAACTAAACCTGGCGACTAAAATTTGGAGGTGGCCCAGTGCAATATTTATTAGTTTATAACCTATTGCGCAAAGTTTTGTGACAATTAAAATTTATTAAAGGGCCTGATTTAGAAATATTTAAAAGTAAAAAATTAAAATCCAAGCCATTCGCGAGTGTTTGTTGTACATACAAGTGCATTTCTTTAAGGTCCCCCTCCATTTATTTTTTTAACAAATCAAATAAAAAAGTAAAACTTTGGGATATAAACAGAATGCATAAAAACTATATTTTAAAGGGAAATTGACAGATGAAAATTTCAAAATGGCGGCTGGGCGCCATCTTGGGTTAAAAAAATTTAATGGGAAAGGGGGTTTTGTGATACACGATTTTAAAGCTCCTAATAAGTACTTTCACCTAATAAAAAATGGCGGTACTTTAAAAATTACCGACGCGGAATATTCCATAGCTTATAACTTTTTGAGCAAAATTATTTGACTATCCAAACTTATCTGAAGTCTTTACTTAATAATATTTAATAATAAGAAAATTAAATCGAAGCCGTTTGCAAATGTATTGCAAATTTTCGTCCCCACGTAGCTGAAACTGGCGACTAAAATTAGGAGGTAACCCAGTGGAATATTTAATAGTTCATAACTTTAATGCGCAAAATTTTTTGACCATTAAAGTGGATCAGAGTGCTTTACAATTTTTCGTTACCACAAAGCTGAAACTGAAGACTAGAATTAGAGGATCTGGCCCAGTGAAATATTTAATATTTCATAACTTCAATGCGCAATTTTTTTACCATCAAAATTTATTGAGGGCTTCATTAAAAAATAATTAAGAGTAAGAAATTAAAATCGAAGCCGTTCGCAAATTTATTGCAAATTTTTGTTATCACGAAGGTGAAACTGCCACTAATATTAGGAGTTGGTCCAGCGGAATATTTAATAGTTCATAACTTTAATGCGCAAAATTTTTTGACTAATAAAATTTATGAGAGGTTTTTATTTAGATATATTTAAAAGTGGAAAATCAAAATCTAAGCCATTTGCGAGTTCTTTATCGGAGGGCTTTATTTAAAAATATTTAATCACTGACGTACTGGCCACCATTTGACCCACAGGACAAAATTTCAAAATGCCCCCGCCCTGTACAGGGTGTCCCAAATTTAAGGGTAACCATTGGGATTTCATCAACCGTAAAAATATAAAGTTGTTTAAATTATCGCGAAGTTGCATAACTAGGAGCACTTCAATGTTTCTCTCTCATAAATCTAAAAAGTTCCGAAAACTTTGGAGATATGTGTGAAGAACCAACATTTGTGATTTGGTTTCTATTTTTTTTATAATGGTATTTACCATTAAATTCTCCTTGAAAAGCTTGATCGAATATAGGGTATTTCGTTGCATTGTCCAATTTGCAGAAACAAAGTTGATGGTTTCTCAAAGACAAAAAGTCGCATTTCAAATATGTAGAGCTCAAAAGGTTGCTATCAGAAAGTGCCTTCCAGTTTTTTAGTAGTGTTTTAAATAAGCTGCTTACAAAATAAAGAAACGAACAGCATTTTTTTCAGTCATGTTTAAAGTTTCCAGATTTTTTAAAAAATAATAATAATAATACAATAAACAGCACCCAAATAAACGTTGCCATTATTTGTATCTCATACGGTTTTCAAAAGCCTAATAATTACCTTTGAATTTGGGACACCTTGTACAATTTTTGAATAATATACCTAGCATTTAAAAAAATGTATTTGCAATAGAAATTAGTAACATTTATTTAAAAATCTTAAAATATTGTATTTTACGTCCAGTTTACAAAAATGTTTTAATAACCTCTATATAAACACGAATTATCGCTGCAGCTTAAAGAAATCAATAATATTATGCAAAAATAACTTATTTGCTATTTTATAAACATTGTTGTCGTAATCTCAATCTTGTACTTTTCTGAAAATTTCTTTTCTTTCCACCTTTTTTGTACATAGCTACTGAAGATATAAATTTGCAGAGTAATAATAAAAATATATTTTTTTAAATGCCTATTGTTTTTATTACTTTAGATTTTTCCTCGCTTCACCTCTGTGAATGGCCTTTAAGGCGTTGGCCCATCGGGCATTCATAAAATTACCAGGGGGATTCAAAATATTCAAAGAAAAATATAAATAACGCCCAACGAAGTGGGCACGGCACAGATTGGCCAGTCTAAAATAAAATGTAAAATAGCATCACATTCTTCCGTTGGATTTTAAAATATAAGACTTTATTTAACGAAAAACAAAATATTGTTTAGTAACTGTTAAAAAGAAGCTTTTAAAAAGACATTACATTTTTTTAAATCACTTTTTACAGGAAAAAGCTTTTTGGTCAAAGCTTATACCAACATAAAAGCTTTAAACGAGTAAATGTATTTTTGCAGGACAACACTTCTGTTTTCCAAGAAAAAACTAATGGATCTCGTGACGGTCCTCCACCCAGGTGTCAAAAGCCTTTTGTTAGTTTAGTATTTAAGCTGGCGCAAGGCAATTTGTCACAATTTTAATAGAATTTTCCTAAAGATTTTATATTTTTTTGATAATTTATTGTTCATTTATGTACTTTAGGTTTCGTGTATTTTTTTTCTTAATAAATTCAGGGTGTTACGGAATGTAGTTAAGAAAATTGAAGGGCTGCTATAACTACTAAAAATGTAAATTTTTTTACATTATCAAGGGTCCGTCACTGTATTGCTTCCGATATACAGGATGATAAACCTAAAAAATTTTTTTAATTAATTTCTTTAAATATTTCTTATTTAATTTCAATAAAAATTTCAGTGTTCTTCGTAGTGATAAAAGACTAATTTGACAAAATATATTTAGTCCTGTGCATCTCACTGTACAATACTTAATTAACTAATATTTCTGTCAAAAAAATACGTTACTACATTTTTGCCAATTTGATATTTCATTTGCATAAGGCGAGTAAACAAACGCAAGGGACATATTTTAATTATTAATAATATTTTATATATAATTATAAAACATAAAGTGCAAAAACCTAATGAAATAACATTAACATTTAAACTATGCAACTTTCTTAAATTAGTTTCCCATGTTTTCTGGGTGGACCAGAGAGATAAAATTAAGTAAATCTCATTTTATTCCTCGAAAGCTAAGCAAAGTTTTGAAAATATTTATATACTTAAAAAGATATTTTTTTCTTCTCTAATCCTAATAAGGTATAAAACCTCAAAAGTCAGAGGCTTTCATTTTTTTTTTTAGAAATATTCGCTGAGGTACTGCCCGAGACGCCCCTGGATTAGGTAAATTTAATTGAACTTGATCTTGATAAGCCTATTAAAGTACACAAATAACATGGATATAAACAAAAAACCGATTTTTTTAAAGATTTGTATATGTAAAACAATGGATTTCCGGACCTATGTTTATACAGGGTGTTCGAAAAATGCACGGCCAAATTTCAGGATGTGATTCCTCATTGAAAAATATGAAAAAAAGTTCCTATAAACACGGGTCCGAAAATGCATAGTTTCCAAGATACAGGGTGTTAAAGTTTTTAAAAAAATATTTCTTTTGTAATTATCTTGAATACCCTTAAACCGATTTTCTTGAAATTTTTCAGTATTATTTCTAGTCATAAGGGCCTAAGTTAGGCATAATTAAATTAAAATTATTAAGTCCACTGACTTTTTTGTAATTTTTTAAGTTTTTTTTTAATTAAGTCACTAAAAATACAACTATTTTGTCTCTTGATATTTTTTCGTATCTTGCTTCATTTTCGAGAAAAAGCCAATTCATTGCAAGTGTATGGACCCCATAAAACATCTTTTAAAGAATTAAATTTCAATTTGCAACTAGAGTAAACTATTAAAATACATAATAACAAAGTTAATAGGACTTAATAATTTTAATTTAATTATGCCTAACTTAGGCTCTTATTTCTAGAAATAACACTGAAAAATTTCAAGAAAATCGGTTTCATGGTGTTCCAAGATAATTACAAAGACATATTTTTAAAAAAAAGTACACCCTGTATCTTGGAAACTATGCATTTTCGGACCCATGTTTAAGGGAACTTTTTTCATATTTTTCAATGAGGAATCACCTTCTAAAATTTGGCTGTGTATTTTCGAACACCCTGTATACAGACTGTTAACAGATTGAGTTTACAAGAGGACAATTTTTTTTGCGACTGGAAAAAAATTAACATTGTATCTCTAATAACTGGTACTAAATTGTGACTTTTTATAAAATTACGTGGAAAAAAGTGAGTACTTTTTTCCTGAACACACATACCCGTAATTAAAGGTAAATATATAATTTTGGAATAATTTATTATACTGAACTTACATTTACCCTATATTATATAGGAGTCCAGTCAGATATTTTTTATCTTTATAATATTTCAAATAACTCCTAAGTTATCTTTTGTATGTGCATCATAACTATGTAAGGAAAACACACTGGATTAAAATAATGCGCAAGGGGTGGGTGGTTTTTAGGGTAAAAATATTTTTTTGCAATTTTAAGCTAAACAATAAATTTTACTACAACTTATGTAAAAACTTTTTACCTAAAACAATTTTTTTGTTCTTAATTTTTATCTTGTACAAAAACAGTTTAAATAGGCTAAAATTTGAAGCAAATATACTTTAAACTATTCTAAATATATTGTATTTTTTTATCATAAAATATAAAGCCGGTAATATGAAAAATTACTTTTAAAAAACTCCAACAAAAAGGTTAGCCAAGTGCTTTTTTTTGTTTTCTTTTTGTCAACTTTAAATTACTTTAATATACTTTAATTTAAAAAAAATAAAAAGACAAAATATTGACTTTTTCATTATACTCGTACAATGTGTTACCTTCTGTTGAAAAAGTAATATTGTTTATTAAAATTGTAATTTTGATTTTTTATTAATTTTTTTAAAAAGTTTGTAAACATTTTTAAATGTGACACTTAATGGAATAGAGTGTGTCCGAAGATGGGTGTTACAAAAGAACAAATTGAACATGTGTTTTTTAAATTTTAAATCAGCATTTTTGAAAAACTCGTCGTTTTGTCCAAATCTAAGAAGTACAAAATTTTTCTCCGATTGGCATTATATACGGCAAATTATAAAAGTTAGAAAAATGACCTAAAGAAAATAACTTTTATTTTTAAAAATAGAACAAAGTTTTTTTTGGGACAATTCACGAAGGCTAAAAACCTAAATACCAGCGTACCGTGGGTGTAGATACTAGGACTACAGGAGCAAACTTTAAAATAAAATTAAAATATTTTAAAGATTTTGGTAAAATTTGCTCCGTCGTGTTGAGTATTTAAGTGCATAACATCAAAGACAATTATAGCTAGTAGTCTTTGATACTATGATTATTTTTTTCTCTTTAATGCTTTAATTACAAATTTTACCGTAAAATCCAATGTTTTACATTTACTTGTACAATTTTGTTTTATTTTAAAAATAAAAGTACTTTACAGTAGGTCATTTCTCATATTTTTAGTTATAACTTGCCCTATATATTACGAATAGGAGAAAAAATTTGGATTTCTTTGTTTTAAACCGTGCAACCGGTTTTTCCAAAATGCTGAATTAAAATTCAATAATTTTGGTTCTATTTGTCCTCTTGCAACACGCATCCTGGGATACACCATAAACCTGTAATCCAATTTTTTCATTTAAAAATGTTTCTAAACTTTTAAAACATATAAAAATTTCTTAATATTAAAATTTTAATAAATAATATTATTTTTTTCCGAAAGTAACACAATGTACAAGTATAATGAAAACGGTCCATATTTTATGTTTTTAAATTAAAGTCTATATTTTTATTATATTTAGTTGACAAAAGAAAAACGATAAAAATTAACTCCTTAGCGGACCTTTTTGATAAAAAAATGAATCAAAATGGCGGTTAAAAATTTTCATGTTTCTTTTAAAGTATGTTTCATAATAACGGCTGGATATTTATTGATAAAAAAAGTTGTATATTTAGAATAGTATAAAGTATATTTGCTTTGAATTTTAGTTTATTTGAACTGTATATACATAGATAAAAATTAAAAACCGCAAAACAGTTTTTTCTACTTTACTCGATAATTCTTGAGGTTAGGATAAAAATAGTATTACTTAAGTTTTTTATGTCGAATTTTTTTATAATAACGGCTTCATATTTATTGGTGAAAAAACATACAGTACATTTCGAATAGTTTAAAGTATATTTGCTTTAAATTTTGGCCTAATCAAACTATTTTTGTACCACCTTCTATAGCCCCTAACGGATTATTTTGGTCCGGAATTGTTTTTCTTACATCGTTATGATACATTAAACAAAAGTGTACCAATAGTTTGCTGTAAAGTATTTTTTTGCAAACAGGTATTCTGCCTGGATTACTAGCAACAATTAAAGTTTTAACAATATTTTACATAGTTTCTTTAAAAAATACATTTCAAAATTTGCAGATTTAAAAACTAGACCGTACTTAAGTAAAAAGTGCCATGAATACACAAAAGAAGAGGAATGTCACAGTTTATATCTTTTATGACGTACTTTTAGATCCCCTAAAAATACTGTTATTACATTAAAAACAATCATGTATGTTTAGTATTTTAAAATTATTTATAAATAAAGTTTGATACTTATGACATTTTAAAAAGGATCAATTGCAAAAACAAATCCAAGGCGGACCACACAGTTTTACTTAAAAGTCCCAGTTAACTGTTAAAGCTTTTTAGTTTAAAATTAATAATGTTAAGCAAACGCAAATTTTTTTATTTTTAAAACATTGATTTGAAAAAGACACACAATGTGGCCCCTCTCGGTTTAATTAGTGTAACAGTTTTAACAAAATAGTTTTAACTGAAGTTGCAATGGAAACTGAGTGGGTATTGTGGGCCTAATATTTTGTTTTAAATTTTTTAAGTTTATTTCATATTATGTAAAATCTTTAACAGCCTTATTAACCTATTTATTTTTAGGCTTGACTTAACAAATCGTTTAAAAAGTAGTTATTGCGCAAAAAAGGTGACTTTTAAATTACAAAATACATGTTTTATACGACATCGACGATACAAGAATTAAACCATGACTAAGGGTACATCGTAAAAATCGAATCCGATTCTACGGATCACATTGAACCTAATACTGTGCTCCTTCGTCGTAGAATTTATAGGATGCAGATAATCCGGTTATAAATTCTTTTAAATGTGATAAAGGAGAGTATATACAATGACAAAGAGAGCAAACAAATAAAAATTAACTTATAACTTTACTTTTGTGGTATTTTTTTAGCAAATATTTAAGCTTATTTTATTTCCCACTATTTCGTTTTTACACTCATCATCTTTTTTACAAAACAAACATTTTCCAAAACTGTGAATATTGTACAAATATAATCTCGGATCGGACTGAACTCGATTCAAATCGCTTGAAAAACAGGATTGACTTAGTGCGTTCAATCCCATCCCTTACTCAATCTAAAACGAGTATATCGCAATTTTTTATCGGATTAAGTTTTATCCGATCAGTCGAATCGGATTCAGTATAACGATGTACCCTTAGTCCATGTCTATAAATAACCATCCTTTAAATAACTAGCCTATACGTTTAATTAAAACGAAATGGTTAGGCTTGATGGCGTAAACGACTACATGTTATAATAAATCATTTTATGGGCTCGCCTGAAAATATACACATACATACATCGTCCTGTTACAATGTTTACCCATTAAGCGACAATAAAAGTGTATGTGTCCCTAAGGATTCCCCATACAGGTCGAGGTCAAAGTGGTATTTAAGTTTTATAAAAAAAAGCTGAATATTTACCATAAAAATTAATTAAAAAATAAATATACTGACTACACCTTTATTACATGCAAAATTTTGTTGAGCCTGAGCCTGAGCCTGAGCCACAAAATTTATTTAACTTAATATTAATTCTGTACGTCAAAGGCAGAAGTCAGTATCATTTTATGATTTTACAGTTACTTTAAATTGTCAGATAAAGAATAAGAAATGTGCTGTTGCATGTTATTCATCACCCCCAAAAAAGAAGAAGAATTTGGATACAAAAAATTAATGAAAATTCGGTAACATACGAGGAATAATATAGTAAAAAGAAATTAAAAACATAAATTGCTTTCATATCTACTGAGGGATGTTTAAGTGTCAATTTTAAAACCCAAATTTAAAATCCAAAGGAATTAACACCAAAGCGCAGCCAAAAACTCTCTGACTCATCGTAAGGCGGAGTCGGCCCAACAGCGACCGGCTTATCTGCGACCGATAATAAAATTGGCGCATTAGCGTCCGTATTTTCCAAATTCTCATTGTTCTACCTGGTGGGTCTATAATACATTAAATTTAAGACGCACCGTTGCCAAAATGTAGGTAGACTATCAGAGACATATCTTAGCATTAGAAAAGGGTACTAGGGGTAGGTACTTAATTAAACCTAAGACTAATACACACTTACGAATGGTTAGTTCTGGTAAGCAACGACTTGTTTTTAATTCCGTATTTAAACACAACGACACATACATATATTGCAATACGTATATTCTTGTATTTTATATGTACGTAAATCTGTAGGCCTCTATATGCAATAAATAAATAACATTATAAATATATCAAATTTTTTTTACTTTTTAAAATATTTCACAAAAAGAAAACAACTAGATGGGAAGAGTTTATGAACAACTTGGCAACAATGCTTATGCCACATTGGGGTTCACTCTTATTTAGATCCAAAGGTCGCTTATTGGTCGGTTTTATTGCTTCTTAATGATCGGTCGCAGATGAGCCGGTCGCAGATAAGCCTATTTCCTTGTGGCAGCCTGACGAAAATCTGGACGCCCCGAATTCTATGCCGACAAGACACGTCAGGAGACGACACGAAGCGTGGCGCCACACCAATGGTTCGTTAAAGTTAGACCAAAAAATAGAAGTCAAGTTACAAACATTTGCAACCGGCTTAAAATTGGTAGGATAATTCGAAACACCGTTATAAATAAAATTTAAAAACTCCTTATTAATTCGACCAGAGAAAAAAAATACTCGGGAGTCAAAGTTTTAATAAAAAATTAGCTTTAACAAAGATCAAGTAATTATCCACAAAAATGTTTAAATACATTTTTTCCACGACCGTTAAAAAAATGCTGTTTTTTTTTAAATCGTTAATATAAAGTTAAAGTACTCCATTCTAGTACACTACATAAAGTGTTAAAAAAGTACATTTTTTTAACACTTCGAAGCTTTTTTACACTCTAAATTAGTCTTTGTTTCAATGCCTACTACAATAACTTTAAATATTAATTTATGCAATGTAAACAGGACATCAACTGAACCAAACGGTCAAGTTACCTTTGATTTCGTCATTATTTCTTTTAGTTCATGAGTCACTAGTTTTAAAATGACAGTTTGCAATAAATTTAATAGACATTATTGAAAATTAATAGTAATAATGAATTTGAATGACTAAAAAATTCAAAAGGAATTATTACTGTTTTAGTATTATTTCTACAAAAAGTAAGTACATACAATTTTCTAAAATTAAATAATAAATTCATAGTTATGAAGAGAATAATTGTCTCTTTAAAAATAAGGAGGCTATGATTTCTTTTGTTGCAATATAATGGCTGTGCTGCAAGAGGTAAAATTAATAAGTTTAGATAAATAAAACATGTATTAAAATGGTATTTTGGAAAAATTTTATACAGTCGTGGAAAAATATAGTATGTAACACATGCATAAAGTGGTTTTTTTACTTATGGGATTGATGCACTCGCTCAACGGCTCGTGATGTCAAACTTCCCATTCGTAAAAAAATATTACTGTATGCACTTGTTATATAAATTACTCTTTCTTAAGAGCCACCGTTTTTAAAATATAACGATTTAAATTTTAAAAAAGTTGTAATCGTCAAAATGTATAATCACAACCATCGAAGTTGTAATACAAGAAAAATATTATTTTATTCCTCAGCGTATCTTACACATATTAAATATTCTAAATATGAAAAGGTTAGGTAAAAAGAAACCACTAAAACTATGTGCTTAGATAAATTTTGATATGCATGTTTCGTTAAAAATATTCGAAATAAAAAAACAGTGCGGTTTGCTGATATTCCTCCAAGCTCAGCGGCTGCACATCAACATCTTTTTGGCTATATTACCAAGTTTAAGTGTGGCTGGGTTATCAGCTTACCTTAAAAGATAGATCGATAAGGACTTTCTACATTTTATTTATAATTATAATGATAAACTGCTCCTACCAATTTTCGGCCAGGTGTGAATTTTTGTAACTCCGGATGTGTAAATGGACCGGACTACAATGTGCACGTTGCCTAATAAAACATATGAAAAATTAAGCCAGAACACATTGTTTTGACGTGTCGTGTCATAGTGATACAGGAGTTTACAAAAATCACTAATTTTTTTATAATAACGCATCATATATGTATGTTACTTTTTAATATTTTTTCCTAAAAATGTTTAGTTTATCTGGTATTCTACTTCTAAGGTAAAGAGGTTAATTTTAGTGAGGTCATAATAAGTATTTTCCTAAATTTATTCTAAATAAATTTAATTTCTTAACTTACCGGTAACAAATCCAGACCAGCCACTGCACCCGGTGTAGCTGCACGAGGTCTTGGGGATCCTCCCGGGGAACTGGTGTCCCCGCAAGTCCTACTTAAAGGAGAATCTACGAAAAAAAATAGTGTTAAAAAAATGTAAGTTGTCATTGTTTAAATAACTTAAAAATATATTATTAATAATATTAATAAACCAAAATTTTCTAACAGCTAGCTGGCTCTTAATTAAAGAACAAAAATAAAAAATAAAAGGGGAGGTCCCTTCCTTCGTACCGCCTGTTTTGAGTGCCAGGCGCCTCTCTTCACCAACCGAAAAAATTGATGACAAAAAAGTCCTCCTTTTCGCGCCTATTTGCCTAAAACCACCTTATTCACAGAGAAATTAGTCACCAAAAATACCCACTCAACCTAAACTTTTTTAAAAACTCCCTGTCTACCGCCTATTACTCCCCTGTCTGGCGCCTATTTTTTATGGCGCCCTAGGCTGTAGCCTAGTCAGCCTAATGGATAATACGGCCCTGCTTTTAATCTAATATGTTTATCTCTAAGGTGCTTTTAAGTTCCAGCTGCCAGTTTAAAAATGACTAGCAAGCTTTATATTAATATACCGGTTGACACGGGGTGTTTTTATTCCCAGTTTTTATAGTTTTGCATTAAAAATCAAAAAAGAAAAGATAAAATACACTATTATAAAAGCATAAATTAACATTTTTTTCATTATCACAATCCTAAAAATTTCCAATTGAGCCGGAAGTACCATAAACTTTCCTCTTTTAAATACAAGTATTTACTTTTTATGTACCGGGTGTCAAATTATAAATTTACACCCCTCTCAGTTTTTTAATTTTTTACCGTACAAAATAACTAAAAATATCAGTTGGGCTAATTTTATAGTTTTTAAATTAGTAATCAGATTTTTATTATCTCTAAAGATATTCAGGGTACAATAAAAGTTTGATTTTTTAAATAGAACACCCTCTATATTGAATCACCATTTAAAAAATAATTGTAAGAGCGATACCATATTTTATGGGTCTATCTTTAATGGTTTTGGAAATATGGCCATATAATAATATTATTGGGCAATTTTTCCATAATATAGCCTAACTACATAATTAAAATTTACAGTTATTCTTTACATTTGAATAAGCATATTTCCGAAACTAATAAAGATAGATTTATCAAATGTAGTATTTTTTTAAGCTCTTTAATAGATCTTTTATTAGTGATAGAATATACAGGGTGTTCCATTTCAAAAAATTCATACTTTTTTTTACCCTGTATATTTAAAAAATATATTAACTTCTAATTATTGATTTAAAAACTACAAAATTTACCCAATAAACTAATATATCTATCTATTTTGTACAATAAAATATAAAAAAGTTAAGGGAGGTGTAAATTTAAAACTTGACACCCGGTACTTTTATTTTTAATTATTTTTTATTTTAAATGATATATTAAAAAGGGTGTTACCTAATTGCGGTGATAAAATTTGAAAACATACTTATGTGCTGAACATAGGCCGGAAATGTATTGTTTCCGAAATGAATGGTGTTAAACTTTTTAAAAAATTATTCTTTTATTAATATCTTACATATACTTTAACCGATTTTAATAAAATTTGACAGTGTTATTGTATCTAAAGGCTAGCTTAGCCTGACAAAAAGACATATACAAGTGACTTTCGAGTATTTTTTTACAGGGCGTTTTAAAACTATGGGATCAAACTTCTAGGGGTTATTTAGTGCAACAGTTGAAAACATTTAAGTCTAAGGAGGCCCATGTCCAAAAAAGTGTCACTACGGCTCTACAGTCCTAAGATGCGTTAACATTAAGAAAGATAAATTGCATAAATAGAATTTATTGCATTTTATTTTTGCTTTGTGAACATGATATCTTCACAACAATTGTTTAATAAGGTCAACGTCAATGTTTAAAAAAATTTATTTACTTCATTTTTATTTTAGTATTTTTTTATTTAATAATTTTATTTGTTTTTTTTTTTGATATCATGTAAAAAAGGCAAAAATTACGCCTTAAATTCTATTTAGGCAATTTATTGTATCTCTAAATTTTAACGCGCTTTAGGGCCGTAATGCCGCAGGTACACTTTTCCGGAATGGGTCCCTATACTTAAATATTTTCTACTGTTGCCCTAAACAACCCCTACAAGTTTAATCCCATAGTTCTAAAACAGCCTTTATTTTATTTAAATTAGCGTAATAGAATTAAAACTTCTGTGTTTCTTTTTTTGTCCTTGTTTAGTTTTAGAAAAAAAATCTTTTTATTTCATATCTCTTGACTAAACTCTATAAATTGAAATGTAAAACATTAATTTTTTTAAAGCAGAAGTATTAAATTGTGTCTTTATATTTAAAATGTGATTTACAAATGACATGAAATAAAATATATCAATGATGCCACTTAAATTAAAAAAGAGTAATTTTCAGGTAAAATGGAAGTAATATAAAATAAGTAAATATATCTCAAACATCAATATACCAAAACCCCAAAAATTATAAAGGGAACCACCTTTGAGAAAAACCCGGTATATTATTAGTTTTCCCTTAGCTGCCCCTCCCCCTAAACTGACTCCTGGCTTCGCCCGTGACTATGTAGCGTCATTTGTATAGTAAAGTCAATAAAGACTTTTTGATTAAAGTCCTCTACAACAACTTTGATTATATTTTAACTTTTAGTTTTTTATACTTTTTAAAATTAGAAAAGTCTTAGAGGGTAGGAAATAATTATATGTATTGTTTAAACAACATATATGTTGTATATGCAGGGTGTGCAAAAATTCTACCAATAAACTTAAAGGGGTAATTCCTTATGAAAAATAAGAAAAACCTTTTATGAACATAATAATATGTCCTAAAATCTTACTTTCGGGACTACAGGATGTTTAAATTGAAGAAAAATAGTCGTTTTTTCATCATAACTTTTATACCAGTTTAGATATTTTTTTAAAAAATTACAGAGGTCTTCTAAGCATCAAAAAATTATTAGCCTAAATAAAAGAATTATTTTTACCAGTCTTTCATAAGGTATATACAAAAAAAAATTAAAAAAATGTACACCACTGCGTCTTCCTAAAATAAAAAATACTTTTCTTAATTTCTGTTTACTTTTTAAAAATAATATTATCATAATTATTTTTTATTCGATCTACAGTTTTTAAATAAATAAATGCAAAACATTTCTTGGCATGGTCGAATTAATATCGCTAATATCTAAGTTTACAGCAAGTTATGTTAACTTCTTTAGATATTATTTAAATCAAATTAATTTCCTACGCAAAAGAATAATCGATACATCAATGTTTTACGTTTTAATTGGTATAATAATTGGTGAAGCAAACTTAGTACTCTAACATGACTACTATATACTAAATAAAGAGCAATTTGACCATGCCGACAAAAAAATTTTGTTTTTTTGCGCAAGAACCATACATCAAATAAAAAGTCAGGTGACCAAATTTGTTTGATACTTAAAAAAATCCGAAATAATATTTTTTTAACGAAAAGTGCATTGGCGTATCATTTTTCTTAAAAATTATTTATTTGCAGTAAATCCCTCACGGCCGAAACTGACAAAAAAATTGTACGCTAAAATTTTTTTAATGCTTAATATCTAAACTGGAATAAAAGTTATGATAAAAAAAGCAATAAGTTTTCTTAATTTAACCACCTTTGTAGTTTCGAAAAGCAGGACTTGTAGGACATTGCAACGAAATGGTTTTTATTTATTTACGCTGAAAACCATATACCAAATAAAAAAAGACAGAAAATAAGATTTTTTTGAAACATAACGAAAATCCATAAAAATATATTTATAGAAAAAGACAGTCGCATACCATTTTGGTCTTAAGAAATATTTGACAGTTAGTCCCTTACGGACAACATTGATAAAAAGTCGTTTTGTCAATCAAAAAATACATTTAGAGACAAGTGTCCCAAATTTTTAAAAAGTATCTAGACTGGTAAACATTTTTTTATAGAAAAAGATTATTTTTCTAAAATTTTACCACCCCATGGTTTTAAAAGTAAAAGGTTTGGAACATAATGTTAATATGAAGTTTTTTCTTATTTTTTGACGAATAATCACCCCTTACAGTTTGTTAAGAGAAATTTTGGACACTCTATATAATTTTCATATATATTGTTTAACAAATTAAAATATTTTGAAAAAATGATCAATATCGGAGCTGTTTATGAGAACTTTCTACGATTGCCTGTTTTAAAGCTTCATTGACTTGAGTATTAAAGTTATATTAATTAATTTTTTTATTTTAAATAAAAATGGTCACTAGGCTGCAAAGTTTTCCAGAGCAACTATAACCTTTGAAAGTTCAAGCAGACAACACTAAAGGATAATAATTTCTTTTTGCATTTGTCATTATTATTTAAATTTCATTATATTTAAAATTGACCTTATTAATAAAGCGTAGAAAACATAATTTTTGGCAAATTTAGTATTAATTTTACTATAACACGCAAACCAAGTCAAAGATATATATTGAGTCATGAAAAGAAAGTATTAATCCACATTTGCATGACCATAAAAGGTTTACCGGATACTATTTGGAACAGGTATAAAGATAATAAAAAATTATCGTGAAAGATCCAAAAGCGCAAAAGACATAAATAATTTAATCAATATAAATTAAATTATACAGCCTTACCACGAATAGGGTTTACAAAGGGACAAATTTAACAAAATTTTCATTTTAAAAACAAAAAGTTATTCATGTTAAAATTTTGCCTGTAGAGAAGACTGGGGTAAAATGACCACTTCAGGTTAAAATGATTCCTTTATTACAATTCCTCCCTAGCTATCTTTTAAAATGAAATTTTCCAGGATATGTTCAATTTCTAAACAAATAAGCAGTAAGTGAATGTTTTTTTTTCGTGTTTGATGTAGAGTAAGCTATAAGTATTTATGACTTTTGAGGTTACTTTTATACTTTTATTAAGCTCAAATAGTTGTACCTATATTTATATAGAATTATTTTGTTGATTAACGTAATGTTTAAAAATTTAAATTATAATAAATAATATTATACCCGATAGGGCAAAATTATCATCTAAAAAGAGGTAAAACGATACCGCCCGAGATAAAGACAAAATATATTTTTTACCTTATCCTGATTCAGATGAAGAGAAAATATGAAATGCCCATTTTGCAGTTAAGAATATTATTATTCGGTAGACGAAAAAGGCTAGATTCAATGTAGCAAATGTTTAAAGTGGGCCCATGATAAGAGAGCCAAAAAGAAAACACTTTCGTGAGTGACCTATACTCTAACTTTTCCTTAAGCCATGTAAGGGTTAATTATAATCTTGATTAAGTGTGTTTTTTATTCTTTAAAAGTGTTTTTTGATTTTGGTGTAATTTATATATTGTACTCATACCCGAGAGGTAAAACGTTCACTTAAAATTCTTTTTTTTCAGGTTATTTAAAAAAATCAAGCTTATTACCAGTGCCGAAATAAGACTACGTAAGGTCCTTAGTTTTTGTTAAACACAAAAATAATTATATTTCAAAATACCTAAAAGACTATTTCTTACCAAAAAAAGGTCGTCACTTATTTTCACTTACATAAAAAGACAGTAAGCATTTGTAGTTTTTTTCTTTTTACTCTTTATGAGTGCCCCCACAACGTAACGCAATTGCTTAATTTTCTTATAGGTTATTCCGAAACTGCTTATTTTAAAATTGAGCACTACTTGCTTTG
Source organism: Listronotus bonariensis (assembly GCA_014170235.1). NCBI lineage: Eukaryota > Metazoa > Arthropoda > Insecta > Coleoptera > Curculionidae > Listronotus > Listronotus bonariensis. The sequence goes on from JACEGR010000987.1 coordinate 51,334, forward strand.
ATGTATCACTGGTTGCCGACCTGCATCAAGTGTACATATACAGGCTATTACAAATTCGAGGAACACCATTAGGATCTCGGAAATGGTAAGAGCTACAGGATTGGTTAAAGTGGGACAAAGTGGCGCATTTTTATGCTAAACAATATTCCGTTTTAAAAGTTTGAAAAGTTGCAGCCGTTACGGAATTATCCGGCAAGAACCGAAATTTTGCGAAACAGTTTTTTTTTCTCGAAGAGATATTTTAAAACTTACACTTACACATTAATATTGCCACTTTTTTGTTTTGTAAAATGATGTCACTTAATTTAGGATCCGACTTTTCGTCTTTGAGCCACCATCATCAACTTTGTTTCTTTAAACGGCGGAATATTTGGTTTTAAACTTAATAAAGCCGTTATTTAATTCTAAAATCAACGATATATTACACTTTTACATTTATGCGACATTTCGAACCGATAAACCAAATCTGTAAACATATGTCCGGAAATGCGTTATTTCTGAGATACAAGGCGTTAAAAAAAAATTCGATAGTTTTTAAATATCCTAAAAACCCTTTTACCGATTTAGATGAAATTTGCAACATTTATTTAATGTAATGAGACGGCTTGTAAATCTTTACCTAGATTAGAATTTTTGGTCCAGTGGCTTCTCAAGAGGCACCACAGCCAATAGTGTTAAAAAAAGTACGCCACTGACTTTTTACACAGTTTTTATATTTTTTCCGATTAAGCAAGTAAAAATGCAACTTTTTATTTATTTATCTATTTATTTTTTTCGTATTTGAGGAATAAAGGCCACTTTAATTTATTCTAAAAATTACCCATATAAACAAAATGGTAAAAGAACAAAAATAAAAATAAATAATTATTTGCCTTAAAATAAATAAGCAGTCATGCATTTTATCTGAAATCATCATTTTCCTTATTTACTTAAGCCACAATTTTTTTAAATTATGAATTTTAATTTATGCTGTTTAACCTACAATGGCTTAATATTTTTTCAAAAACAAAGCAGAGATACGAAGGAAATACATATAACAAAATTTGACTTTTTAATGCTTAATCGAAAAAAATCTTAACAAAAAAGCCAGTGGCGTGCTTTTTTCCCAAGAATATTGGCTATGGTGCCCACTGAGACGTTACTAGACTATATGATGTTAACCTTCTTATAGCATTACAAAAGTCTTTTTACATTAAATAAGTGTACCAAATTTTTTCCAAATCGGTTAAAGCGTTTTTCAGATATTCATTTTTTAAATATTAATATAATATATCTGAAAATAGATTTTTTTTTAAATTTTAACGCCCTGTATCTCAGAAATTAAGCAAGTCCGGGTATATATTCACAGGAACTTTTTTCATAAAAAAGACATTAGAAATAACCCTTTTAAGTTTTGTACCGTAGTTAGGAAACACCATGTATGGATAAATATTTTCTAGTGATTAAATATTATTACACCACTAACCTAAAATTTTTACCTATACCTATCGTAATATGAAGAATTTCCTAATTGAAATAATAACCTATTTTATATTCTTTATACCTCCAACCATGATTGCTTAATATCTTTTTTGCAAAGATCTACTTAAGAAAACGCAACCCTCTCTGCAACACACCCGTTACAAAACTGAATTGGACTGTTGGGTACTTTAAGAGCTTTATTTACCATTAAGGTAGGGAATACACACCTAAATAAATGCTACTTAAATTTTATTGTGGCTTTTGTTTTTATAGAAAACAATAGCCGTCAGCTAGGAATAATAATGGATTGGGAAATTTAAAAAAAAAAGTTTTTTTTAATATTTAACAATATCGTAGTTCAAAAACTAAGACGTTTAGGGCATATGTTTATATGAAGTTTTTTTTTTTATTTTCTGTTGTAGAATCGCCCCGTAAAGTTTGTCGGTTAAGTTACTGGTATGAATGTAGGTAATTTGTTTAAAATTGATGAAAACTTTGATGTCTATTGGTGCCTAAACGGTGAGGTTTATCGACTTTAATAAAGAGTACCTTATTTTTTAAGTTTTTGATTGTCTATAAAATGGACCCCCAGCTTTGCGACATCTGTCAAAATAAAAAGTTATAATGTAAATAAATTTTAAGTTTTAGGTAAAGTGTCTTCTGGCGGTATTTAAAAAAACGACTTTTGTCTTAAAAGTTTAAGATCTGCAAAGCTCGATTGTGTACCAAATATTAACTGGATTGGTTAAAAAATAAATGCAATAAGCGAAAAACCAAAATAAAAATTGAAATTTAACGGCTTGTAACTCAAAAACGAATGACATTTTGAAAAAAAATATGTAAAGCTCTACCGTTATTTTATTAAGTAGAATCACCCCCTTAAGTTTCTGTGATCGATTTTTAAATCACCCTGTATAAAAATCCTATTCTTCTCAAAAAACGAAACAATTTTATGACCAAGTTTTGTTAAAAAAATATTTTTTTACCTTTCTTACAAGGAAAAATAAATGACAATTAATATTTTTTTGCAAAGAAAGCATTATATTCTTTTAGAACAAATTTAATGTTTGGTTAATATGCCAAAATTTTTTGAGACAAAGTCTATCTTTCTTAAAATAACAAAATTTAACTTACTCCGGTATAAAATAGCATACAACTTTACAGCTCTGCCATGCATATAATAAAATGGTTACAAAACTGGCCATTACTTCACCAATATTAAAAAATTCGGAAAAATGCACAATATTTTTATGGCAGCTCTATAATAACTAAGAATACAGCATTATGTAATTCAATAACAAAACTTAAATTAATCCTAAGTGGTTATTATGACGTTATTATTTATGTATAAAGTGTACTGTCAATGACCATTTAAATTGGCAACATATGTATATAAATGAATTATGCAACAGGTGTTTAATGTTAAATTTAAATTGCTTGGTTTATTTACCCAAAAATCCATTAGTCACAAAAAAAACAGGAATTTTATTTAATTTGCAAAATGTATATTTTTTCTGTAAATTAAATAAACTTTTATATTTTTAGCTGTAAAGCAAGCTAAATTTTTCAAAAAATTTATATTTAAAATATAAAGAATTAAAAACAGATGGGATTCTAAAGAACTTTGATGTCTTCATAGCTATATTTGGTTTTTACACTATGTCCCACAAAGTTGGAACCATTAAAACAAATTTTTTATTAGTAATTTTAGGAAAAAAATTGTATTAAAAGTTTTGCATGGTCCAATAACTACAATGAAACCATCAGTTTTTAAATTGTGTCAGTCATCTACGAGATTTGGCCAAAAGTGTAATTTTTGGTCAAGAGTAATGGACCTGTGCTAATACCGAAAATTGTTAAGAATAGATGTTTAGAATTAAAAAATACTTATTATTATGCAGTATAGTTTATTTGCAAAAAAGGTATAGTAATTTTTTCTGCAAGGTAAATATTTAGGTTTGTACAATTGGTACATTAGTGCAAAACATTTTTATAATTAACAATTTTTAGGACAATTTTAAATACATATTTTGAATTGACTATTGTTAAAACAAAAACAATGTGCAGTGCACTAATTTACAAAATTAAATTTTCTTGATAATCGCAGGAAAAACTCAAAAAATATTTTTTGTAACAAAAATAAAATAGATATTTGCAAGTAATTCATAATTCAAAAAATCTTTTATTTCTAACAATTTTCGATATTAGCAATATTACACGTACTTTACTCTTAAGCAAATATTACATTTTTAATAAACCTCGTATATAAATGACACAATTTGATATCTAATGGTTGCATTTTAAGTTATTAACTATGCAGAACTTTTTATAAAGAGTAACTTCTTTCCCTTCTTTTGTAAAATTATTAACAAAAAGTTTTCCATATGGTTCCAACTTAGTGGGACATACTGTATATTTGATTCCTGTGCTTTATTATACATCTTTAAAACTTAAATCAGCAACAAAAGCTTTAGAATGTGTTTTTTTAAACATCTTTATGCTACTAGGGAACAATAAAATTAAGGGAGCACATCAGAAACAGTATTTTTCTAAAACAAGTATCTAGCAAGCCAAAAACCAAATTAAAGTTTTGTTTGGTTTTTGTATAAAATTATTAATATACTTTTTAACTATTTATATCGTAGACAATTACAATAAAATTCTTTGGGTATAAATATTATTTTAATACTCAGTGGCGTAGCTACGTAAGCATGGGCTCTGGGGCAACACATAAAGCAGGGCCCCAAGTAAAGCATTTAAAATAACGACAGACTCCAAGCAAAAAAAAAAGTCTTTACATTCTTAAAATAAAACGCATCAAGTACGCAAAGGCCCCAAAGTAAAAAAATAAGGGACTAACTAAGCCCCAACTAACTACACTATTTAAAATCATTTGCACTCAATTTGACGTATTCCAACCAAAAATTAAAAAAAGGTCTTTATACTAAAATTCTGCTTTATTTATATTTTAAATGTGGGAAAATTTTTCACTACTTGTATTATTTATGCTTAGTAAGTCACCAGGGCCGTATTAACTGTATGGAGGCGCCCTAGGCTAGAATTCCAAGAGCGCCTATTTTCCACAAAAAAATTTTGAAGAGCAAAAAAAAAAGGTCCTTACCTCCATAGCGCTCCTTTTCAGTTAATTCTCTCCTTTTCGCGTCTATTTTGTTTATTTGCAAACAGAAAAATTAGTTCTAATCCCCACCCGACCTAAACTTGTGTAGAAACGCCATGTCTAGCGCCTATTACTCCCCTGTCTGGCGCCTATTTTTTCATGGCGCCCTAGGCTGTAGCCTAGTCAGCCTAATGGATAATACGGCACTGTAAGTCACACTGCCCCATGACCATATGACCATGTAGCGACGCCACTGTTAATACTTATTTCTCATTTGGCGATTTAGTTTTATGTAATTATTTGGGTTTATTAAAGTATAATTAAAAAAACAACGTCTCTTGTTATTTTCTACTTTCAAATTTAGTAAGTGTTAATTTTTTAAATTTAATTATATTTTTTTCAAAATAGTTAAATTACCTATAATATAGTTTTAGAGCCAATAAAGGAAACAAATTTATTAATTATTAGGTAAAATAAAACACCTTAAAAATGGCCTGTATATTTCTTGATGTAAAAATAATGCTTTAATGAAAAATAAAAGAAAATGTGTTAACGAACAGGTGCTTTTATATTATAAAAGGATGGACCACTTAAAACCGACTAAAAATTAATAAGGGGGAATTAGAAAATTGGCCTAAGGCCAGATCCTTTTCATCTATGTAGTAAATTTTTCAAAACTTTTAGTTGCTTTGGTTGCCCGGTATATATATTTATATATATATATACAAGGTGTCCCGTATCGTTATGTTCAAATTTTGGGAACGTAAAGTACACTTCTTTTCAAGTAAAAAAACGCAAAACTTGTATATCCATTTTTATTTTTTTTTTTTTTTTTTTTTTTTTGAGGTGGACATTTTGAAAATATTATCAATTGACCTTTTTTTAAATAAAATATTTTTTATTTACTTTACGAACTTATTTTTAGTATTCTTTATTTACTTTTAGTATTATCTTAGTATTATCTTCAAATAACATTCATGGGCGTGTAACTTTGAAATAAATAAAAATGGATATACAAGTCTTGCGTTTTTTTACTTGAAAGAAGTGTACTTTACGTTCCCAAAATTTGAACATAACGATACAGGACACCTTGTATATATATATATATATATATATATATATATATATATATATATATATAAATATATATATATATATATATATATATATAATATATATATATATATATATATATATATATATATATATATATATATATATATATATATATATTATATGTATGTATTTAGCACTTTAATCCTATTAAATACTTTAATTTTAGGAAACTTAGAACAGTTACCTTGTTACCTGAAAATTTAGTTTTAAACTATAGTATTAAAATGTCAACCCTCTGTTTTAAAATTCTTTAAAAATCGTAAAATAGTACTGGAGACAAGTATTTGTATTTCTTTATTGTTAAAAATTATATTGGCTAATTCTCCAAAGCTGCAACAGAACTCAAATAGAATAGTTTCAGCTATACAGCCCATGAATAAGCAAAAATAAGGAAGAAGGTTCTAAAAGGGCAAATACGGTAACATTTTTAGGGCTTGAATAAAAATTAAAAATCTAGAATTTACAAAGAATACATTTTTCTATACGGATTATATTTGCACTAACTTTTAAAACATCCCTGTTACAATAGTGCAAATCTAATCCATACTTGTGTTTCACGACTCTCCGTCGAGACTGTAGATCCGCACTTAGATAAAAGAAATAGTATAAAAACACAGGTTTTATACCAGTGTCATAAAACCCATTAACAAACATACTTAAAACTAATTTGGTTATACAGACTGTCCACGATAGGGTTTACGAGAAGACAAATGAATAAACATTTTTCTTCTTCGAGAATAAGTTTTTCTTAATAAAAATTTTTGCTTGTTAAAAAAATATGATTGACGAAGGGAAAATGTTGATTTGTATAAAAGGTACGTAAAAACATACATAAAAATTGTCCAAAAATAAACCACCTCGATTTTTTCATTTTTAAGCAATATATCTTTTAGAAAATTTGGAATAGCATTTTAATGGGTTATGTGGCTTTCAGGGGTTCTTAAAAGGGTATTTTTGCTAACATTTTTTTATTATACAATTAAATATTTAATTAAAACAATTAAGCATATTAAAGACACATATTTAAACAGTATTTTGTAAAAATTCTATTTAAAAGCTTTGGAAACTAGCCATTGGTATCTCATATCCCTTGAAGTAACAAAAAATTTTTTGGCGTGGACAGCATAACTCATTATTGGTTTATCCATACTTAAAAAACCAAAACTATTTCGTTAGAAGATAGATAAATCTGATGATTGGACAAATAGAAAATAATAATGAAATTTGAATTTTGACAGACTTTAAACAAACAACGCTTTTTAACAAAATGAACTATTTACCTGGAAATTGCAAAATTAAAATATTTACCCTTAAAACCACCTTCCTTCATGCCCTAATGGATTATTTTGGTTCATTACTTAATTGGCAGCACCACTTATCTGAAATAATTGCCAATATTACCTGCGCGTAACCAAAAGTTACTCTTCATGGGCTAAAATATGTGTTTGAGCACTTGTGTATCAGTCATCCCGGGAGGTGGACACGCTGGCGCTAAACAGACTATCCCCATTATCGGAAAGAATTTATTAACGCCTTGTGTGGGTTTCCCGTTCGAAGCATGTTAGAAGTACGGTAGCTAAAGACCGTGTACGGAAAGCACGGTGTGCCGGTATTGTATTCTGCCATGGCTTTTAAGTACGCATGTTTGTACACCCCGATTGGTTTACTAAGCAAGGTCGTAAAAATCCGAAAAATGCTTCTACACAGTGCGGATCTAAATGTGGGTTATCTATGGGCAGTCCCGGATTAAACTAAATCATGGCAGACGTATGTACAGAGTGTCCCAAACTTGATAGTGGCCATTGGAAATTTGAAAACCGTAAGAGCTACAAAGTCATTTAAATTAGGAAAGGGGTTTGCGTTGTTAGGAGCCAGTTTCTCGACGCCGACGCGACGTTTTGATTTCCAGCTATCATCATATTTAGTTTTTAAATTACAATCTAGATTTATTTTAGTAATTATAAGAAAGTCAGTGTAATACTAGACATGTATCATACTTTACTGTTAATAATAAATTTAAGAAATCCTATTTGGAGCGTAATAGAGACGGAATGTAAAATTTAAAGACACTTTTAGTGAGTAAAGTCCCAGTATGTTGTTTTGGCATGGCCTCTCATTATTAAAATTAAAAGAATTTTAAAATAACAGGTGGTGAAACACTACTCAATTACCTTTAAATTTCCTAAATTAAAAAAATAAGACCTTTATTGCGCAAATTTGCCCCATTTTAATTGATTTTGTACCTCTTATATGGTTTTTAAAATCCCAATGGTCACCTTCGAATTTGAAACACCCTATACATTACTTAGTCTAGGGTACTAATTTAAGAACGGAATAAATGTCAATTTAGTTGGTTAATATCAACCTATTCGTTTTAAATCATTCCATGTATACCGATATGGAAAGCAAACCACCGGCCATGGGCGATAAATGCAATGAATCCCTTCTACCATTCGGCTATATACTCCCCTACAAATCTTTGCTGCAACTAGCGCGAGCAGAACGAGACCAGGGGCTCCTTGCTTACCGCTTTTCGCCTTACGTTGAAAGAGCGACGCGAGCACCTTAAATCCCGGCGGGCAGAAATACGGGTTGTTTACAGGGAACCTCATTGGAAAAAGCGCAAATTCAAAAAATTAGGCTTTTCCAAAACAAACCAAAATATTTTTAGTAAACCAAGTGTGAAAAAACCTACTATTTGAAAAACCATTTATAAAGCGCACGAATGCTGGCGTCCTATATAAATAAGCTCACGCTTGATCGCATCCAACTCTGTCACAGGTTGATGGTCTACCATACTATATAAACTTAGAAGCTATGGAAATTACTATTAGCTTACACTTGAATACGGACAGAGATAGGAGTCCGAATTTTTTCACTTATGAAAAATTATTGTCTACCACAGGGGTTCCCAAACTTTTTGAACTGTCGAGAAGTCAGGGGGCCCAACAGAAATAAAATTGATAATGAAAGAAAAGGTACTTTGCCCTTTACTTGAAGACGAAAAAAATCCTCCTTTACTTTTTTTACGGTACCCATCATTAACCAACAAGCAAAAAAAGGACCCGCACCACAAAATAGCACAACAAAACAAATGATAAGCGCCGTGTTATCATTTTGCCTAAAAATGTTTTACATTGTGCCTTGACTCGACTTTGTTGCATCAACACGCAATGCCCGTGGGTACAACAGTGCAACGTCCTGGGGCGTCGCGACACACAGTTTGCTTTATAAACATGGGGTTAAAATTCAATCATTAAGAACACATGGGGAACAAATAAAAAAATGTTTTTATTTCTTATGTTAAAAACAAAAATATTATTGTGTTTAAACTACTAAGTAAAGGTCTGGCCACACATAACCGCTCCTAGGTCGCACGGACCTCGGATTTACAACGATAGAGAAAAGTGGGGCAGATTAATTCGGAGAAATTAAAAAGCACTTTTTATATCCTAATGCCCTCACAAAATTAAAAACATTTCTGTCAAGTCGTCTCTTGCTTAAATAAAACAGTTCTTACTTATCTCTATTCCTTTTTATTGAAACTTTAGAGTGTAGTATAGGGAAAACTGTGTTACCCTATTTGTGAAGGTTTATTTTACGATCAGGTGTTATTATACTACGCTTTGAGTAGTATAACAGACTCATAATACTGCCATTTTATTAATACAAAACTGTTTGCACCGCATTAAGGTCGGGCCTCACATAACCGCAACGAGCCCGTGGCCGTGCGCTTTACCGGTGAAATGTTGGGGGATGCGGTGCAAAAATGTTGTATGTAACCAACTGCAGTAATATGAGTCAATTATACAACGTTTTAAATTAGTCCTGATCATAAACTAAATCCTTACAAATAAGGTAACACAGTTTTAAGGGTTGACCACATATAACCACACTGAGTACCTGCACCGTAGCACGGCCGTGACTAAGTTTTTAAATGTACCGCTGTAATCAAACGCCGTAAATTTATTTGATTTCTCAGAAATATTAATTTTAAAAACTGATTAATACAAAAAATAACAATGTATTTGTAAGTTTACCCACATATTATTCACAAGATGTAACAATAAAATTAGTTTTACACTTTTTAATTCTTATTAAATCACTTTTTCTTGCATTGTTTGTTTACAACAGCTGACCTTTAACAACTAAGTTTAAATTTTTATATGTAATGAACTGAAATAAAAGTTGACGCCCGTAAACTCACAGCTTGCTTCGGGAAACATCGGTGCTATCCGATCGACGTATGATTTCCTGGACATGTTTCAGACCGTACGAGACACGGTCGTGCTAAGATGCAGGTCTTATGGGATATCGGTGCGGTTATTTGTGGACCTTTACCTATACTACACTTAAAGTTTGGAAAAAAGGAAACAGAGATAAGTAGAAAAATCTGTTTTATTTAAACAAAAAGATATACAAACATAAAACAATGGATTTAGCTTGACAAGAATGCTTTTTTGTATGTTTTTATAAACATGAAAAAGTGCTTTTAAATTATTCCGAATTAATTCTTTCCTCTTCATCACCGTGAAATCGGGTGGTCGGTAGTGCGGCACAACCTTTAACCTACATTTTACAAGTGAAACGCACGGCTGCGGAGTAGAAATATTTAAAAACTGTATTTTTGTAATAGCAACATTTTTGTGAAATTTTATTATTCTAGCGCTTTTCATTTTTACGATAAAAAATAGAAACGTTATTTTTTCGCCATTTTTCTCTTGCGATATCTCTCTAATGGTTAATTTTATTTTGAACACCTTGTATATAGTTGCTACAATTACTACTTTTTTAATGGTTATTTAATTTTTTTCTATTGTTACTTTTAGAAGAACGTAGCCTTGATTTTTCCCTGGGTGATAGTGACCCTCTACGGACTGTATTACAACCGGTACAAGAGCCTCAAAAGAATGATTTCTAACCAATCGTTGCTGTTTTAGTAATTAAAGGGCTTATTGTAATAACCTAATAAGCCACACAGCTACAGAAATCTGTTTTAGGATTTAATTTAATAATATGATAAGCCACAATAACAAATTTTTGGGTAATGTCTTTGAACCCTATTAATTAATAAAAATCAATTGTGCATTTAAATTTATAAAAGTAAAAATTTGTTTTTTCAAAAATTACTTTGACTGTCTTAGGTAAGGAAATTAAAAAATTAAATAAAACTGCTTTTTTCTAATGGAGTTAATATGTCTCGCCTGTACATCGATATATTTTAAAATTAAGGCGAGCGCGGATTCGAGCTATGAGAAAAAAATTTGGGTATATTTACTAGTAATAAAAATGGGTCCTTATTAAGGGTACAAAAATTGGCTGAAAAGGAAGTGGGGGCAAAAGGCAATTTTTGTCTGCCGGCGCCGGCGCGCCAAAAATAAATAAAGGTCTGGGCTGCTAAATGGACGCGAAAAGAAATATGTGATTAAAAAAAAATAATACATTTAACTACCGAATATAGAACACAACTAAAAATAATCCGCGTTCGGGCATTCAGAAAAATAGCATAAATGACAAGTTTTGGAATCTTGCCAGACACTTTTTATGTTAAAGTCTAGCCTTAACCTTAATTAAAGTAGAAGGCTGTTCTTGAAAATAAATCATTGATCATAACAAAATGGTTCAATAATAAAAGTACCTTTATTTTAAAAAGGATATAGCGTTAAAACAATTGCAAAAATAACAATTTATATTAATTTTAAGAATTTCGTAAAACATACCGTTTAGACAATAATAAAAACAAATGCCTTAGTAAAAAGTAGAATTATTTTTTTAATTAAGTAGGTATATTTACTTTTTTCTTAAACAATTGATTTTTACCTAGTTACACAAAAATTATACTCGTAATATCACAACCATACTACCATACTACTAATTAAAAAAAAAAACTTTTTGTTAAGAATAATATTACTCGACCATCTCACCTTTACGTTACGTAAATATAAGTCTGATCAACGACTTTAAAAACGCATAAAAAAAAAGAAAACTTCCAAAAACAACTTACAGGAATTGATAACCTACTCCTTTTTAAAGTTGGTTAAATATATGTGCAAATTGGCACTGGCGTAGATAATATTTTCAAATGACTATATCTAAAAACTGGGACATTGGACCCACACCAAATTATACCAGATGCTAGTGGCCTTAAGATAAACACTTTGGTAAAAAATTTTAATTTTAATTTAAAAAAAAGTAGATTTTTTTATTACCCCTTCCTCAGAAAAAACCCAACTTTAAAAAGAAAATCCCATTTTTTCATTTTTTTCGTAAATTAAATCCAATTTCATAGACAAATTCGAATTTTAAAAAAGTGTCTATATTTAAAAAAAAACTATAGACAGTAAACATTTTTTCACTTTACAATATTTTTATGCAAAATTTTCAGATGCTTTTTATTACCGAAAAAAGCTAGATATTTTAGCAAAATGTAGAATTTAACAAAATTTTATCTAATTTAAGAAAAACATACACACAGGGAATTGCTTTTAAAACTTGGATTTGTTTTGGGAAAGGGGTAATTTAAAAATGACATTTTTGCAAATTTTAAATTAATTTTTTACCAAAGTGTTCTCTTTAGGCCACTACCAAATTTGGTGTGGGTCCCATGCTTAGATACAGTCATTTGAAAATATTATCTAAGCCAGTGCGATTTGGAATGACGTCTAGAAAAATGTTTTTAAAGGCTTATTAGCACATAAAAAATTGCGATTATTATTAACAAAATGGGAAAAACAAAGGTGTTTAGTCTCTCCAGTATTTATATATATATTTTTTTAACGTTAAAAATAGGCTCCGCGAGAACGTAACACCATAGGCTCGTCGTCTAAAAGCTGGTATATCACTTGAAATCGTTTTTATAGTATCCATTAAATGAAAAATTAAAAATTTAATTAAATTATGGTGTAATCGTAAACACTTAACGAAAAAAACCTTGATTAAAAAAATATGTTAATTTTTCAAAAAGTTATCTTGACGCTTTATACAATATTACTATATTTTTGTTCATTATTATTTTAAGATTATTTTTAAAATTATTTTTAGCCTTTTAGTTCAATGTGCTTTAAAAGCGTATTTGTTAATTTTTTTCAACTGTATTTATAAGTTATTACGCTAATAATTCATAATTTTTTATTGCCTATTGTTTACTGGCGGCCAATAATATAAAACGTGTTAAAAAATTAATTAATCAACAAATAGCACAGTATAAAAACCCCAAAGTTTTATGGTACGCATGTTTCAAAGTTTCGTTAAATTTAAATATTTTTACATATTATATAACAAACATTACGTATTATGTTCTATAGAAGAAATTAATGATCTTATTTTATTACCTATTTTTCAAGTGCTTTTATTGATTAGGTAATAAAAATAAATTAAAATCATCATCAGCTTCCATTAGTATTTTATAGATGATAATACTTTGTCATTTATTTCCAATTATTATACATAATCTACTAAAAACTATTTTTAAAAATAAAAAAGACCAACTGTTAATTCTATGGATTTCAAACTGTTTATATTTAATTAGTGTATTTTAAATTATTTATTAATTAATTGTACCTCACACATTAAATTTTACAACAAAAAAGATGTGATAATATTAAGGGCATTATTTTGAATGGTAACAAAGGAACCAAAATTTTAAATTTTTACATAAAAAAATATACAGTGCGTGTTTGTAAGTTGGCGTCATATAGGAAACTAAATAAGTTAACAAAAAAATAAAATATTTTTATAAAAAGTTTTGCATGATTAAAAAAAAACAGGAAATCATCAGATATCAAATTGTACCAGTCGTCTAGACGGTGTGGCCAAACTGGATTGGGATACAAGGTATTTAAGAAATTCAAAAAAAACATCAAATTCATAAAATAAATTTGGTGGTTCACAAAAATAGCGTTAATTTTTGCTTTTTTTACGCTTAAAATATTATTATAGTAATAAACATAATTTGAAAAAACTTATTTTGAATGGATCCCAGGGATATGCAATTTAGAACTTTATTTTCTCTATGCTAATCTAACAAACAAATAAATTAGTATTGCACAAGTCAATGGCGGTATCGTTTTTGATGAAATATTCAAGTTGAAAAGGAAACACTGCTCAACTGAGAGACTCCAGCGGACTTAGAGTTCAAGAGTCCGAAAGCTTCTTTATTTTCTAAAGCAAGGTTTTCGGTCATGTTTGGCATGAGTAAGTACCAGTGTTGAACCGTGAGTTTAACTCATCGGCGGCTTTAGCAATTACCAGACAAATGTGAATGGTGAAACTTACAGCGCTATTTTGTAAAGCTAAGTTTCAATTTAATAGTTCATTATTGAAGATTGCCAGCAAGAAAAGACATTTTCTTGTTGCCCGACAGGTTTGAAGCAGGTTCAGCCTTAACGTCGCTGACTTTGGAGTGGCCAATGGTCCAGAAGGTTTATTATTTTTAATTATTGTAGGATGTAATAAAAATTTGCCACACAGCATACATAAGCCATGTATCAAGCCTTGCTGATCTGCACACACGCATACGCTGAGAAGCTACACATTTCAGATGTCAAAAGTAAGTGCGCTCAGACATTCATTGGCGATATTTTTATTAAATTTTGTCTATTGGATTGCGTTCTTGCGACTTATCCCGGCAAGAGCGCCGAAAGACATCCCTTATGCATTTTTATTTAACATAACTGCCAAAATGAGCCAAATAAAACAGCAGACGATTCACAAAAACCGTCGACTGGTGCAAACTGCATGCATCATTTCTTTTGGGAGTTGAGATGAAGCATAGGCTGTGCGTTATCATGTGTAGTGTTGCTGAAGAAATCAAATTCTGAAGGAGAACCTGAGCTTACATGCGGCGAGAGACTAAGGTGAAGCGATCCACATATACGTAGCGTGGCCGTAATGTCTTCACTCAACGTAATCGTGTGTGGAAATCTCATGCAGCTGAAGGGTTCTGTAGGTTTTACCAAATGGGGCTTATCCTAAAATTATTATGATGTGCACGTGTTAAGGTTATTGCTGTGGGGTTACTTAAGTCAAATGTTTTTTAGAACATCTAACCATAAATTAAAAAATATTTTTAAAAACAGGTAATACCTTTGGAGCTCTACAACACTTATATAAGAGATTTTTTGTCCATATCACCCATTTCAATAGCACAAATGTGGATTTACTCGGACCATTGGGTTCTTTCCCCCAAAATGTTTGTCTTACTAAGAGGTGCCAAGAAACATATTTAAACTTAAGTATTAATTTGATAAGCTTTGGTGCCTGGTACTTTTTCCAAAAGCTACTATGAGTCAAACTTTATAAGTCACCCATTTTTTCTACCTATGTTCGAAGCATGCACTGGCAAACATTTAGCTTTTACAAAATAACGAGGGTTTGCACGCTTACGTGCTCTTACTTTATTAATAAATTAAGTTAGTGTAACTACCTTTTCACATGAGCGGAAAACTGATAGTTGGGCGACAGATCGACGGTAATTTAGTGTATTCCTTTTTACCTTGTAGAACCGTTCTGAACGACACCATAAGTCGTTCCTTTTACAATTTTTCTACCTTTTTTCAGGATGTAGAACCGTTCTTGACACTATTGACAGTTCAGAGAACGGTTCTACAAGGAAACAAAGGAATACACTAATTGAAGTGTATGAAGTCTTATAAGACTATTCACACGTTGAGAACGCGGAAAGTCGACTGTGCGTGGTGAAAGCTTTTATAAGACTTCATACACTTCGATAGCGTCGGTCTGTCGCCCAAATATCCGTCTTCCGCTAGTGTGAAAAGGCAGTTAACCTCTTTGATATAAATAACAGTGCCAAATAAGAGAAAAATTAAGCAAACAATATTTAACATATTTTACAAAAACCATTTTTTTAATATATCTAGAGAACGATGAATTTGGGGACTCATGTTTAGACAAAAATTTTGGCAGTTTGGCAAAAGTTCACAAATACCCTGTAGACCAAGCGTACGGAACGACTACTAAGCTCGTTGGTAATTTATTAGTAATCAAAAAAGACATTAAAATATATTTTTTTATTATGTTATTTTGTAATTTAAAGAAATTCCATGTTCATATTCAACAAAAAAAAAAAAAAATATTGATCTTGGAAAAATAAAAAAGTTAAGCTAATATTAGTTTAGTAAAAGTTAAATTAAGGACTTAATTTATATCCTAATTTAGAAACAGTTTTAAAATAGGAAGCCTGCAGAACGATTTAATAAAAGAAAGTTGAGATAGAATTAAAACATAAAATTTATTTGGGATATTCTGTATTTTGCTTATCTGCCCTCAAACTCAAACTCAAAAAAAAAAAACCTTGTTCGGGAAAAACAAATGTTTATGATACAAGGGAAAAAAGATTTGGATTTTAGCTCCAGGTTGTGTTGTTTTCCAACAGAAAGTGGAGGGAAACAATAAACCGAGAGCTAAAATGTAAAATTTTACCCATGTATAATACACAATTTTTTTCTGTAATGGGAAAAAACGACGACCTAATATTGAAAAATATATTTTACCAAAGTCCGACAATTAATTTAAAGTTTCAAACTAGTCGACTGGTATATTTGAAACAAAATTAGGACCTTGCATTACTATGGAAACCCTTAAGGAACTCATTTAGTATGTGTCAATATCATTTTATCATTTGACGGATTAAAATTAAAAAGTTGAATCTAAAAGCATTTGTTTAGTAGATATTTAAAATATCATAAAGTTCAAAAATATATCTGACTGGACTTGTTATATAAGGGAAATGTAAGTTCTGGATAATAAATTATTTTGAAAATTAAATGTTTACCTTTATTTACGTGTATCTATGTCCGAAAAAAAGTACCCACTTTTTTTTCACGGGAATTTTTTATAAAAGGTCACATTTTAGTACCTGGTAACAAAGATACAATGTCAATTTTTTTCCCGTCACGGATTTTTTTAAATCATAATCTAGATGTTAGTTTTAAACGAAAGATTTATAAATTGGTTGCCCTTAAACAAAGGATATGGATAAGTAACTTTTTAATTGTAATAAGTAGCAAGTAAGTAAGATTGTTGGATCCCATTTAACAATACAACTAAATTTATGCATTTTTTTAGTTGTGTCAAATATTATGTGTTATATCCAATTTTTAATAGTTTCGGAAATACGTCCTCGGAAATTTAATAGTAAACTGGCATTTTCTAAATAGAACACCCTGTATATTGTATTATTAACTAATAGATATTTTAAAGAGCTTTAAGAAAATACCATTTGATATGCCTATCTCTTATAGTTTTGGAAATATGGCCATCCAAATCTGAAAATTATGTTAAATTTTTATTATCTCTATAGCTCCAAGCTATAAGCACTAACTATAGTGTCAAAGATAAAAAATATACAATATATCTTTCATTTTTTTTTGTTTTTTTTTTAAATGCCAGTTTACTATCAAATTCCCTAGGATGACCATATTTCCGAAACTATTAAACATTGGATATAACACATAAGAAATTTTCTAAATGGTCTTTGCTAGATCTTTCAAATAGTAATATAATATAGAGGGTGTTCCATTTAAAAAAAAGTATATTTTTTGCAATAAATCAAAACCCGATATTTAATTGTTTTTTGTTGGCAGTGCGTTAATCCGCAGAAAAAAGCTACTACTTTGCCAATTTAACCGACTTGGTAATCTTGGTATCTTCAATAATAAAGAAGTTAGCAGTAATGCCGACTAAAAATAATAACCCTGTATAAACAAAATGAGAAAGATGTACCTTCCGGCGGTCATTAGTGGTTTTACGCTTACTTCGCACAGTGCGTTAAGAGATGGGGATTTTGGTCTTATTGTCTAAAATAGTTTTGTTAATATTGTGACGTATGGATTTTGGATTACATATAAAGCCACTTTACGTCACTAGGGCAAATGTACCATATGGAACTATTTTCTTGGAACCATGAAACCAGTGGACAAAAAACTATCTTGTTTTTATTTCACTACTAAAAAGACTAACCAGAACTATTTGTCTAACCTAATTTAGTACGGGGAATACCCTTACTAGGGGTAGCCCGTACGGGGCTAACTATATACGAGGGCTTAACTAAAACTTTAATTTTTTACTTGACTTTACTTCTACAACCTACTTCTTATCTAATATTTTTCTCAATTTCTTTCTTTAACTTCTCCCTGCATTCTTAGGTAACTGTGTTTATATACAAAGTTGAACTCGGTTTTTTGGTGACTTAGCACGTTCACGACTTTGCCCTTTCGGTTCGAGATCTAAGCTTTGACATTATTTCATATGTTATATGATTTACTTTAAGATGTGTTTTTCCATTATCAAAATAATTAAATAAATATTACAAATTATTAAAACTTACATACCCCCTATACAGAGTGTTCACAATATACTAAATAGACATGTGTACTACTTAAGTTCGCACCATATGGAAAACTTTTTTATTATTAATTTTACGAAAAAAGGTTATTTTTGACAAAAAGTTCTGTATAGTCTAAAACCTAAAATGAAATCATCAGATATTAAAGTTTTGCAGTAGTATACGAGGTTTGTAAAAAAATATGAATTTTGTTCATTTTAAAGAAAAACTTCTTTTGCACATTAAGGGTGAAAATTTAGGTTTATACATTAATGTATACTTATTATATGTAACAAAAGCTTAAGAACTGCCAAAACAGCGAAAAATTACAGAAACGCTCGTTATCGCATAAGAAATGTTAGAAGAAGTTTTTTCTTTTACATTAATTATTTGCATATTTAAGACGTATTTTTAATCCCAAACATCTTTTTTATAAAAATTTTTGATATTATAAAAATATGGGTACTTTCCTCTTGAGCAATATTCATATTTTTTTTATCTTTGTGACATCACACGAGTGCTTATTATCCCTAAATACCAGTGTACCGTAAGTGCCGCATTATTGGATGTTTAACCCATTTTTACCCCGTTTCGTCAACGTTATCCAAGCACTAAAACGTGCAGTTTTGTATTTTACAGCACCTTTTAGACAACGCGGTAGTGTCACAACGGACGTTATTTTTTAAATAACTACTACCTAGGATTGGCAGAATATTACCCAGAGGCTTTGCCATTACCATCTGTGAGGTGACAAGCTGTTAAAAACCCGCTGTAGGAAACCGAGATTTAAACCCGGGTTGCTGCGGTGAGAGGCTGGTACGTTAGCCCCTGCACCAAGCTCGCCACATATACGTCATATACGTACCACTACAAAAAATTATTATTCGATGATCGCATTTTAGGTTTTAGACCATGCAGAACTTTTTATAAGGAATAACTTTTTTCGTAAAATTAATAATAAAAAAGATTTCCATATGGTGCGAACTTAAGTAGATACGCTGAATATAATTTAGTAAGGTACCATGCTTTACATAATGCAAAAAGCAATACTCTAATATTAATATACAGGAAAATTAAAAAATAGGAGGCAATTTACAAAAATATACAGTAATGCGGTAAAAATTTAAGGGCATATTTATGAGCTAATTTTATAAAAAAGTTTTTATAAACATAGGTCTATAATTGCAAGGTTTTCAAGATAGGATGTTTTTAGAGGGTGGTTTTAAAATTGGGACGTTGACAAACCAGTATATTATCAAAACGGATAAAACACAAAATATCGATGTTCTCAAAACTGTATTTTTGCGAATAGGCTCTTGAACAGTAGAAGTTTTAAAAGTCGAAATAAAGATTATTAAAAAATAAATAAGCTTTTATTAAAAATTGAGAGGGTAACAATAATTTGTGTCACCGGGTATACTTTAAATCAATACATTCCCATAAAAAAAAACTTTAGCTTTTTTCTTTTACTTTTTAATTTATTTTGCAAAAAACTCTTAGCATATTTTAAATACATCGTAATTATTCGTAGTAATTACTGGAAATACAACGATAAAAACTGCCGAGTTTGCACGTTAATTTTCTTTGTGTAAATTCCGAGTAAAGTGAGTTTTATTAGAGCCCAACCCTTTGCTAACAAAGAGATTTTTACAGTAAAGTTTTATTATGATTTCGTGTACACTTTGCTATACGTTTATTTTTTACGAGACCAGCGTAGGGAAAATTTTAAATTTTATGTTAAAAGGTAGAACTGCAAAAGTAACTAATGAATAGCACTACTCAGCATATATTTTTAATTACAGAACTTTTTTTATTATTTTTTTATTTAATAAAATAAAGAATCAATAACATTAAAATATAATTTAGGTAACACGTCAATGATAGGGAAGAGCATTTATGCAATGGATGGTAATTATTTGGGTACACGGCAAAAAATTAAAAGTACCAAAAAAGTAAAACAAGTAAAAATCGACGTTTTTACCATTTCTTGACATTTTAATAAAAAAGATTTAAACAATTTTGAAATAAAAATCTACAGAAAGCCTACACATATAAATAGATACTTAAAATTATAACTCAAATCACCCAATAATGGTTAAAAGGGAGTTGTAAAAAGTCTATTCGATAGAATTAAATTTATTTATTCTAATCAAAATATAAATATTTAATAAATATATTTAAAAGATATTTTAATTTAAAATAATTATCCTCTTGATTTTATAAATAATTGTTTCCTTGAATTTGAAACTCCAATTATATAAGACAAATTCTAAATAGACCTATTACAAATTTATTTTTACCATACATTCCCGGACTATCAAATAAAATTCAACGAATAGGACATAAATTTAATATTCGCACAATCTTTAAAACACAAAACACTATTAGATCTCAATTAA
The DNA here is from genome assembly GCA_014170235.1 of Listronotus bonariensis. Classification (NCBI taxonomy): domain Eukaryota; kingdom Metazoa; phylum Arthropoda; class Insecta; order Coleoptera; family Curculionidae; genus Listronotus; species Listronotus bonariensis. The sequence continues at coordinate 71,771 of JACEGR010000987.1, forward strand.
AAGAAAAACAGAACCAAACAACTTAAATTAAAATACAAAAAATGTTATTTATAAAATACCTTGCGAATGCAATAAGTTTTATATAGGTGAAACTTGTAGACCATTAGCCAAACGCATAAAAAAACACAGATCATAAATTAAAAACATAGAATTTCATAAATCAAAAATCTACCAACACGCATTTGATAACAATCATAGAATAAACTGGGATGCTTTGAGCATTTTAGCAAAGGAAACGTCTTCTAAAAAACGCAAAATCAAAGAAAGTTGTGTAGCTTCAATTTCAGTTAGTTTAAATATCACTTGGTTGCCTTAGCTTGATACTGAAGTATCTTCAGGAAGACTAAAAATTAACTAACTATTCACCTTTTTGCAATACAAACAATAAATACACCAGCAACCAGTTATCTATGTCACAATGAGACTATAACCAAACAAACATATTTGACATTTAATGTCAAAGAGATTTCAGAATATCCTAAAAAGATAAAAATTTTAAAATTTAAAACCCTAATAAAAGTAAATTTTTATATCTATCATTTTTATTCAATTTATCTTGACAACGGTGGCAGACTTGCCACTGAAACGTCGATTTTTAATTATCTTCTTACTTGTTTTAATATTTTTGGTCTTTTTAATTTTTTGGCGTGTACCCAAATAATTACCATCCATTAAATAAATCCGCGGAAACTACAGAACATATCTTCAATGCATTTATGCAAGTTTCATATTTTGCTTATTTTATGCAAAAAAATCTGTTTTTGCATGTTTTTTAAGAAGCTAACACTAAATGCATATTTTACACAAAAATATCTACCAAGATCAGATATATTTCTCGAAAAGATGGTTAGAACATACTGCCGAATATTCCACTTCCCCATCAACCAATAATAATACGATGGGGAAGCTGGTTGGAAGCGTACATTTTTATTGCAAACATTTTAGTGACATTAAGCAATTAATTAATGAATATTCTAATGAAAATTGCCAAGCACTTCTTAATGCAAAACATTTAATGGAAAATAAATTACTTCCTTAACAACTGGTATTTATTTAAAGCAATTATACTTGTGTTTTGGATGTTATTTCAAAGTTGAAATCAAATAAGTTTTCCTTATAAGAATCTCTGAATTTAATTAATCCATTGCAAACATCTGTTAATAGTGATAGTTATACTATTGGGAGAAAAATAGGAGAAAACTTAAAAATATATTAGAGAAGTATGAAGAACATGTTTTTTTATTAAATGTGGCTAAAATAATCTCTGGTGACTTAGTAAAAATTTTAGGTTTACAAGGTAGTTAAAAAATATGCCCCAAACACGTCTGTTGATGTAGAACGAAGCCTTTCTATTTACAAACACACATGTAAGTATTTATTGGAATAATTTAAAAAATATTTAATTGGTAATTGTTTTTTTATTTATTATAAAATCATATTATTTATATTTAGTTTATTCTTTCTATAAATGCCATTTTGGTATTATACTGTTGATCTTTTTGTAATATATCACTACTACTAACACATTTTTATTACTTACTTGTTTTATTTTAAAACAAAAATATTAGCATTTAATTATATATTTTGTCCATATCGTGGTTAAAATGCTTGCATATATGTACCTATATGCACATATTAACTACTTACTTTTTTGTGCATATTTGCCTATCTCTACACATCAAGTTAAAAAATATGTATATAAATAACAATATTTCGTGCAGACAGTATAATTTTTCTTTGACATTTAAAATTAAGTATAATTATTTTGAAAACGTATTTTTGAGGTCACAATAAGATTTGTTTTTTTTTATTGCATAATATATCCCAAAGCCTACTATTATTGAGTGACAGCAAAGACACTTAAAGTTTTACTATTGAAGGGTCCCATAAAAGAATCAGCCAAGTCCAATTTTGGGCAATTTTGGTTAACATCACGTTTTAACTTAGTATAAAATTATGGGATCTGTAACTTTAAAAATAAGCAACTTACTTTTAAAGTTACAGGTTACAGATTCCGTTCTTGCAAAGGTCAAAAGATAATTTTATACTAAGTAAAAAACTACATTTTTCTTAACCTTTAATTAGTCGCACGGTGTATTTCACGTCATGTCAACGTAGACATTAGCTTTTCGTCATAATCAATATTTACCTTAGTTAATCAACCTCTGAAAATTAATTGTTTGCCATTTTTAGAACAAACATTTAATAATACGGTGCTTTTTGGCGACTAATCACTTCTATCCCGAAATTTTATTGAAAAAGCGTCCAAAAACCCTCTGAAAGTTTGAGCACTTATGAAAAACACAACCATAGCCTGCAAAGATTTTCCATTTAAAATACAGGGTTCTTTGATTTTTCTTTTAAATTTCTAAAGCTTAGAGGCATTTCATGGTTGCCCAAGGTCGGTATTTTTTCGGAATCAAATGCTTCACAAAAGTGCCCAATGCGGCGAATTCATATTTCATACCTCTAAGGTAGTAGAGGCCACTAAAGCTTTTTTTTAATATGTTTTTTTATCTCCTAAATAACAATAGCTACAGACCAAATGTTAAAGACAATTTTATAAATAATCATATATTCTACAAAAAAAGGTCCCTGGCACCAAATTACCAAGAAAAATATTTTCTAAGATATATTGACATTTAAGTAACATTGAATTTCCGTTTCCGACATAAAAGTAATTTATGCAACAAGTGCATAAAGTGATTTATGCACGAATGAAAAGTTTGACAGCACGAGTCGTTAATCGAGTGCGGCAATCTTATAAGAAAACAAAATACATTTTATGCATGCGTTGCATACTATATTTTTCTACGACCGTATCAAAATTTTCCAAATTACCAGTTTATACATGTTTTATTTATTTAAACTCATTAGTTTTAATTTTGCAGCACAGCCATTATATTGCAACAAAAAATCATAGCCTCCTTATTTTTTAAAAGACAATTATTCTCTTATTCTTAACATGAAGTTAAATTACTCCATTCTAGTACACTTTATAAAGTGTTAAAAAAAGTAACTTTCACACTTTAAAGCTTTTTTCACACTTTGTATTAGTGTTTTGTATTAGTGTTTTGTTTTAATGCCTACTAAAATAAACATAAATATTCATTTATGCAATGTTACAGTAAACGCGACATCAACTGAAACAAACGGTCCAATTACCTTTGATTTTGTCATTAATTCTTTTAGTTCATGTGTAACAAGTTACAAATTTGACAGTTTACAACTAAATTTATTAAAAATTATTGAAAATTGATAATAATAATGAATTTAAATGACTTAGAAGTTGGAAACAAATTTGTACTGTTTAAGTATTATTTCAACGAAAAGTAAGTACATAAAATTTTCTAAAATTAAATAATAGCGGCATAGTTATAAAGAGAATTATGATTCTTTCTTACACAGCCATTATGTGCTGCAAAAATTAAAATTACTAAGTTTTGATAAATAAAACATGTATAAAATGGTATTTTGGGAAATTTGTATACAGTTGTGGAAAAAATAGTTTTTAAGACATGCATAGAGTTGCTTTTTTTACTCATGGGATTGCTGCACTTGCCTAACGGCTTGTGCTGTCAAACTTCCCATTACTAAAAAAGTATGACTTTATGCACTTGTTACATAAATAACTATTAGGTTTATTGTAGTAGGCATGAAAACAAACACTAATTTAAAGTGTGAAAAAAGCTTCGAAATAATAAAAAAGTCACTTTTTTAAACACTTTATGAAGTGTACTAGAGTGGAGTATGTTATCTTCATGTTACCGATTAAAAAAAATTAACGGTCGTGAAAAAGGAAATCTATTGCTATGTAAACTATAACCCTAATAAATATACTACTCAAAGGTGGTAAGGATAAGACAAGCAGTGTTCAAAATATTTTTAAAAGAAAATCGCTATGAGTCTGAGAGACTCCAGTATAGTACTTAAGGGTTGATATTTATTTGTTACGTCATTTCTTGATAGTTGGAGTATATACATTTTTGTTTAGAGTTTTAATTTAATATTATTTAGGCTTTTATTATTTACGTACCAAAATAAGCATAAACGATAAATGTTATGGATTTTTTTCACGTAGCTTTCCTCGAGAAAATTTTACGAAAGCTACCTGATCATCATTATTAAACTTTAAATTACACAACCCACGGATTAACACGACATTGCAAAAACTTGGCTCTTAAAGATAAACACATATTTATAAATATTTACATTTTGAGCTTCTTGAACAAATCATCCAAAATAATTTAAAACCACAACTAGATATTTTATGCACTACACTATTTTTACCACAAAGACTAAAAGCAAGACTAAATGCTAACAATTGTTCCAAAAATTTATATGATGACTATTTTCTAATACCAATATAGCTAATTATCGTAAAAGTCACTTTAAATCAACATGATAATTAAAAAAACTATACGTAGATAAATTATTGGTAATTTGGACATTGACTCATTGACCGTAAACAATAACATTAATATTGAACAACTTATTAGCTAGATATAATACGTTACAACATTAGCGGTGAACAAGGTATCTTCGCGGTGAACAAAAAATCATACATTAAATTTTTGTAGGTCTATTCTCGAATCACGAATACATTATCTCACATCAATGGAATGTCGTAAAAATTGTGCTCATCGTAAATCGGTATTCTCGAATGTCACTTTCAAAATTTTGTATTCGACGTTTTTTCGACTGGGAGGACCCATTCGAAATAGTATATTACATTACAAGTGTGGAAGCTGACTAATTTCACACGAGTGCGACAAAACCCACGAGTGTAAAAAGTCATTTTCACACGAGTACTGTACACTTTTTTTCTACGACCACAAATTATTCACCAAAAAAAATAATTAAAGTTTGTCTTTACAGAAAAAATAAAAACAATTGAGAACTTTGCAACACTGGGGTGATATTTACTTTGCAACACTAATGTGATATGTACTTTTTCTCACTGCTATATTATACTGTTTTGACAATATTTTTACATCGAAAATCACCTACTTATTGAAGCATTATATAACTTTTATCATTTTGGAATTTAGAAAGGCCCTCACTTAATAAAAATTGTATGGTTTGATTAGGTAATAACGGTAATAGTTTAATACGGTTTTCTGCTATTTAAGGGTTTTTTTTTCATTATTTATACTTATATATTTTAGACACTCTTCTAAATAAAACGCAAGTGGCGCATATCCAAAATATTCCGTTTTTTAAAAAATATCAGTAAACAAACTTACGGGACCGGAGAGTGAAAAGGGGTGCTGGGTGGGGTAAAATTGGTAAAACGAGTTAATGAAACTGAACATCACATGTAAAATTAAGTAAAAATTACAATTTTTTCTTATATTTTTGAGAAAAAATATAAAAATATAAAAATTGTAAATGCATAACCTAAAGTCCTAAAAGTAAGAAAAACGACTACTAAACGTCAGTTATACCATGCAAAATATGGAAAGCATTTGGCAACTTTGGAAGGGTCTGATTCTATTTATGAATGGACAAAAGAAAGTGTATTCATAAAGTGTGTATTAGCCTCAGGTTTAATTGAAGGATAAAAAAATGATTTAACTAGTTGTTTGAGTACACGAAGACAGAAAGAAAGGAATTTGATCTATAGGAGTATTTTCTCTGGCGCTTTAGGTCGAACGGTCAAGTGGCATGCTCAAAGGTAGGAGGAAAATTTTTAATTTGATCTACTTACCTGACAACACTGTGCCACTGAGCGAGCAGTCTGTGAAAGTTGTTTTTTGTTGTTATGTCTATTTTTGTCTATGTTTTTATTTTTTCGGCAATTTTATTATTACTCTTTTTAATATTAGAAGAAAGCCTATACTGTGTAGTAACTTAACGTTAATAAGATGATTTTCGCTAATTTGGGTTCTACTCTGTTTAGGGTAAATAAAAAGTTTTTTTACTGTCACCAACAATAAATATGTCACTTGCAAAACAAATAACAGTTTTTAGAGTGACATGATACTTTACAACACTAGTGCTGTAAAGTACTTTGCAACACTAGCGTGATATAACGCATTTTATTTGCATGAAACCAGTGTGCTATTTGCTATTTTCACAAGTGGTCGTAGGAAAAATAACTTTTTGTGGATGACAGTGTTATGTGACATTTTGTAATTTTCTGATATTGTACTGCAATAAGTTATAATTGGCCCATTTTAACTTAAAAGAAGTAAAAAATGTAGAAATAAAGAGGGTAATGGATATGGATTGGTCAAAAAAACATTACCAAAAGCTTTGCCGCAGGAACATAGTTCGTACAATCACAAAACGAAATTTTGTAATTTTCTTACGAAGATACAAGAAATGGATATAAATTCTGCAGTATGTAGTCTTTCAAACCTATTGCTTTCAAGATGAAAAGAAAAGAACCACAAAATTTACCACCTATTTGAATAGTTGGTATTATATTAAAATGTTTGATGGAAAAACTGATAAGAAACTGTTAGCTGTGTCAAAAAATGTTGTTTTAATAGGTTTGTTTTATCAGAATGTTGGAAACATGTATACAACAATCGTTAAACGCAGAAATTGTTACAAATATTAGTCCGAAATGTTGGCAACAGTTTTCTGCTGGAACGAAAAATAAACAAGGCTTAACTAACTGCTTATACGTCAATACAAGAAAAGTTATGTTAAAAATTATCAGTAATGTTTGAGGAAAGTTTGCAAACTTTTCAAACTGTTTCCAACATCCTAAAACTACTGCTGGAACAACAAAAAAATGTATATAATAATAATAAAAATATTAGAAACATGGCACTGCTGAAACGACAAATTTGACGTGCGCAGAATCCGAATGGTTGCAAACATTTCTGACAGTCTGCTGGAACAAACATAATAATATCTGAAAACCAAATCCAAAATGCCTTTACTACGGATCAGTAACAAAATAATACCTGTTTTATATATAATATTTAATATAATATATTTTGTAGAGAACATATTCTTTTTCTAAATAAATTCAAGATATTAAAGCAAGACTGCAGTTTCACTTTATATTTTATCAAATAGATCTGATACTAGTAGGCAGTATTAAGCAGTTAACAACTAAACAGAAATAAGGCATTTTCTTTTTATAAATTATTATAATTAAATCTAATTAAACAAATGCGAATGTGTAAATTGTATTTTTTATTGGTTAGGTTCTCTCGATTCTCCTCTTAAAATCTATTTTACCGTTCACTTATTCACACTTACTCTGTTGCCAAGTTTTATCTTTCGAAAAAATTTCGAATTCGAAATTAAAAGTCACATAACACTCAAGAATCGTAAACAAAAGGTATAATCGAGATTTAAATGCGACATTTGTCGATTGCGACATTTTAGTCGAGATTCGAGAATTGACCTCCTAGGCTAAAATATGACTATTATACCCAATTTACGTTTGTCCAAAAGTAAACGATTTCGGAGATAGAGGGTGTCAAAAATTTATTCTGCTTTAGGTTTTTATAGATAATGTGGTAACAATTGGTGTATTGAAAAATATTTAGCAAGAAAAACGTAAAAAATTACAATCTTTCATTTTTATTATAAACTCTGGGGTATTTTCCAAACTTTTAAAACGAAATAACGTTTTTACGCCACTTTGTATAACGACAAAAACAACGCCCTTTTGTGTTTTTTTTAGATATGAATTGAGCAAGTGTAATAAAATCTTTTGTACATTATAAGGTATACTTTTAACAATATCCTGTAATTTCTTAATCAGATAATATTAAAAAACAAGTCGGTGACATAGTTTGTCACAGAACGTCTTTCGGTGTTCACTGTATCTTAGTCGGAAACTATCTGAAATCAAAGACCAATAAAATGTTGTTAAAGTATCATTAAAACTAACCCCAACCCCAACGTTCTCTGATTATTTGTTTTCTTTTTAATTAAAAATTTTTGCTAGCCATCTTTTTACGAAAAATTCCGCTATTTTGTGGGTAGGAAAGCCCCTTAATGTCCAAGAAAAATGTAAACTAAACGTTGAACGCCAGGTATTTTATATGAAGAAAATGTGTACGAAATTTAAATAAATGAGTCGGTCAAATGGTTTCTAAAACATGTTCATTTTACAACATCTCTTACACAAAAGAGGTAAAAGTTGATTTGAACAGCCGTTTTTGAGATATCTGGATTTACAAAAATTACTTTTTGTATTGCTAGTACCAAAAATAAATATCAGACAGTTTAAGATTTAAAAAGTTGTATTTTATCGTTGAACTATTTAAAGTGCTCTGCTCATGACAGATTACAATGAAGAAAATAATTACCTAATATTTAAAATAAATGAATATAAGAAAAAAATTCATAAAAATATAAAAATTTTAAAACAGGGACAAAAGAAAACTGACCCATATACCAATTAATAATAAAATTATTTTTAAAATAAAAACTAAAACCAGAATAAAGTTTTGACGCTTTGTCTCTCCGTAATCAGCCCTTTTAGACTTAGTTAATTTGGGCTATTACTTCAATTTTTCGTTCATGCAAGAAGAATACGACAAGCGTTTATTTTCTTGCAACAACCAATAACCACGCTATTTTAGTTAAAATTTTCATTATATTTTCATGAGATATCATCCTTAAAAAATGTCACTATACAGCTAACTTAACCTAGAACTGCTTCGAGTATTGGTTATAAAATAATATTTATACAAGGTGTCTAAAAAGTCAACGATAATATTAAAAGGGCTTGTAAACCAGCTCATAGGCATCCAAAAAAACATGAAATAACTTTAGTAAAATATCGATTGTTTTCGAGATATTGGACTTTTATAATGTTTTCACATTAACACCCTGTATATCATATGGCGATTCTTATAAACGCTTTTGCTATTTCAGATAAAGCTTAACTTTTTAGGAAAAATAACGTTTTTTTAAAGTCTCAAATATAAAAAAGTTACAGGTACAGTTAAGTTTATCCGTGGGCGTACTAAAGATTTTTCGGAGACAGGTTTTAGTTTAATGTTGATGGTCTTTAATTAATGAAATGACTATTCAGTACTGCAAAACTGCAATTAGAATTTAAAAATAATGGTTTATTTAAGTAAGAAATTAAAGAATCTAATCAAGAAAGGCGATTTTACCAAATTTCAAGTGCCAATATCTCGAAAACCAACGATTTTTTACTGAAAACATTTTATGTTTTTTTGAATGCTTATGACCTGTTCTATCGGCCCCTTTAGTATTATCGTCGAAGTTCCTGACACCCTGTATGTAACAATTTAAACATTTAATTGTACATTTTTTAGGCTTATTTTTAGAAATTTACAAAATTATCAAATAAGTTTTTAAATTGTGTAAATTGGTACCCTTTTTTGTCAAAACAAATTACTGCAATAAAATTTAAATTAAACAAATATTAAATAAAATTGCTTGTAGTAAAGATTGCAGTAAAAAAAATCATGGAAAAGAAACTTTTAAATTGTTAGAAAAGCTTTACAGAACCAAAAATACTTTAACTAATGCTTAAATTTTAAACTTTTACTTTTATTTAATTATAAACAAAAATTTGTAAATAACATCTTAATTGTTTGTAATTGCAACGATGAATAATTGTGTATACGTTATAATCAAAAGTTGTTAGATATATTTTTTTACTGTTTCCTATTAAAGACGTTTTAATTATTTCTGTTTAATAAAACAAAACAAACAATTTTATTTTTATATATTTGAATAAATATATAAGGTAGAACCAAATGTATATACTTACATATGTTGTACTTTGATATACCAAATTAAAAAGATTTCTATAAAAAATTTGTGTAACGTAAATTGTAATTGACTCGTACGTAATAAATACCGAAACCAAAACATATGGTTTTGCTTACACAAATTTATTGAAAATCTATAGACGTATGATTATTATTAAAAACAAAAAAATATATAAAACTTAAACTTTGAAATAAGGATTTATCTAAAGGGAGGCCGAATTTGACGCTTTTTATAGAAAGCTCATGTTTCTGTATGTTTTACAAAAATAAATGACCCTCATTTGCGAGGCTCAAATTTCAAGCCAAACTTTCTGGTGTAAACCGCAATGCGCTATCTTGCGTCGTTTTCTTGCTTTAGCATTTCTTTTAATTTTTGCGTTTTCTTAAATTCTTCATACTTTTTTTTAGAGATTTTTTAATTCTATAAAACTTTTATCACAGCAATTTTTTATGCAGATATGTTTTTTTTTTTATAAAGTTAGGCATTTTTGACTTATGAATTTCTTTTTGTAAATTTTAAATGAGACACGTGTATATTTGTTCTGTATAAAAATGCTTAAAAATTACCTTTTCAAAAATGTCTCACACTAAACATTTCTTTCAATCCGTTTCTGAGATGTTGCATATTTTGTCATTTATTACTGATAATTAATAGCAAGAAGTACTACCTATGAAAAAAGGAATTAAGTTTTGCTTTAAACAATATCAATATACCTTTTGTGTTTTATTAGCTAATGTGGCAGAAAAACATTAATATCAATGATTTAATAACGTAAATAATGATTAGGAATAAAATAAATATTTTAAGGTAAACTAATTTATTCTGCAGGAACCTTTTTAATTAGGTTTTATTAATATGTAGTAATTTAATGTAACACACCACAATTATTTTTACGGGATCCGATAAATGAAAGATGACCATGAAAACCAAATACAAGCTTTCGGCTAAAAAGCCCCAATTTGACTTGCATTTGTTTTTCAGGGGCATCTTTTGTTTACCTGCATACGTAAAAAAATGTCGTTCGTTGCATTAAATTACTACATATTAATAAAACCTGATTATAAATTTTGTAGGGCAAAACATCAACAAAATAAATTAGTTAACCCTTAAAATTTTTAAAAAATTCACAAACGTTTTTTTTTTTCAAGAATAAAAACTACCTACTACTAAGCAAAATATCAATTTACATTTTATAAATTGAATTAGCGGTTAAAATGCAAAAATGGTTGATGACTATTTTCTTCACCGTTTTAAAAAACGAATATATAATTTATTTCCTAAATAACCCGCTTTTATGTTTTTGGTGAAATTGACAAATAAAAATTTCAATATTGCTGCGAGGCGCCAACTTAATATTAAGTTATTTTATGTTGCAGTAGGCTTATGACAGATTATTATTATTGATTTCATTGCGTCTCAAAATGAGAGATATTGGCGCGATAAAGGCTCGTATTGTTCCGTTAAATAAAAATGATGTTAAAATTCAACAACTCGCACAAAATTTTAATCTCCTCCTCCCCCCAAATATCTACCGCAAAATTTCCCAAACTGCACTTAGGGCCGCTCATCAGGTAACCATTTCTGATCAGACAGTTAGAAACAGGTTACGAGACGCTGATTTAAACCAAGAAGGCCGGCACGAAAACCTTTATTAACTCGAGCTCATAAAACTTCTTGGCATTAGCGTAACTAGCCATCGAACCTGGGGGAGGTGCTGGGGGGTTGTGTAATTTTTTTGTAATAAAAGTTCCTTACCTCATAACACTATATGCATACACACCTGCACCAATAAATTTATCCTAGGAGAGGCCTAAAAATACCCTAAGGGGGCTGGACATCACTCAAACCTTATACATTGTGTTATTCTACCATGCGACTAGTTTTCCCAAAATTTTCGTTTTAAAATTAAAACATTTTTTGGTCCATTTGTCCTCTTGTAACACATCTCCTGGGACACACTCTATATACATATTTGCCTATAGTATAGGGTTCATTTCTTTCTAGGGGGCCTGGCCGTCTCTGGGCGGAGGGGCGGCCCCAGCCCCCCGTATATACGCCAGAGCTTCTTGGGTAAACTTTGCTCGAGATCATTTGCAATGGCAGCTAAGACATAAAACCTGTACCTTTTAGAAACGAATCAAGATTTCGTCTAACACATTGTGACGGTCGGGTACTTGTGTACAGACGTACTAATAAATGTTACTCGACTGCCACTGTCCGATTGAAGATTTGGTAATAGTCTGGAGTGAAATAGATTTGGATTAAAAGTTGACCTTGTAGTTATACCGAAAACCCTGAGGGATAATATGTTGATATCGTTAATTCGAAAAATTCAAAAGCACTTTTCATACCCTCAAAAATATAAAAAGCAGTTTTGTCTAGCCAAATCTATTGTTTTATGTAAGTATATCTCTTTGTATAAATAAAACATATTTTATTATTTATCTCTATTTCTTTTTATTAAAACTTTGAGTGTAGTATAGGTAAAAGTCGGGCCACACATAACCACAACGATGTCCAACAAGACCCGCACCAAAGCAAGACCGTGTCTCGAACGGTCTGAAACATTCCCGGCCAATAAAATTATACATGGGTTGTATAGCGCCGGTGTTTCCCGAACCAAGCTTTGAGTTTACCGGGCCTTTTATTTTTAGGTTATTACGTATTAAAATTAACATCTTTTTTCTGCAGCATAAATATGGTATTGCTCCTGAAACTAGGCCGCATACTACTGCCGTTACCAAGGATTTTTTCATGAGCATGAAATTCGTATAATAAATTGACCAGCGCTGAGCCCCGATCTCAATCCTATATATTCTATACAGGGTGTTTCAAAATTTTTGCATCAAATTTTAATTGCATATTCTACGTCAAAAATGTAAGCCCTATTTTCTTTATAGACATGTGTTGGAAACGCTTCCTTTTAAAGATACAGGGTGTTAAACAAAAAACAAAAAAAATTATCATAATTTTTAAACCGCTCTAGATATCTCTAGGAAAATAGTCAGGAAATCAGATTTCTTTTAAACTCAATGGAGATTTTAAAAATAATTTTTATTAAAAGAAAAGGAACACCATTCTTTCCTTGAAAAATAATTCATACAAATATAGTACGAACGTCACTGGCAATTTTTTTTTAATTTTACATTGAAAGAAATGCCTCTTGCTGCTGGTAATCAATGTATCAAATACCAATTAAATATCTAGAGCGGTTAAAAACTTATGAAAAAAAAGCTTTTTTTTAGAATTTTACCACCCTCTATCTCTAAAAGAAAGCGTTTCCGGACTTATGTTTAAATAGGAAACTGAAGCCTATTTTTGACGTAGAATATACCGTTAAAATTGAATAAATAAATTTCGGAACACCCTGTAGAACATTTATGTGATATGCTGGACAAACGTATTCCTTGCTGTCAAAATACATCAAACACTTCAACTGTTAACAAAAGCCCCAGTTAAAGGATGGGGTAGCATACCACAGGGAGGATGTTTGACAGTATGTGTAAAGTATTCCATAATTCGCACTACTGGGGGCCACACGCGATACGTCAGTAGTCATAGAAAACTGTCGGATTTTAACTTATCCTGTACCTTTTTAAATTTATAGGTTTTTCTTAAAAATAAGTGACTTTAATAAGTCACATTCTTTGATAAACAGTGTGTCCAAGATAAGGATTCTAAGCATGGGAATCTCAGTACCTATTAGGAGATACAGCTTAGGTTAAATTAGGAAAAAGTTGTGTTTTTAAAAGCCTATTTCACATGCCGTTCAAAAACTTGACAAATTTTCATGGCCTGTTGAGATATTTGGCAAAAACGAAAATTTGACTATATCGATTTTATTTTTACTCACTCTATTTAAACAGATATAAAAAAACTAATAACACTTTTTCATTGGCACTTTTAGCTACTACATGATGGTATTTTTAGATTTTATACCCGACGTTTCGTGTTCAAGAAACCATCATCAACTTTATTTTTATATACTTGGCTCGAAAAAAATTACACCCTGTATCTAATCCCATTTTTATTACAAATTCAACGATGTATCACATGTCATATTTTAATTTTTATTTAACAAAAAATTGCATTTTTCTATTTTTTTAAAGTTATTTTTAAGTAGGCCTTGCAAACAAATGCTTGAAAGTTAATACCTGTTACCGTATCTGTAACATAATTTAATATTATTATAAAATAGTATTTGTCGTTATTACCCTGTTTGTCGAGTTATTGTTTTTAGAGCAATTGTTCTTATTGTTACTGTTGTCTTTATTATTGTTTATTGGTGAATAGTTAATATCTATTGTGTTATTATCGTCGAATATGCCAGGTGGCAATTATAGCCATGAAGAAAAGTTTAACATGCTAACGTGTTACATTTTGTGCCACAAAAATACTGTAAATACAGCGGAAATGTATCTTTATACATATCCAGAAAGAAAACAGCCATGTAATTCCATTTTCTTACAGCTGGCCTGAAATTTAAAAAGCCAGTTTTATCTCGAAAAAAGGAACCTTTAGAAGAAACCCCAAATAATGTTTTACAAGCAGTTGTTGAGAACCCTGAGATATCAACTTGGCAAATTAAACAAAATGTAGGAGTAGCCAAATCCACAGCTCAATTTTTTTGCGTAAAAATAGATATCACCCCTATAAATTTAAGATTTGCCAAGGACTTAAACCGGGAGATTTCAAACGCGCCGATATTTTTGCGAGTGGTATACACGCGCGTGTAAAGAAAAATTAAATTTCTCTTTAAAAAAATATGGTCCGACGAAAGTATGGTCACTAATCATGGTATCTTTAACCGTCGCAATACGCATTACTAGGCTCAACAAAATCCGCGTGTTAAGAAAATATCGAAACATCAAGAACGTTTTGGGTTTAATATGTGGTGTGGAATTTAAGGAACTAAAATACCAGGTCCATGTATTTACCATAATTCATTAACTGCAGAAATGATACCTTCATTTATTTTTGCAGCACAAAATGTAGCATGTTAGCATGTCAAACTTATCTTCATGGCTATAATGGCCATCCTGCATATTCGACCGTAATAATACAATAAGATTTTAGCTATTCACCAATAAACAATAATAGAGACAACAGTAACAATAAGAACAATTGCTCTAAAAACAACAAATCGACAAACAGGGTAATAATGACAAATACTATTTTATAATGATATTTAATTATGTTACAAATACGGTAACAGGTATTAACGTCAAAGCATTTGTTTGCAAGGCCTACTTAAAAATAATTTTTAAAAAATAGAAAAATGCAATTTTTCTTTTAACTAAAAATTAAAATATGACATGTGATACATCGTTGAATTTGTAATAAAAAATGGGATCAGATAGATACAGGGTGTACTTTTTTCGAGCCATATATAAAAATAAAGTTGATGATGGTTTCTTGAAAACGAAACGTCGGGTATAAAATCTAAATATACCATCATGTAGTAGCTATAAAGTACCAATAAAAAAGTGTTATTAGTTTTTTATATCTCTTCAAATAAAGTCAAAAAAAAACAAAATCGATATAGTCAAATTTTGGTTTTTGCCAAATATCTCAGCAGGCCATGAAAATTTTTCAAGTTTTTAAACGGCATGTAAATAAGCTTAAAAAACACAACTTTTCCTAATTTAACCTAAGCTGTATCTCCAATAGTTACTGAGATTCCCATGCTTAGGATCCTTATCCTTGGACTCTATTTCTAATAAATATGTATTTTTGGAATTTTTAAGCTTTATCCAAATATAATTAACACTTTTAAAGTTATAAGTGCACTAGAAGGTGTTTGCTTTATTTTTTGAGCAGTATATTTAGAAGTTTACATTTTTAGCACTTTCTGTTAAAACGACCTTTAATGGTGCGATTTTTAAAATAGTTATTTAGAGCATTTTAAATTTTTGCTTAATGTTTATTTGTTTTTCCATAAAACTGCGTAATGTGCGGCTGTTTGGACAATTTTAAACGCATTTTTTCCAAAAGATTATGGTTATGGATATATACGACGTTCTTACATCGAAAAAAATATGGTCTGTGTAAACGTAAAACTAACCAAGCATGTTATGTTTTTGTAGATATCAGCAATTTTATATGTAAATTTGCTTAAAAAAAAGCATTTGCTATGATGTTTTATGTTGCTACCAAAAGTAATGGATTGTATGAAGTGTTGCTTCTAATTTTTACAAAAAAATACTTAAAGAACATCAGAAGTAACAGTTTTCCTTACTTAGTGAATTTTACCTTTTTGTAGTATTTTACCATATAGTGCATAAATATAGTAATATAACTGCACATAAAAACACAAGAAAAAATTGTTGGCTCACTAAACTTAAAACTAAATTAATGGTTGACTTAATACACCACCGATTAATATTCTGTCTCGACTTTTGCATCCAAGAAACTTACTAAGTGACACAAACGGAATATTATTTATTTACGTTTTAATTTACTTAGGTAGTTTTACCGTTATCACAAAAGTTTTTTTGCACTTGGTGAAATTTAATATTTTACTTAAGGGCTTTAGAAGTCAAACATGGCAGTTTTTGTTTGTATATGAATATTAACACAAGTAACTTGCGTATGTTTAACTCTATTTTAAGAAAAATGTTACTTAGTGACTTTTACCTTTATACCGCTGATATGCAGAATTTAAATCTATAAATCAAGTTAAAGTGTGTTTCATTTAAAATAAGTTTCAACCGGTTAAACCGGAAGTAATACATAGGGCAAATATATCTAAAATTGGCGTCTGGTAATACAATGTAACAAATTTTTAAAAGAATACGTTGCCAGTAAATAAAATAAAATGCTAAATAGTAATTTTTGTTGTCACAGGTATACCTGTCTAATAAAATGCTAAAATAATTATTATGTGAATTACCTTGTTCAATTAAAAAAAAAAAAAAAAGACGGTAAAATAATCTTACCTTTACCGGCTGGCTAAAAGTAGCCACAATATTTTTCATAAACAAAGAATCTTCCCACGTCCATAGATCAGGTAAAATAAATCACAAAAATATTTAAATTTTAACAAAATCACCATTGCATTATTGTTAGACAACAAAAACTAAAGCAGTTCAAAGCGGTATCATTATTTGTTGAAAACAAAAACGAATTAATATGTATATGGTAGTACAATGCAAAACCCATTAAGATAATTAAGTATAGTATGTTATTAAATGGTAAAGCCCATGGTTACAAATGGCCAAGTGTAAGCTTCGGTATTACCCTAGTAATTGCATTAATTCAGTTATTAGAACAACTATGTTAATTAATTTTTTTACGACCGTTAAAAAAATTATGTTTTCTTAACCGTTAAAATAAAGTTAAAGTACTTCAATTTTTAGTACACTACTTGAAGCTACTTCAAAGTTTTTTTCAAACTTTAAATTAGTTTTTTAATGCCTTCTACAATTAACTTAAATATAAATTTATGCAATGTAACAGTAAACGCAACATCAACTGAACCAAACGTTTAAGTGACCTTTGATTTCGTCATTATTTATTTTAGTTTATGTGTCAACTAGTTTTAAAATTTGACAGTTTGCAAAATAAATTTAATAGAAATTATTGATAATTAACAGTAGTAATGAATTTGAATGACTAGAAATTGAAAAGGAATTTATACTGTTTAAGTATTATTTCTACAAAAAGTAAGTACATACACTTTTATAAAATTAAATAATAAATACATAGTTATTAAGAGGGTAATTGTCTCTTAAAACAATAAAAGAGGCTATGATTTTTGTTGCCATATAATGGCTGTGATGTAAAAATTAAAATTAATAAGTTTAAATAAATAAACCATGTGTAACTTGGTAATTTGGGAAATTATTATACGGTCGTAGAAAAATGTAGTATGTAACACATGCATGGGGATTGCCGCACTCGCCTAACGGCTCGTCCTGTCAAACTTCCCATTTGCAAAAAAAGTATTACTTTATGCACTTGTAACATAAATTACTATATAAAAAGTTTATTTTCAACGTAATGTTATGGAAAAAAAATGTTGGTGCCTACTTCTTTTTTGCTATTTTTTTAATTACTAATGAATTCATAAATACTCAGTCGTCAGTACTAAAGTTTAACATTTTATGTACTAGGCGTCTAAAATAATGGTCACAAAAAATGCTGCCAATTTTAATGACGTATTTTTAAAGACTGTACTAACATAGGAAAAAAACAACACTTTACAGGTATATCCCTCCTTAATAGATAAAAAACAAAATTTTTATATTTTGGGCACTTTAGATGACTTGGCTCTGTCCGTCTTTATCTTTAGCAATTAACTTTAGTTGATAACTTGGTCGTATACGGGATACAGGGCCTTAATTTGGTTTTTTATTTTATTTAAGTTGTTTTAAAATATTTTTTCTATTAACAGAAATGTTTTCCCAAAAATTGAGTTGTTGGTTTTTCGGACTAAAAAAACAATATTTACTAACGTTTTTATTTTTGTGTAATGTAGCGGCCATCTCCAGTTCTTGGCTTATGTTTCAAGTGCAATACCTTTTATTATTATGTTTTTTGCACAAAAAAAAATTACAGGGGTAGATAAAAAAACTTTATTTTATACAAATATTTTCCTTTCCGTTTATCTTAGAAAAATTGGTGCATCTAAAAGGTGCTTCCCTCATTATTGGGGCAATACGTACAACAATTTACTCAAATCTACTTTTTTATTTTACCATGAAGAGGAAGGCACCTGCAGTCGTTTAAGTGATTAAGAAAAGAAATGCGAATGGCTTCCTTTGCAATTTACAAAATAATCATTTACAAATTATTTTAATTTTTTCCTTCTAAAAACTATCAATACCAAATTTTGTAAAAAATATCTTAAAATAAAAAAAATAGCCAAAATTAAACGGTACCCTAAACAGACTCTTAATTGCGTTAGATTATTGTATTTTGACCCACAGGAACTTGTGGCAGCATTTTGTACAGACCTTTTAGGGGCATCATTTAAATATTAACGACGCATTAAAAAAATCATCCGTAATTGGCAGACTTAGTAAAGAATAAACATTAATATGAATATTTAGTACCTCATCAAACATTCTACATATTTTATCTCTACAAGATATACATCGTGTCCATTTAAGCTTGGACCATATTAGTTTAGTGACTTAGGGGTCCGATACTTCGGTTTTTGAGTAGAAGCAAATGCTTTATACAGTGAATAAAGTATGTCAACATTAGTAGATTTTTGAACAGACCCACCTCAAAGTCCTGCTGGCACCCCTCACCCCCTCAAAGTTGGTTAAAGGATTGATATAGTTTTTCTAATATCTTCTAAACGGTAAATGATAAATGATTTTAGTGTCGTTGGATAGAGCACAAAATTCTGCAAAATAGTAATAATTAAAATTGTATTTTTGTTTATTATGTAAGAATCTCCAATATAAAAAAGTTGGAGCATCCACAAGGCATTTTTACGATATATCTTCCAAACCGTCTACCAAAAAAAAAATATAAGACACAAAAATTAAGGCCAAAGTTTTCCCTATCGAATGATGTATAACATTATACTATTTTCTTTTAAATTAAAGCTACCAGTGGCATACAAAAGTAGCACTACACCAGTATAGTAGGTAGTTAAAAATAGACATTTTTAATGTTATACTTTAATTTTATTTTTTTTAGAATATTTCTCACTTTAGTTATATTAATTGGTAATATTACCTTATTGCGCATAATAGTAATAATAAAAATAATATTTTTGTTTTTTTGGTAAGACTCAACAACAAAAAAAGTCGAAGAGGAGTTCCACCATTAACAAAAAAATAAACAACATAAACGACAAACCACAAAGTTATCATTTAGACTATTATCTTTTAAAATAAAGCTACCAGTGGCGTACCAAATTAGTACTACACCAGTAAAGTACCTAGAAATAACAATATTTAATGTTATTCTTTTAGTTTCAAAAGATTATTTTTCACTTTAGATTTATTAATTAATAATTATACTTTACATGTTATTTACTTATTTCTTTTGTTTTATATTTTGATTCATTATATTTTTAAATAAATAACAACAGTATTATAATAACTTTTTATTATAAAGATAATATATGGCTTATACAGTGTGTCCCAGGATAGGTGTTACAAGAGGACAAATTCACCAAAAATTTTGGAATTTTTAATCGTCCTTTTGGGAAACTGGTCGCATGGTCCAAAACTAATAAATACAAAATTTTATTTCAATTGGTAATATACAGGGCAAGTTATATCTAAAAATATGAAAAATGACCAAGAATAAAGTACCTTTATTTTTAAAAATAGAACAAAATTGTATAGGTAAATGTTGTAGAGAACTAAATTTTATGTCAAAATTTAAAGTTAAACACGTTAAGTAAAAAAAATATTTTTGTCAATTTTTTAACTCGCCCTGTTTAATACCAATTAAAAGTAAAGTTTTGTATTTATTAGTTTTGGACCATGCGACCAGTCTGCCCAAAATTTCATTTTAAAATTTAAAAATTTTTGTTCCATTTGTCCTCTTGTAACATCTATCCTGGGACACACTGTATATAATATCAATAAAAAACAAACACATTATTACACAACCTAAAATACCTAATTACAACATCCGCACAGAAACATAACCTGGTACATTTTAAATTTTTTAAAAAACATTTACAATGTGTGCCACAAATCTTACATTTACATTTTAATAGTGTATCAGATGATATTTTTTCATTTTTAAAGTGGTCCACAGTGGTGTCCATTTAGTATTCTCTAAAATCCATCCCCATTCAGATGGACATGGAAGTTCAACTAGTGGTTGGCACAGATTACCCCACACAAATCCTGCTTGATAAATGCATTGATTATTGTGAAGTGCTAAAGCATTCATTGTTGGGTGTAAATTCTTCACCGTTCGGTTTTTGGCAAAAAGTTGCATTCGACAAATATCAATGTTGCTACCATCAGAATGTTTATCGTAAATGGTTACACCGAATTTTGAGATCACACTTAATTGCCAAAATGAAGGTTTTTTGAATGCTGCAATAAATCAATGAAAGGAGCTGTAACTTCCGGAAAAGATTCCCAAGCTTCCCACACACGTGGTATCGCAACCGGTTAGTGAATGAAAAAAAAGGGCTAGACTTTTTCATTGATTTTTTAGCAATTTCGATACACACGAACATCCTTTTGAATGCGTTGGAGCAGGGTTCTCAGGTGAATCATAGGTTGCTTATAGCTAAGTTGCGGGCGCTGGGTTTTAGTGATCGATCTGTACGCTGGTTCCAAAGTATGCTTGTAGGTAGAAGACAAAAAGTAAAGATTGGTAATTTTGAATCGGGGTGGATTGAGGTAACGTCAGGTGTTCCTCAAGGGGATCATTGTGCTCCAATATTATTTAATTTGTTTCTGAGTGATTTGGACAACTATTTGAACAACTGTCATTTTCTGCTCTATGCTGATGACTTGAAACTGTTTCATGTGGTTGAGAGTGAGACTGATTCCAACATATTGCAACAAAATTTAACATCCTTTTATAACTGGTCAGTAACAAATGACTTATCACTTAATGTAGCAAAATGTTGCTGTATAAGTTTTTATATAAAAAAAACAAGAAAGTAGATCAGAGATATATAGTGGGAAATAACCTATTGGAAGAGGTAGAAAACATTTAGGACTTATAATAATATTTTTTTGACTCACATATTACATTTAGAGAACACTACAAGCATATTACGGGAAAGCTTTACAAATGTTGGGTTTTATCTTGAGGGTGGGTGTGGATTTGTCAGTGAATTCACTGCGTTTACTGTACTGTTCTCTTGTGAGATGTCACATTGGATATGCATCTATGATATGGTCCCCTTTTTATAATATCTATAAAACCCAGTTAGAGAATGTTCAAAAAAAATTTGTGAAGTATTGTGCATTTAAACTAAACATGCGGGATAGGGTCGAGGAAGTCTCCTCTCATCTTAACCTGCCACCTCTGGAGGTTAGAAGGGCGGTTAGTGATTTGTGTTTTATTCACAAATTAATCAATATAAAGTAATTTTATTTTATGTTTTATACTTATCTTTTAATATTTTATGTATCTGTAAGAAATATTATAATGGGGTATCCCGTATATTGCTTAAATAAATAAAATAAATAAATAAATAAATATGTCTTACATTTTCACCAGTACCAAAGTCAATCCACACGTCTTGATTTTGATTTTTGTACTGGTAAATTTTTTTCCGTGTAATATGATTATTTATTATTACTAGTACGCAGAATTAGAAATAATTATAAATAAATAAAAGTAAAGTAAATATATTTAAAAAAATACCACTGGTAGCTTTTTTTTAGATAATAGTATAATGTTATACATCATTCGATAGGGAAAACTTTGGCCTTTATTTTTTATATCCTATATTTTTTTATTTGTTGGATGTTTTGGAAGATATATCGTAAAAAGTGCCGTGTGGATGCTCCCCTCCAACATTTTTTTGTTGTAGAATTTTACTTAATCAACAAAAATACAAGTTTTAGTGTTACTATTTTGCAGAATTTTATGCTCTATTTAACGACACTAAAATCAGTTTTTATCGTTTACCGTTTAGAAGATATTATAAAAAACTATATCAATCCCTTAACCAACTTTGAGAGGGGGTGGGGGTGCCAGCAGGACTTTTGAGGTGGGTCTGTTCAAAAATCCACTAATGTTGACATACTTTATTCACTGTATAAAGCATTTGCTTCTACTTAAAAACCGAAGTATCGGGCCATTTTTGAACAATAAGTCACTAAGCTATATGGAAACTTTTTATTAATTATTTTACGAGAACAAGTTATTCTTTAATCTTTATTAAAAGTTTTGCATGGCATAAAATCCAAATGCAATTATCAGATATTCATTTTTTGCAGTGGTATGCAGGATATCTTAAAAAATATGAATTTTGCTCAAGTAAAAAGTACTTTTGATTTTCATAATATCGAACATTTTTATAATAAAAAGATCTTATATTTTTGTGCGTTAACGATGAAAATTTAAGTTTGTACATAAGTCCATACCTATTTCGCAATGTAATATGTAAAGAAAGATTAGAAACTGTCAAAACAGCGAAGTCACAAAAACGCTCGATATCGTAGAAAAAATGTTAAAAATCGTTTTTTTATAACGGAAATTTAAGTTGATTTTCGAATGACAACTGCATAAGACTTCTTATAGACGGATCGCAAACGTTGGCACAGATTCCTTTGATAAAACCGACACTCGCCGGCCAATTACCAACGGTACCTTTAACATTGGGGCCAATGCTATTTTCTAGATACACACGTTGGACGAGTAGCGTTGGTGCGAATGTTGGGGCCAACGTGTGGAGCCGGTCTTAGAAATGTAATAGAATATAAACAGTCCAAAAAATTAATAATTACAGATATCATATGAATTTAATACCGTTTAGGTAATATTTTTACAAAAAGTAAGTACATACCATTTTAAACTTTAAATACCCATGTGCATAGTTATGAAGAACATAATTTTAGGATATTTTTAAAAATAGCCAATATCAAATTTGAAATAAGGTCGGAATACTTACTTTATTAAACCTATATGGGTAACTTTATACAGGGTGTTATGGAAATACTTTAATATATTGAAATGGGTGACTCCTAGGACAGTGTAGAGACACACTGAGTACTTTTTTTTGTTTAATTCAAACTTTTTTACAATTTGTAAAAATACCTTCTTTTCACCTATCTGCTACGTCCCTGGTTACGTAAACACTATAAACACCGTACCCCTTTCGTTTGTAACAGACAGTAGACGACTTTGTTTCGATGTTGCCAAACGTCCTATTTTATACCCAATAAACCATATAAATACATAATAGAATAAAAAGGTAAAATGTTATTTTATTCTACTTTTTATAAATTTACTTTAAATCCCTAAGGTATGTTAAATATGCGTCTACTTTTTATACCTACGGTTATAAGTTCCTAGACATCAAGCTTTTTATGAATTATCACAAGAAAAACAAACCCTGCATTTTTGTAGTAAAAAATTTTGATTAAAAAACCTAATTAAATTGAAAGCACCTAGTTTAACCAAAAGAATTCGCTGTAAGTATCATTTAATCGCCCATAACCAGAACAACATGAGACAAAGAAAAAGGTTTTAAAAGAATTGAACTTACAAGTTTCAGTAAATTGATAAACCCAGTTACGTGCAAACTGCAAAAATGTTAGAATAAATTGCAATAAATTTCTTGCAAAAACATCTAAACTGTAAAAACACCTGTGGTTGTGGCGCTGATCACGGATCTGAAAAAATTTTAGTCGGAAACATTTGTTTCCGAGATATCCATCATTAAAGTTGGCATTTGAACTAACCTCATTTTCACTTCATTCCCCCTTCTTTTGGCATACAATTCTTGATTTTAAGTTAAAGTGGTACACAATATTTGATTTTCACCTTTTAAAACCTCATTCTTCTACGCATTTTACACTTTTTTTGAATTAAATTTTATACCTTCGCTTTCAATCGTTTTTAATCGTAGCAGAATATGGTGGAGGCGGTGGAGCAGTGAATGCACGGTTGCAACGTTTTTAAAGGGACCCTTCCCAATTTATTTGATAAAAGGTGTAAAAAACATAGAAAAACGGGGTTTTAAAAGGTGAAAATCAAATATTGTGGGCCACTTTAGCTTTAAATCAAGAATTGTGTGCAAAAGAAGGGGGAATAATGGTGAAAATAAGGTTAGTTTAAATGCCAACATTGATGATGATTATCTCGGAAACCAAACATTTCCGACTAAAATTTCTTTCAGATTCGTGATCAGCGCCCCAACAAAACCCAACATACCAAATTTGGTTAAAATCGGAGTTGCGGACACTTTCTGTACAATTACCGTAGTTTTTTTGTACATTTGTCTCATAGGGAATAATCTTTTGTACTCGCTAAAACAACCTAGTAGCCTAATAAAGGATAATTTGTGTAATCATGTAAGTTTTTCGTTTAATCGAATTGAAACAGCAAAACCCATAGATAAACTGGTAAAGAACAAAATAAATTTGGCAACTTTTCTCAAGCTCGTTGACGTAACCACGTGTTATAACTGCTTTCAGCTGTTTTTGACAGCGACAGAAGGTAAACATATGTATTTAAAGGGATTTAAAGAGCTGGTCAGTGGCGGGTTTGATTTTTAATCGTAAAATTTTGGGGTTCATTATCACTGTTATTTATGGTGATCCGCCATTTTTAATAATTTTTATTCAATTTATTTTTACACAAGGATTTTGGGGTTTAAATATATTAAAGTATTTCCATAACACCCTGTATATTTATTTGTAATATGTTCGTAAATATCGCTGTATTTTACGCATTTAGAGGTATATTTAAAGGTTCTATAAGCATTAGTTTTTTGTAAATTAGTGATTCACCTAAAATTCTCGTATAATACTTACATATTTCTACAATGTCTTCAATTTACTTTTACTTAAAAAGAAAAAAGTTTTATTTTCCCTCGGTTAGAATTAAATATCAAATAATCAAATTACGACATTTTAAGTTTCATCAATTTATTCCAATCCAATCACTTGAGCCGCGCGCCGCCGATATTCCGATAAAGAGAGCGACCAGAGACGAGCGACGCTACTAACAGGTGCTCGACAACGCCGCGCGCCGACGACCGAAATTAGAAGCACATCCCAGAAGTGTAGAAAACGATTCTCAATTTCGCTGCTGCAGGCCGCTTGTTTACGGCGGTTGCCATGGAAACGACACGTATGGTTAAGACTGAAATGCGAACCAGTGCACCGCGATTCATTGTGATTCAGTTTAGTAGTAAGGCGCTTTAGAACGTGAAAACTCAAAAAAATAGGGACGACGCGCGTGGATTTTTCGCGGCTAAATATTATTATTTTATTATTATTAATAACAGTATAGATTATAATGGATTCGTTTCCAATTTATGACCCAGTGTGTGTTTTGCTGGAAACACCTTTTTCAAGGTGGAATGAAAATGACCAAAAACCAGCGGGGGGGCATGAATTTATTAAATGTGATTCACCAACTTTAGAGGTCACGAGCCGCCACTGCTTGACATTGGCACTATGTAAAAAATAATATTGGTTGTTTTTGAAAAAACTTTTTAATTGTCTTTTTAAAAAAGGGGACAATGATTTTTTCTTAATAACGGCTGTGTTAGTTTAAGGTTAAAAATAAAATTAAATTTTAAATGTACAATATTTAAAATATGTGTAAAATCTAAATTTGAAAAGTTTTTTCACAGACAGCACACAATATCCATTAGATATTTATTAGAGAGTCTTATACAGGTCTGGAAAATCGTTATCGAACCATTGGGATTAACAAGTGGAAAAAGAGAAAGCGATCTTGTCTCAAGATAAAAAGTAACGGAAAATAAGATACTCCCCAATTTTTCAAATGCAATGATGCCATATGTATGTATACGCCCACTTTCCTGCAGTAGTGGGGCACATCAACGATGCCGCCGCCGGGTCCGAGTATTTGGAGATAGTTCATTTGCAAGCTGTTTGGGGTATCGCAAACTACAAACTACTGCGCTTTATTTTTAAAATGTTGGTTTATACCGTTGAACAAAGAGTTCAAATTATTAAGTGGTACTATGCCGGTAATTCAGCAGAAGAGATAATCGGGAGATTTGCATTTTTATTTGAAGGAGGTCCTGTGCCTGTTAAAAGTACAATTTTAAAAATTATAAGTAAGTTTGAAACCAGCGGCTGTTTACAAAATTGTAGGAAATGCATATGTAATGATGAGGTGCCGCCTGCACCTCCATTAACCGAGGAACGGCAAGTCCGTGAAACTGCTGTTTGCAGTTTAGCCGAAATTAATTTTCCTTGTAATAGTACCAAAATTTCTGAAGAACTTGATATTGAAGCCCGATCAGTTAGGAATATTCTGAAACGAAACAAATACCATTGCTATAAATTGCAATCTAGTCAAGAGGTTTTTCCTGAAGACTATAAAAGACGTATGGTGTTTTGTGAGGATATGATGGAGAGGGCCAATGCTAATGACACATTTATTAAAAATATTCTCTTTACTGATGAATCATCATTTTCCTTGCATGGTCATCACAACCCTTCTATCGCTGTAGGTTACTCGATAGAAAACAAGCACATCACTATCCCTCTCAGAACACAATACCCTCAAAAGGTAAACGTGTGGGCTGGCATTTTGGGCGACAATATCATTGGCCCTTTTTTTATTGAGGGAAATTTAAATGCCAACAAATACTTGAATCTTTTAAGAAATCAGGTTATTCCAGCTGTTCAGGCTCTCAATGTCAATTTTGAAGATATTTGGTATCAACAGGATGGATGTCCGGCTCATAACGCCAGGGAAGTTCAACAATTTTTGGGAGTCACGTTTCCAAATCGTATAATCAGCGGAAGAGGTACCATAAAATGGCCTCCTAGATCACCAGATCTGGCACCAAATGATTTTTTCTTTGGGGACATGTTAAACAACAAATTTATAGGCATCGTCATGAACGTGCAAATGACTTGGATGAGCTCCGCCTAAAAATTAGTCAGGTTCTTATAGGCATAACACCTGAGATACTTGAAAACACAAGAACCGAATTTTATAACAGGTTGGGATATTGTCTTGCACAAATTGGTGGTCTCTTTGAGAACCTTATAAACTAATATTTTAAAAAGTATTAAAGTTTTTATAAGAAATTTTTTAGAAATACTTTTATATTCTTTAATTTTTTAGAATTACATTTTTATTTTTAAAATTATTTGTTTATTCTTTCTTTCGGAATTGCTTTTAATTTTGTTTAGCCCCAAACGGCCAAATAAAGCTCTTAAAAATGGCAGTATTTGATGCATTTAAAGCAATAAATTCATCAAATACCAAAATATTTAATATTTACGTAAAAAAATTATCAAAATATGTGAAGCAGTAACACCCTCCACGCGTGCAAAGAAGCAACTGCGTGCTCGAGCTCGATCAGCCACATGGATCAGCCATAAACAAAGTGAGCGCGTTGGCGCAGTGGTGTGGAAGAAAGCAAGGGGAACGGGCGGGGAAACACCTCATTCTGTTTCAGTCGAACTCATGTGATTTAATAATCTCTCTTCTTTTCGCCAATATGTTTCCGCCCACCGTAATTACAGCCCCACATAATTGTATAATTTATATTTAATTTTTAAAATTTAAGGACTTTCAGGAAAAATAAAAATATCAATTTAGGGCTTTTTGAACTAGGTTTGGGAAACGACGGAACGAAAACCGTCGGGGATTTTTTCGGAGTGGAGTCGACTAGAATCCTTTAAAATTTATTTTTACTGGCAAGTCGTTTGCTGTGTTGCAAGCTGCTGCTGATGCTGCTTAATTTAGATTTTTTAAAAGTTTTGGTCAATATCGTTGACAAAAAGTACAAATTATTAAGTAGTACTATGCTGGTAATTTAGCAGAAGAAATAATTAGGAGGTTTGCAGTGTTGAAAAGTACAATTTTGAAATTATTATAAATACCATCGGCTGTTAACGAAATTGTAGGAAGTGCATGTGTAATGATGAGGTGCCACTTGCACCTCCGTTAAATAAAAAACGACAAGTCTGTGGTACTGCCGCCTTTTTTAAAACATTCCGACCTGCAGTATTGCGCCCTGGTGCCTTGCACCACCCGGTAGCATATCATCTCAAATGCTTGAAAACCAAAGAGAACCGAATTTAATAACAGATTGGAATATTGTCTTGCTAAAAATTGTGGTCTCTTTCAGAACCATAATAACATCAGATTTTAAAAAGATTTTCCACAATGTATAAACATTTCCGTTAGCAACAATTATTTAAATTTACTTCTTTTCTTTTTTTTTTGTTAAAACCCAAATGGCAAAAAGAATTATGCTTCTAACTTTTCAGGATTTAATGCATTTAAATTATTATTTTTTAGGTTACTCAAATATTTAATATTTACGCAAAAAATGCACCAAAAAAAAATTAACCAGGAGTTGCACTCCCCATGCATGTCTACCATGGTACTGAATTGAATACCATCAGTGTGGCCAGGTAGGTTACGATAAAAATCCCCCGCGTGGTTCCAAAAATCACTTTTGTTTTGGGATACTGAAAAAATATCTGTGATTTAAAGCCACATTTGAGGGCCGCCTTTTAATTGTCAAAAAATGTTTTTCTACGCCAAAGAAATTGAGAACCAAAAAAAAAAAAGGTTTACTTAAAAATCGAGAATTTTAATTAAAAAGTAAGTTAAAGTAATGGTTTGTTTACAACTGACATTAATTGCATGATATTTATCTCAGATAGAAATTCTAGCTAATGTAAATGGTCAAAAATGTTGTCTGATATAAATTTTTGATTGTTTACACTAGCCAAAATTTTTATCTGACGTAAATATCATGCAATAAAAGTAAGATCAAAACGTACCTTTAAAAATGTTTTTTACCACCATTCTAATAATTCAAAATATAGCCATATTCAACGTTAATGACGTTATATGGCTATCAGAGTATACTACCTTCCAAATCGTTAAAAATACCCGTTTTTACTTTAAAAATCCCGTTTTACCTTGTCATTAAAAATCCCCGAGAAAAGTCTCTGGCAACACTGTTCAATACCCGAACGCTGCAAGTTCTTGATACGCAAAACGAAAACCGTCGGCGCCAGTGTCCTAATAGGGGAGTACGTTTGCATCGACAACATCGCATCGTCTGTTTCAGTCGAACTTATGTGATTCAGTATATTCACAAATACTCTCTTTTCCACTTGGGGAATTGCAAAGGGCGAATAAAGATTTTCCACACCTGTATACACTGAATGTACATGACCATCAGATATATCCATTAGATGTACAATAAATATCTTTGAAAGATATTTAATAAATACAATTTTAGTTTAAAATGTCATTAGATATTACAAAAAACAACAGACAAAATATTTTTAAAACTATTTTAAAGATAGGAATTAAAATATGGATTATGGATTATGGATATTCTATAGATATCCCTGGATATCCAGTAATCGAAAAAACGTGGGAATATATAAGGATATCCGGTAGATATCCACTGTATATCCGTAGGGATAATATGAAGTCTGCTTATCATCGACAAAAATCGGAGTCAAAAAAGTGTTTACAAAAATTTTACTGTTTATTTTTATTAAAAATTTGCAATAAGAAAATTAAATAATGTTCTGTCAATTTTTTTATATAAAATTTATTATATATAACATTAAAACGTTTTAACCACCTTGTACTCACTATTGTTCAAAGCTTGTTTCCTCATTTATACTTTAGCTTTATTTTTATTAATTTCAAGCAGTGAAATAATTATTTTGTCACATCAATTTTAAATCTACCGCCACCTTTTTTGAAAACTGACAAGAACGCCTCCACCGCACCGAAACTCGACATGATTCAAGTCACGAAATACGACTAATACGCTGTCTTTTTCTCATAGTCAATAGGAGCAATTTAAAGGTGTTTGAGCGGCGTCTGCTTTACATTCGAATGCAGAGAAACGTAGAAATCACGTGACCACGGCAGACAACGAGTTCCCGGCAGCCAGCGGGCAGACTAGAAAGTCGAAACTGACGCCATCCGCCATTTTAATGATTCGTTTACGCCAGCTTATGAAAATAATAGTTTTTTACCATTACCAAAGTGTTTCGTGTTGTTTTTGTGTAAAAGTTGATTATTGGGACGGTAAGTTGCATGTAAAGCCTTTAGAATTAAAGATTGTGCAATACTTTATTATTTTCTGTGTTTTCTCGTAAACATAACCTGTTGATAACCGGCTTTTATGACCGGCTTGATTCCTGATAGGAGGTTATATGGTGACTAAGTATACCATATTTTAGAAAATACTAATTATAGTGAAAAATGTAATTTTGTTTATTTAGTAGTAAATTAAAAGGCCAGTGTGTATTTATATTGCCGGACACTTGCGCTAATATTCATTCTATTCGCCAAAACACAACTGACAAGAATATTTTAAAAAGAGTATTTTCCGATTTTGTTGCTACAAAGTATAATTGGGAAGGGAAAAAGGAAAGAGGATGCTATCTTCATTAATAATTTCTGACTGTATTAAAAGTATGTTAAAGTGTCTTTTAACTTTAATTTAGTAATTTATAATTATTAAATTTTTTGCTGCCTTAAGCCCAAATGGAAGATGTGGTACAGAGCAAGATATTATCAACTCAATTAGGAACTGGTTGCGACATGCAACCGCAAGACTCGAAAACAATCAGTAAGTGTTTTTTAAAAATTAAGGCATTGAATAAATTGAAAAATTATAACTACAGTGTTTTGCAAAAGTTAGTAAACAACTTTGTTTTAAATTTTCCTTTTAAACCATTCTGTTTATTAATAAAAAAAATATATTATTAACTAGTTGTTGCCTACGGCGTTGCCCGGGTGCTCATAGGAAATTAACAATGAGTTTACCATAAATGACACATACAGTGTGTCCCAGGATAGGTGTTACACAAGGACAAATAAACTGGTTGCATGGTCCAAAACTGATAAAAATAAAATTTTACTTTGGTTTTAATATACAGGGCGAGTTATAACTATAAATATGAAAAACTACTGAGAGTAAACTACCTTTATTTTTAAAATAGGAAGTAAATGTAGAAAATTGATTTTATTTAGGTTAAAGAACTGAATTTAAAAAAAATATTTTTGTCAATTTTTTGCATTATGCATTAACAGTTTTTAAAATACTTGGCTTAAGGCATCGACTTTAAAAAAAATACTTAAAATTAAATTTTCTTTTAAATTTTGCTCCCTATTCCGCGTTGTAATGCATAATGTAAAAATTGACAAACACATTTTTTTACTTTCATGCTTTAACTTTAAATTTTGACAAAAATTTAATTCTTTACCACATTGACTTATACAATTTTGTTCTATTTTTAAAAATAATAATAGTTTGTTTCTGGGTATTTTTCATATCTTTAGTTATTGCTGGCCCTGTATAATACCAATTGGGGTAAAATTTTGTATTTATTAGTTTTGGACCATGCGACCAGTTTTCCCAAAATGTCTTTTTAATTTTTGGTCCATTTGTCCTCCCAAAACACAAATGAGTTGGGGGCAAAAAAAATAATAATAAAAATTCCCCATCACTTTCCAAAGAATATTGTTTTTCTTATTTTAGCATTGCATTTTGTCGTTGCTATCAAACATTTTTGAAGACTAAAAAAGAGCCCCACCTTCCTAATTTACCCGACAGTTTTACACTTTTCCAGCACCTAATTATTTTTAAGTTAGTATTTTTTGGTAATAAATTTAAAACTAACATATCTCTGGTTTTTCTATAGTTTTCTTTTTTCTTTTCAGAGAGAAAAAAATCAAGAACAAGACGAACACCTGAACTGAATAATATTTGAATAAAATTTAGTGTGTTTTTTAAATACCAATATACTGTTTAAACTTTACAGAGGTTTTTTTTCAAATAAGCCCATATACTGTTAGGGGATTTTGTTAATAATTTTTGTATCAGTTATCCCGATTATGAACTTATCGTATTAGATATGAGTATAAGGTAAAAGTTCATTTTTTTGTTTAACCCTAATAAACAGGTAAATATGCTGTTTGGTGCATCGTCGAGCGGGATCTAGAGGAAATCACATGTAATTTTAATGGGGTCAATTATTGGCTTTCCTAATTATTTTGAAGAAAATTTTTATTGAAGAGCAGGCAAATGTATGTACATGGTAAAAATTTTAGATTTTCCGGTTAACTTGTTTGCGAAATCGCCTAATAACAAATTTTTAAAATATTAACATCTAACTCGCAAACAGGTAAACCGAAAAATCTAACAGCCAGATTCTGTAGGCTAAACCTGCTTAAATCCTTATTGGTGTGTTTTATATGAGTGCTTTAAAAGGACTTACTACATAGTAGTACCCTTAAACCGCTGTAAGTTTTAAGTTGCAAGCAGTACATATGCCTAAACTCACTAAGATTTTAAGCAGGTTTAGCTTACTGAATCTGGCTGTAAAGGTTTTACCATGCTGACGTGAGTTTGCATGCTCTTTAACAGAATTTTTCTTCAAAATAATTAGGAAAGTCAATAATTGACCCTATTAAAATTGCATGCGATTTCCAATATCCCTCCCGACAATGCACCACACGGTCCCTATATCCCTTTTAAAATAAAATATCTAATAGATATAATATATATATATATATATATATATATATATATATATATATATATATATATATATATATATATATATACAGAGGATACCTACTGTAGATCTTTTAGATATCTAATTGGATATCCATAGGATATTTCCTATATCCTGGATATAGGCGGACATTTGGATATTCATGGGATGTGTAAAGGATATCTAGTACATCCAGTGGATTTACTGGATATCCGTGAAAGATATCTTTTGTACAGCTAATGAATATGGGTGTGCTGTCTGGGTTATGGTCGTGGAATTGCCGCTCAACGTCTTACTTGACGCACTTGTTACATAAATCGCTATTTATGTATTTTTATTTTTAATTTTGTGTAGTTACAATTATTTTAAATATTTTCTAAGGAAAAGCATATCTTAAAAAGTTTCCAGCATAAACATACCTGCCACATACTACATTAATTCAGAAACAAATAAAGTTTTTTTTCTTTTTGTCTTGAGACAGCTTAGAGTAGAAGCCTAACAATTAACGTACTTATTGTGGAAACCGTAAATAAGGTTAAAAGTAATAAATTGCAAAAATACAATTTCACACTATAGATAAAGTGAGGGATTTTTATTTTTAGACCAACTGTAAAGAAATGCTTATAAGTGTCATTTTTTTGCTTTTCTAGAAGCTGCTATAGAGCCTCTCTCTCTCTCTCTCTGTAGCTTCACAACCCTTCGTGGGTCATCGCTGCATTAACAACCTGCCTCCATTTTTTCCGGTCTAGCATTTCGTTTCTCCAGTCCCGTACTCCTAATATATTTAAGTCTCTGGTGATGTTGTCCCTCCACCTAAGTCTAGGCCTGCCTAAGGGTCTTTTGCTGGTCGGGTTTTCTTCCCATATCCTTTTAATAAGACGTTCGTCTTGGGCTCTCTGGACATGTCCTGCCCACCTAAGTCTTTGGGCTTTTATTTCATTAATTATGCTTGGTTGGTTATATAAGCGCTTTAATTCTTCATTTGTCCTGATGCGGTATTGTCCCGTTATTGCATCTACTGTAGGCCCATATATTCTTCTCAGAATCTTGCGTTCGAAACGTCTTAATAATAGCTCGTTCTGTTTTGTGATGGTCCAGGCTTCTGAGCCATATGTTATTACCGGTCGAATTACTGTCCTATATATACGGATTTTCGCCGATCTAGACAGCAGTTTTGATTTTAATAGCTCCTGCAATGCAAAAAAGCACCTATTACCTTTTTGTATTCGTGTGTGTATTTCACTGTTCATATCGTTGTCGTGTGTTATGTTGACCCCTAGATATTGGAATTCTTTCACACATTCAAAATTGTATGTGTCCATAGTTATGTTCTGCCCTATTCTATCTCTACCTGCTCTTCGGTTTACGTGCATGTATTTCGTTTTCTCTTCATTGATGTTAAGTCCTACTTTTTTGGTTTCCTTTTCCATTTTGATAAACATTTCCTTTGTTTTAGTAGTGCTGTTGCCTACGGTATCGATGTCGTCTGCATATGCTAGGATCATTTCGGGGCCCTGCTATAGAGCTGGAGACCAAAAATATATACGTGTAAAAGAAATATAGATCCCACAATTCTTTATTGGACAAAAAGAAAAATATTTGCAATGTTTAAAAAAGTAAAATAAACAGCTAATAAAAACCGGACTGTTATATTTATATCACTATTAAATTTTTTTCGGATAATATTTAAAATGAAAAATTAATTGACTTTTTTTAATTTATTTATTTCATATGTCTATTTTGTTTAACATAACAACCACATAAATTATAACAGAAAAGGTAAAACGTAGAAGCTAGTTACTAAGGTTAAATATGAATATAAACACGGACCCTACTTATTTTTAATATACTTGCGCACAAATTTGTAACCCCATACTGGGAGAGTTGCAGTACAATCCTGGACATAAACAATTCGCATAAAACACAATATTCTCAATAGTTAAAATCAAATATAGTATTGCCAACACCGAAAAATCTTGCATCTACGTAACCACTCAGTCAGTGTTGCCAGAGACCGAACATTTCTTTTTTCGGAAATTTTTAATGACAGAGGAGAAAGGGGATTTTTAGGGTAAAAAGGGGGTTTTAGCTTTTAGGAGCTACTCTATTTTGAACGCCATGTACTTTCTTAACGTTAAATATGTATTTATATTTATTTTGCATTATTTATGCACTTTATGAAAAAATGTGTATAAAAACCTGTAGCAATATTTATGTAAAAGGAAACTTTTATATTCCAATTTGTTTCCTATACTTGATATTCAGTAGTTGTAAAACAAAGAGGATTTTGGCTTTCATTACTCTATTTATGCATTTTCTGAAAAAATGTGTAAAAACACTTGTAGTAATATTTATGTAAAAGGAAACTTTTATATTCCATCTTGTTTCCTATACTTGATATTCAGTAGTTGTAAAACAAAGAGGATTTTGGTTTTCATTACTCTATTTATGCATTTTCTGAAAAAATGTGTAAAAACACCTGTAGTAATATTTATGTTAAAGGAAACTTTTA
Source organism: Listronotus bonariensis (assembly GCA_014170235.1). Lineage (NCBI taxonomy): Eukaryota > Metazoa > Arthropoda > Insecta > Coleoptera > Curculionidae > Listronotus > Listronotus bonariensis. The sequence goes on from JACEGR010000987.1 coordinate 107,168, forward strand.
TATTCCATCTTGTGTCCCATACTTGATATTCAGTAGTTGTAAAACAAAGAGAATTTTGGCTTTCATTACTCTATTTATGCATTTTCTGAAAAAATGTGTAAAAACACCTGTAGTAATATTTATGTTAAAGGAAACTTTTATATTTCATCTTGTTTCCTATACTTGATATTCAGTAGTTGTAAAACAAAGAGGATTTTGGCTTTTATTACTCTATTTATGCATTTTTTAAAAAATGTGTAAAAACACCTGTAATAATATTTATATTAAAGGAAACTTTTATATTCCATCCTATGTTTCCTATACTTGATATTCAGTAGTTGTAAAACAAAGAGGATTTTGGCTTTAAATACTCTATTTATGCATTTTCTGAAAAAAATGTGTAAAAACACCTGTAGTAATATTTATGATAAAGGAAACTTTTAAATTCCATCCTGTTTCCTATACTTGATATTCAGTAGTTGTAAAAACAAAGAGGATTGTGGCTTTCATTACTCTATTTTTTCTTTTAATAGGTAAATATTTTTAATTAGAACTAATTTTTTTTTCAAAATATTAGAAAAATAGGAATTTGTTAGATCAGCCGTTAAAAATATTGATTATTTATGGGATGTCTATAAAATCCTACTGCGCATGTCGGTTTTCGTTGTGCGCGGTGCCCATGCAGTGGTTATTTTGACTTTTGCTGTATTTATCTATTTTTCTTTTATATAATTGTTTAATATTATTAATAATAATAATTGCTAGGGTGAGGTAGTTTATAAGGTAAATAAATTTTTTCATTAAATTAAGAATGCAAAAAAAAATGTAAAATTAGAATAAAACGAATGCTTTAGGTGTACTTTAAAAATTTCATGGAAAACTATGGTTCCATTTTAAAAATGCAAGTGTATGTCGTAGTTTAAAAACGGGTTACTACAATAAAAATCGGAGTACATTTTATTATTAAGAAGATAATTATTAACAGGTTGTCCCTTTATACTTTTTTCTATTCCAAATAAAAACTGAGCTAGAAAGAAAAAAAATACAATATCGAAACAAAAAGTTATTTAAACTAAGCTTTAAAAACTACAATTTTTTCCCATTTAACCATCTCTGTAGCTGCATTGGTTTCTGGGATCCCTGTACTAAACATCGATAAAAGCTCACCCTGTATAAAGGGTTATACATTTGAAACGTGGTTATAGTGATTCATAATTTAAAGTTTATTGCCTTCTAATAATATAATGAATTATAATTTATTCAGATAAAATAGGTTCTACATAAAGACAAAGGTTAAAGGATACTTTTGTGTAGAAATTTCGTGTAATGGGTTAAACGACAATTTTTGTTTTGCGGTAAGGTGAAATATTTATAAATAGAGCTTTTGTAAAACAGTTGATTTTCTTATTTTTATCGACCATATTACATTGTGAATTTTAAGACCCCCTTAATTTTAATTTAGTTTATTATAAAGAACAGATAAAATACTTTAAAACAAAGGCCTAAATATCAAACCAATCATCACTAAATACATCCGCTTGTGGGTCATATAGCACATAGAAAATTTTATAAAAAAATTAATCCCAGCTCGTGTATTATTTTATACGTTTTTGGCAACAATTGTAATTCTTTAAAAAAAAGTATATTTGTACAGTGCCTTTGTGTTAGTACAATAACAAAAAAATCGTAATATACGTCACATTTTGTTTTTAGGGGACACATTTTTGTGTCAGAATTTACATGTTTAAGATTATCCACTTTTCCCGACAACACAAACGTCAAAAAGTTTAAATGGGAAAAGGGGTTCAAGTGATACCTTATCCTAAAAGGTTTAAAATTCTCCTTTTAACAGACTTCAGTTTTTTAAAATAAATTCAGTACTTTCCGAGAAACCGTACTCTAAATGATGTCAATAGGCCTTGTAACTTTTTTATTTTTTAAATATTATTATATATAAAATTTGGTAAGTAGATATATTACCTACATGTGCAATATTTCATAGAATTAGTTGTTTTCTGTTACTTCCGATTTAGCCAGAAACGACCTAAACTTTATTATTTGAAATGGGACACCCGGTATATTTTCATTTATTTGGATAGAAAACATAATTTTAAGTACAATGGCACTCCGTTTGCAACTTTTTGACATCCAACCTCCAAATATTTTTAGTTTTAAATTTTTATTCTAGAGTGCCATATATGTTACAAAACTTTAAATTTTGGACCAAGTAGTCACGGCAAAATAAATAGTAACATATATGTTCCCATGACTTCTTGATGAAAATATACAGTTTTATCGCAATAATAAAACGCTAAGTCAACATCTAAAAAATATTTATATGTAGTAGATGTTAAAAAGTAGCCAATCGAGTGTCATTGTACTCGGAATGGCATTGTCCATTCAAATGAATAAAAATATACCGGGTGTCCCATTTTAAATAAGAATGTTAAGGTCATTTCCGGTCAAATTGGCAGAATAGAAAACAACCGAATCCATAAAATATTGCTTATTTAGGTCATATAACAATGTACCATTTTTTTTAATTTAAAATTTAAAAAAATTACAAGGACTAAGGACACCAGATACTTGGGGTATATTTTCTCAGAAACTACTAAACAAATTTAAAAAATTAAAGTCTGTTGAAAAAAGACTTTAAACCCTTTAAGGATAATGTGTCACTGGACCCCCTTTCTCATTTAAACTTTTTGACGTCTTTTGGACGTTGGTGAAGGGAGGGAGAACCCGAAGCAAGTTAATTTTGACAAAAATGTCACCCCCCTCAAAAATAAAGAAATTTAGATATGGGTGGCTTAATCTTAGAGATTTAATGGAAAAGTGCGCATAGCGTTAAGTCTAAAGGTCAATGCCAGGGCCGTGCCTACCGGATGGTGCAAGTGGTGCAAGGTGCAACGCTGCGGGGGCGGGAAATTGTGAAATAAGGGGCAAAAATTTTTGAAGAGCAGCACAAATCAAAGATTTGTAAGTGGTTTTTTTTGTTTCTTAAAAATATTTAAGAAGAAAGAAAAGGAGCAACGAATAAAGGAGTTAGTAAAAATGTATTTTAAAAGTGAGGACCTTTTTTATTTTTTTTCTTCAAAAATCTTTATACCTGAACTAACTGTAACTCTTGTAGAGACAGCCAATAATTTTTGCATCATGGCGCGGGTCACTCTAGGAATGGCCCTGGTCAATGAACACTAGGCGCTCAGGTCTCAGTACACCTACGTTCCGGTCAAATATTTTATATGGTTTTTAAATGAATATTCTAAAATGACATTTAAACAGTATGTAAGATCTTTGACTGGACCCTGAGCGTACCGAGACCTGAGCGCTTAGTGTGCATTGACCTTAAATGGGGCTAAGTACAATTTGGTTATTGTTTACAGCGTTTACTTTTACATTTACAATGTGATCACCACTTGCTTATCATATTTTTATTGTAATAATTATATTGTCTTTTGGAAATGTTTTTATATTTTTGGCACTAAGTACCTTACTACATGATCTTCAATTATCAAATATCGTTTCTATTGTTATAAACAATTTTTTCTTTAACGCAATCGTATTTATTTTCAAACCTTAATTTTTTTACCCATACTTTATTTTAAAATTATTACATTCTAAAATAAATTAAACTTTTTTGTTAAACTGCACTAAATATGTTTGTTTTTTGCTCAATCGGAAATACCTGTTAAAGCTAAATTAATAATATATCACTAGACCAACTCAGCCAATGTTCATTAAAGATTAAGTATTTAGAACTGATGCATGGCATGCCTATATTTAACTTAGGGACATGATGTAATTTTAAATAACTGAAAGAAAAAATTATCGATTTAATGTCATAGATACAGGGTTTTCGTCGCTGTTTTAATACCAACTTACAACAATAGAGTAAAGTGCCATAATACTGTGTGTCTACATAAGTTGGCGGCATATGGAAAACTTCTTTATTAATAACCCAGGCACACAAAAAAAGTTTGTATATGAAACCAGACCTACCTACAGGTAAGTTTTTGATGTCCTAAAACCGAATCTGAAGTCAGAATTTACCTTTCACCCTTAGATTTTGCCCCAGCTACCCCAGCTACACTCTAACCCACCCCAGAGGGTGCATATTTCACTTTGTGCAAAAGTTAAAAATAAAAGTATCCAACTTACGTTTTTTAAATCCTAAAACCGAATCTGAAGTTAGAATTTACCCATCACCCTTAGATTTTCCTCAGCTACCCCAGCTACCCTTTAACCCGCCCCAGAGGGCAAATATTTCACTTTGTGCAAAAGTAAAAACAAAAGTATCAAAGTTACGTTTTTTGATGTTCTAAAACCGAATCTGAAGTCAGAATTTACCTATCAATCACCCTTAGATTTTGCCCCAGCTACCCTCTAACCAACCCCAGTGGATGCATATTTCACTTTGTGGAAAAGTTAAAAATAAAAGTATCCAAGTTATGTTTTTGATGTCCTAAAACCGAATCTGAAGTTAGAATTTACCCATCACCCATAGATTATGCCCCAGCTATCCCAGCTACCCTCTAACCCACCCCAGAGGACGCATATTTCACTTTGTGCAAACGTTAAAAACAAAAGTATACAAATTACGTTTTTTTATGTTCTAAAAGGAATCTGAAGCTAGGATTTACTCATCTCCTTTAGATTTTGCCCCGACTACCAACTACCCTTTATGCCGTGCCGCCTCAGAGGGCAAGTATTTTACTTTGCACAAAAGGTGAAGATAAAAGTTTACAAGTTTCGTTTTTTGATATCCTAAAAACGAATCGGAAGTCAGAATTTACTCCATCATCCTTAGATTTGGTGTAGCTGGGGCAAAATCTAAGGGTGATGGGTAAATTCTGACTTCAGATTCGGTTTTAGGACTTAAAAAACATAAGTTGGATACTTTTATTTTTAACTTTTCCACAAAGTGAAATATGCACCCTCTGGGGTGGGTTAGAGTGTAGCTGAGGTAGCTGGGGTAGCTGGGGCAAAATCTAAGGGTAATAAGTAAATTCTGACTTCAGATTCGGTTTAGGACTTAAAAAACGTAAGTTGGATACTTTTATTTTTAACTTTTGCACAAAATGAAATATGCACCCTCTGGGGTGGGTTAGAGGGTAGCTGGGGTAGCTGGGGCAAAATCTTAGGGTGATAAGTAAATTCTGACTTCAGATTCGGTTTTAGGACATCAAAAAACGTAACTTGGATACTTTTATTTTTAACTTTTGCACAAAGTGAAAAATGCACCCTCTGGGGTGGGTTAGAGTGTAGCTGGGGTAGCTGGGGCAAAATCTAAGGGTGATGGGTAAATTCTGACTTCAGATTAGGTTTTAGGACATAAAAAAACGTAACTTGGATACTTTTATTTTTAACTTTTGCACAAAGTGAAATATGCACCCTCTGGGGTTGGTTAGAGGGTAGCTGGGGCAAAATCTTAGGGTAATAAGTAAATTCTGACTTCAGATTCGGTTTTAGGACATCAAAAAACGTAACTTGGATACTTTTATTTTTAACTTTTGCACAAAGTGAAATATGCACCCTCTGAGGTGGGTTAGAGGGTAGCTGGGGTAGCTGGGGCAAACTCTAAGGGTGATGGGTAAATTCTGACTTCAAATTCGGTTTTAGGACATCAAAAACGTAACTTGGATACTTCTGTTTTTTACTTTTGTACAAAGTGAAATATTCGCTCTCTGGGGCGGGTTAGAGGGTAGCTGCGGTAGCTGGGGCAAAATCTAAGGGTGATGGGTAAATTCTGACTTCAGATTCGGTTTTAGGACATCAAAAAACTTACCTGTAGGTAGGTCTGGTTTCAGATACAAGACTTTTTTGTGTGCCTGTGTAATTTACCGAAAAAAGTTATTCTTTATAAAAAATTCTGCATGGTTAAAAACCTAAAATGAATTAATTAGATATCAAATTGTGTCAGTCATGTACGAGGCTCGGCCAAAAATTTAATTTTTGGTCAAGAGTAGAGTACCTGTATTTTTGCTTATGTCACAAATTAACAATTACTGCCAAATATGCAATTTTGATAATTTAATTTTTTTCTGCGATAATGCTAAAAATTTAGGTTTGTACATTAGTGCACTATATTTCATGATTATAAATATCATAGAACAGTTTTAAATACATTTTTTAATGATTGGTATTGAAACAAAAAATTTACAGTGCACTAACTTAAATTTTGTCGATTTTCGCAGATTTTTTTTTTTTGGAAATGAACAAAATTATATATTTGAAAGTAATTTTTATTTTTAAACATCTTTTTTGCCGATTTGATTAATTATATTAAAAAAATACAGGTACTTTACTCTTGAGCAAAAATTACATTTATGGCTAAACCTCGTATATGACTGACACAATTTGATATCTGATGATTACATTTTAGATTTTGGACTATGCAGAACTTTTTATAAAGAATAACTTTTTTCGTAAAATTAATAATAAAAAGATTCCCATATGCCGCCAACTAATGTAGACACATTGTATAGGATAGTTGCCTAATATCGAATATTGATGATTCTCAGAAATTTGTAATCTGATAATGAAAAAACAAATCTGCAGTTTAATAAGGCGGTAAATTTAGGCCACGGAATAATATTTTAATGCTAATTATAAAACATAGAAGGCTGTATATTCACTTTTTCAAAGTGTAAAACTTCGAGTTTTTACACGTGCCAATCGGTGACGCAGTTTTTGGATATTTAAGTAAATTATTTAATTTAATTTTGTAAGTCAAATAGGTTCACAATATGTTTACTTTAATTTAGTGCATGCAAAAAATGTAATAATCACTTTTCTTTGTCTTATAAATTAAACTTTTACCAAAAGACAATTTGCCTAATATCGGATGGGTACATGGAATATCCGATATTAGGATAAAATATTTCTTATCTAGCTTTATTTAAAATAACACTGTTTTTAGGTATCCAAGGCCCTATTAACAACTACATTTTTATGTTTCTGTTCTGTTTATGGCTCGATGGCTTATTTCATAGAGTTATCCTTATATCGAATACCGTACCCGGTATTGGGAATATGTTTTGTTGTCAACAAAATTGTTAATTTTTCTATTTTTTTAAATTTAAATTTTTAAACATGCAAAACGGTTTATCGTATTTAATATATGGTTACTTAAAGCCTATACTTCATATTGTAATAAAAACATCACAGAATTATTGAAAAATTTAAAATAATATTATGTTTATTAAAAAAGAATTCAATATTAGAGCACTTTTACAAAAAAAACTTCTTGTATATATGTCTTGTAGTTTTGAATCTATTATCTTTCGCAATTTTGCATAAGCAAAAAACAAAAAGGTAGACTTTTTCAATTAAAGACCCTATATATTATATGACCGATATAAGGTATTTTAAGGAGCCCTAAAAAATTACTACATTTATTATATCCAGCAACCACCACACGTCCAGAAATATGCTTGAAATATTTATATTCAAAAACAAGAATCCAGAAGATTTTCCTACGGGTTTTTTAGATCAGAATAATTATTTCATTTGTCATGTATTTATAAGTTACTTCGACAATCATTACTGAATATTTAAAGCGTGAAAAGAGATGATCCTCCGAAAAAAATATTCTAGGTCATTGCCGGAAAAATATACGTTTCCTATTACCGCTCTCTTCTATAAGTAATAATACTTTTGAAGGTAATGACGTATTGGAAATATGTAGATTTTTGTGTTATATCTAAAAATGCAATATATTAGGCAAAAATTTATAAAGTATGTCATTTTAGGCCATTTTTCCATAAATGTTATTTATAAACATAAATATTTTTAAATGATTTGGGTGTATCAAAATAAATGTTCTAACTGTTTTATTCATTAAAACATAAATTTTTCTTACGACTTAATTTATAATATTTTAAAATTAGTAATACCAATATCAGTACTGTCATATAGAATAAAAAGAATACATTTAAGATTATCTGGAAAATATCAAAAATTTTAACACTTTACCATATCGATGGGTTTTTGACAAAACATCGTAAGCAACTTCCATCAATTATACGGAAAACGATTTTCTTTCCATTGCGTTATTTTTAAACAAAAACCAAAAACTAAAATCCAGCTTTGCGCTAATAAACATACAAAAAAATTATCACATTTGTTTTAAAAATAACGCAATGAAAAAATAAATCGTTTCCATCAAAATTTGACGAATGTCGCTTACGATGTTTTGTCAAAAACCCATTGATATTTTTATGCATCTGATTTGCAGTACTTTGGTTTGTATATTATAAATATTTTTTTTTGGTAAGCCGATAAAAATGGTAAACTTTTTTTCAGACCTTAGAATTTATCTGGGCGGGTCAAACCAAAAAATTTAATGAAAATTCTCGGTAAGGCATTGAGCAGCCTAATAAATATTCTCTCTTATTTAGATTTTAACACAAATATTAATACAATTTAAGGAATATCGCAAATATCGGTTATTTTTCTTGTTTTTTAAACTGAAAGCTTTTAGCTTTTTTATGTGCAACTTTCACTAAAAATAGCATGTTCTATTCAAAGTAAAAATTACCTTTTGCTGCTTGCATATAATACCCTACAGCCCAGCTACAAAATTATTATTTTTGCTTTAATCTAAAAAATATAATACCCTATAGGCAAACTAAATATCAATAAGAAAACGGCAAAACACAAAAAAAACATATAGACAAAACAATAAGAAGCAAGTAAACAAAGTAAGAAGTAACTGGCCTTTAAAACGGAATAGCCGGCGTTTCAGACTTGCTAAAACAAAAAAGTTTATTAAGAATAAATTATTAAATGGTTTTATAAAATAAAATATAAATAAATAAGTGTAATAAATTAATAACAAAACCTATAAAACTAGGGGTTTTTGAAGTTAAAATCGTTACCATTTATTAAAGACGTCTTGAACACATAAAAATTATCCATTTTAATATACGCTCTGGGTTTGCCAAAGAATTTTTTTAATAAAAATATTTGTAACTTATTATTATTTATATCATTAAAAAAAGTTGTCCCTATATGAAAATGCAATATATCTCATTTTAATAAATAATTTACCCTCTATGCGTCACGTCGTATAGCAACGGTACCGTCAAATTATAAGTGGCTTTACATTATAATTTAAAGAGGGTATTTAATAAAGAGTAAATAAATTTTGCAGACCCGGTCCAATCAGGTAAATAATATATATTATAGTGAGACTAAATACATGTTGTCTGTGAGTAGTTTTGGATCCATTAGGTAAACCCAGAGAAGCATTTGCTTGTTTAGTGTTTTAGAGTTAAGAGTGTAATGTAATTATTGTTTTAAACTGTTTTATGTAGTGTTTTATTATTTTAATCGAACAAATTTATTTGTGTAATTTTAGGTCAAATTGTTTATTGTATTATATTACTATATATTTTTTAAACTTAGGACGTGTGAAAATGCAATTTTGTATGAATATTCATGAATAAATATTTAAATTAAATACTTCTTTAAGGTCGCTACTGCCTAAACACAAGAAAAATAAACAACTAGGATTTTTTCCAAAAAACAATAAAACCCAAATTCAATTAGTTCTCTATAGGTTAATAAAAGGTGTTTTGGTTGATAAGAACACGATTTTTGCTAAAGTTTTTCTAAACCCGAAAGCCCAAAAACAAAATAAAAAAAAAATAAAAGATTTACAAAAAGACAAAAATGATCAAAGAACTACATTTGATTACCAAAATAAGGTGTACAACATACACGTAACTCTCCTAAGTTAATAGAGATTTTAATAATAAATTTCGAAGTAAATAATTTTGTATACTAAAAGATATTTTTACCGTTATAATAACATAAGGTAAACTTAATATTCACGTTCCAACCTTTTTAACCAATAAAAGCTATTTTAAAAAAAGGCCCAAAATTAATAGGAAAAAAGATACATATTTATATTTAAATATGGTTTATGTTCTTTTAAATGATTATTTTTATTTAAATCATTTTGTTTGCTAAGAAACAAATCTGGAGTAGCAATAATATAAACAGAGATGCACCAACAACAAATATGGAAAAAAATTATCTAGCAAACAATAGTTAATAATATTTTTAATGCACCAAAGTCCTTAAAAACAAACAAAAAACATTCTTTTTATAAATACAAATAATTATGTTGTTCTTAAATATCAAACTAAACTTTTTACAAAACAAGAGAGGCTAATTAGACTTTGGAATTTTGATTAAAATGTAATCCTACTTTATTAATACAAAGGACAGTCAAGATTTTATCATTAAAATTAAGAAATTGTTTGATTAGAGTTTTTATTCTGACTTTCTGACATGTTCCTAAATTCGTTTTTTTAATGATTATTATTTAAAAATCTTTGTAGAAAAAGATATATAAATGGTTTTTATTTTCATACTTCAAATAATATTTTATAATTCAGCAACCAAAAGTATAATACACATCTAAACGAGTCAATAAGAAAAAGGTTTAAACTAATGAGAATAATGCAATTTTATGCCACCCTTCCCTCATTTACATGAAAGTATAGACCTTTTCTTCGCTTCATAAAACTTCCACGAGACCCCATCAAGGCGTGGCAAATTGTGTTTGCTTTGAAGGGGTTCTCCACAAAAAAAAGCACAAAAGAGGCACATACAGGCTGTTACAAATTCGAGGGCCACCATCATTAGGATCTCGTTAATGGTAAAAATACAGGGTTTGTTAAATCAGGGCAAAGTTGCGCATTTTTATGCTTACCAATATTTCGTTTAAAAAATGTAAAAATGTACAGCCGTACCGAAATTATTAAGAAAAAAACGAATTTTGCGAAACAGTTTTTATTATAATTATTTTTTTATTTATTTAAAAAAATATTCTAAAATAAAGGACACATTATCATTGCCACTTTTTCTCTTTAAAAAATAATGCCATTAAATTTAGGACTCGACGTTTCGTCTTTGAGCCGTCATTAGCCGTTATCATTTTAAATCATAATGAGGGGTTGACGATAACGATCAAATGCCAAAAATGATTTAGAAATCGATGAACTCTTGATTTGACTGTGTTCGTGCAAATGCCATTTTATACTGATGTTTTGCATATGGATTACAGAGACAATGTAGCAAAATACAAGGTTTGCAAAGATATAAGTGGAATAGTGAAAATTTCCACCTTCTTTATCTTTATTTTAAAATATCTTATCTACTTTTTGTCTTTTTGTGGACAAGATTATGGTATCTTTGTCTTCTTCTTCTAACAGTAAAAGAGCAGTAACTTTTCGCCAATTTTGTATACTGATAAACGAGTGACGTTTGCTGGTATGCCGATTTTAAAAAGACCATTAGTGTTGCCAACGAAGTATTAAGCTACCTACCCAGAAACCTCTAAAACCACCAAAAATCCAATAACAAAAATAGCATCAGTTTAAAAAATATCTAAATTTTTCACCAACTTTATTTTTAGCAAATTTGTGTTCATCGCCAGACATAACATTAAAATTACACATTATGTAAAAAAATAATCGTACCATAATCGTTAGTCTCCGATTGAGACGACTCTTTAATGCCAATGAATTTCACAATATTGTTTGGGACTTCATAGTCGTTGCAGCATTTTCCCACTATCTTCATTCCGCAGCGTACTCTTAATATAGCAGTTAAAGGAATAAATCCCATCCCGTTTCTCTGCTTTGTTTGGTTTATTTATAGAGGTCCTTCTCCTTCAATTTAGTATAGTAGTATTTTTTAAAAGCCTTAAAAGTTATGAGAAAGCGATAAACAAAACGTTGCTACAGCGACAAAATTGCTTGATCTACTGGCGTTACCACTTCTACTCGCGAATGGGCATTAAAAAAGTGTGTGAGTTACCGTTAAAAAAAATACCGGTATTCCATATTAGAGATACTATTTTATATTTGGTCACTTTCCTCTCTTACTAAATTACATTAATTCTTGTGGCTTAATATAAAATTAAAAAATATATATTTTAATTATTAAAGTGAACAATAATGAGCAGTAATAAAAAATAAGGATGCATATTATCCGGCAAATAGTAATTTTCATGAATAGAACCATAATTTTTAATGACAAAATAGTTATTGATGGATTTTCGGGTCGAAACGTCGCATAAATGTAAATTGTGACAAGTCGTTGTATCTAGAATTAAAATACGAGTTTATTTGGTAAAAACCAAATACTCCACCTATTTAAAAAAACAAATTTGATGATGACGAGTCAAAGAAGAAACATCGGATCCCTAATTTAATAGCATTATTTTGTAGAATGGAAAAAAGACAATAATATTGGGTCTTTTATTTTAAAATGTCTCTTTAAATAAACTTAGAAAAAAATGTTTTACAAAAGTCGGTTTTTACCTGATAGTTCCGGAACGGCTATACATTTTTACATTTTTCAAACGAAATATTGTTAAGCATAAAAATGCGCAATTAAGTATCACACGTATAATACCTAGTTGTCAAATTACACAAATAAGGTGCCTTTTATTTGACAATTTTGTCAGTTATGTACATATGTGATTAGCCCAAAAAATCAAGTTTTTTTCTAATGCTCTTTGCTTATCTTGAACACGATTACTTCTTAACTATATTAAGTTTTTGCTTTAAAAATTTTAAATTAAAAAAAAACAAGGTAAAAATAACTTAAGCAAAAAGTAATCAGAAAACCGTGTTATTTTTTAATAAAACATAAAAATTAAATAATTCCAGACATTATTAAAGTTCAGGTTAAAAAAAACAATAATTTACCATATCTATAAATTATTCCTACTCAGTCATTTTCTTATGCAAAAATAAATTTAACATAAAATAACAGAGAGTAATATACTTCTATGTTTGCGGAACTCCAATATAACCAAGAGGGTATTTACATATTATTATGATAGAGCTATCCTGCTTTGCACTAAATAACGGGGCAAATAAACTCCTATAAAACAACTTTTCGCACAAAGAAAACTATGCTAATAAGGAGAAAAAAGGTGACTCGTTTTTATCAGTTCTTCTTTTATTAGATAGATAATTGAGAACTCAACATGTTGAGCCCAAGTTACACATTTAAACTTTTTTTATATCGTACTTAATGAACAAAAATAAATATTTGTTGGGTGAATTCTGTAGTTTTAAAATTATTAAATATATTTTAATATTACTCAAGGTGTAAGAGTCTAAAAAGTAAAATATTTTAAAATCAAATGCATGTATGTTATAACCATTAAAAAGATCTTTTAAAAATATTAATGTCCGGCCGAAATTTCGGTGTCGGTTTCGGCCAAAAAATCGGCTGAAATCGAAACTGATTTTGGAAGTTGTGCGCTTGCCTAACTTCTTTTCTCACGGAAACGCTATCTTAATTTAAAAAATTAAATGATTAAAATAAAATGGTTTTTAAAATCGAGGCTTTTTTGTTCTTCAATATTTTTGGAACCCCCCATCAAAAGAAGTATACAGTATGTCTACGAATAGACTTTACAATAGGACAAACGGAACAAAAATTTAAATATTTAGGAAAGTCGTGTTTGGCAAGTTTAGCTTTTTAAAAAACAAGATTCACGTTGAGTAATTTGCTTTTTTACAGTGGCTCAAAAATGTAAAAATTGACCAAGCAAAACTACCTTTATTTTTGGTAATTCAGCAAAATGGTAAATAAGAAAGGTTTTAGAATTGAGTGGGAATCCCATATTTCAAATTTTACAAAAAATAAACCAAAATCATTTTAAGTGTATTTTTTTTTAAATCATGTTTTACATTTTTAACTTAATTGACCTAGTTTTTATACAACACAATAATTACTGTCCAAGTTTGTCAAATATATTTAAATACACAAATGTAAAACCAGGTTAATTACGTAAAAAGGTGTAAAACATGATTAAAACAAAATGGTACCAAAAAAACATCTTTGTGTATTTCAGATATCAGATCCTCATTTAATTCTAAAAACCTTTTATTTGACATTTTGCTAAATTAGTAAAAATTAAGGTAGTTTTGTCATTTTTCATATATTTGTAGTTTTGGAGCCCCTGTACAAAACAAATTTCTTAACGTGAATCTTGTTTTTTTAAGAAGCAAAAGCAGTTGTCATACAAGACTTTCTAGAACATTTATATTGTTGTTCCAATTGTCCTATTGTAAAGTCCATTTGTAGACATACTCTATATACGCCCCAAATTTCAAATTTCAATATTTATGGGTATTTTATACTTGACCACGTAAGTTTCGGTTTCGACAGAAATTGAAGCCATGGCCCAAATTTCGGTTTCGGCCGGAAAACCAGTTTTGGTTAGTCGGACTCTAGAAAACACCAAATCTGATATACAGTGTGAAAAGTAAAAAAAAAAGTTTTTTTTATAAAAAGTTCTGCTGAACCAAAATCTAAAGATCAACCAACAGATATCAAATTGTGTCTTCTACAAGGTTTTGCCAAAAATAAAATTTTGTAAAGTATCTATTTGTATTTTGTAGCTAATATCAAAAATTGTTATGAAGAATTAAAATTACTTTTTAATGGGCAATTCTGTTATATATATATATATATATATATATATATATATATATATATATATATATTGGTATATCTGAAAAGTGCGATTTAATTGACATTGTTTTAATGTAACTTGACGTGTAACAATTGTTTTGTACTATGTTTTAAGTGTTTTGACCATTTTATTTTGATAAAGGCTTGGGATGCCAGCCGAATCGTCAATAGAAATTGCATTTATGCAAAAATTTTATACATAGTTTTATTAAAAGACTACATACTCCAAGAAACCTACAAAAAAAACACGTTTTATAGTCCAAGAAAAATATTATCTGAAAAGTGATTTAGATACAACTATATTCAAAAAGAAAGTCCAAGAATATAAGAAATAAATAATGTTTTTAGGAAAGCAAAGGCAGTATAAATTCGTAACTTTTAATTGTTTATTTAGATGATCCGTTAAACATTTAAAGGTAATTTATAATAAAGTAAAATAGTTGGTAAAATCCGAAAAACAAAAAATATATACACGGTGTCTCAATTAAAAATCTAAATTTCCAATTATTTTTGGTTAATCCAAAATCCCAGTACTAATAAAGAAGTAAAAGGCACCGAAAAGTAATTTCGTAGGCACTGACTAAAACATAATGTAGGCAATAAATCCAGACTTTATTAAACACCAACAGATTAGTAAAATTTTTAATATAACAGCAATTAAATTTCTGTTATTTCTGACAAAGAAAACCATATCATAAATATATAATAACTGTTCCTACTTTAGACCACCTACCCACAATATGGATTTTTAAATGATTATGTCGTGCAGTCGGTAAAAAAATATACTTTATCATTGTAGAATAAATACTTGCATATTACATGCAACCTAATATACCTATTTTTCAACGCTCGTAAAAAACGGTTTTTTGCCGTTATTATATTAAGGTAAATAAAATACGGGGTATTTCATTAAGAAGGAATAATATTTTTCTACTTTTTCCGTATTATTTAAGAAACTTAAGATAGTATTTTAATGTATTTTAGCTCGGAAAATTCAAAAATCGTAGCTTAAAAACAATTGCCTAAAAAACAAAAGACTTACGCCATAAAGTTTGGGTTTTTAAACACCCTCCTTATTACTCCATTTTTGATTTTATGGTTTATATGCAAAAATACAGATAGTAACTAATGCTGTATTACAAGTTTCAGTGAAGCAAAAAGAAGATTATTATAAAAAATTAAATAAAATCTACTAATAGGTAAAAACTTTAAGTACTTTGAAATATCAGGTACTACCTGCGTAGTCTGCATTTTATTTTGATATACTTATTTAATTAAATAACATAAGCATAAAATGTGACTTTTTAAGCGTCAATAACTAAAAAAATTGAAGATAGGCATATATTACCCTTATCATGAAACACTCATTACTGACCAAAGAATCCAAAAACCCTTTAATAATATTTATATAAATTTATAAACCTATTTAAAAAAACGCAAAATTTGTGGCGTTAGTCTTTTGTTTTTTATGCAATTATTTTAAACTTGCGATTTTCCAATTCCTCAAGCTAAAATACATTGAATGGCTATTTTAAATTTCTTAAAAAATACGGGGAAAGTAAAAAAATATGCCGTTTTCCGTTTAAATAAAATACGCCGCACTAGCGAAGCGAAGGAGAGGGGGCGCGCTCCGAGCCCCGTATTCGAGGAGGCCCCAAAGGGGGATTAAAATAGGAAAAAGGTATAGTTTTTGTCAGTTGTGGTGATAAACTTGTTTTTGGAAGAAAAGTGAAGAAAACATGGGGCTAAGATAAGAGAAAGCAGAGAAAGTATATAATATAGTGAAAAAGGTCCCCTTTAGAGGTGAGGACCTTTTTTTTGGTTGTTTAAATCTTTGGTGGTAGGAAAAGTATAGAAAGGGGAGAACCTTAAGAAAGTATATCATTCACATGGGGGGGCCACTTTGAAAGTGAAGGCCTTTCTTTTTGCTGCACTTTTTTTATAAAAAAACGGTGAGCCCCTGACTTGACTTGCCGCCCCGGGTTTCAACACCTTTAGTTACGCCACTAATATCCTGCACCCTATTTAAGTACACTATACACAGGGTGTAAAAAAATCTTAATTTTTTTAACAGTTTGACCTTTTGTTTTTACTCTTATTTAATGCTTAGTAGAAATTATTTTGTGAGAAATGTATAAACTGTTACAGTAGAGATAACAACAACTCAATTAAAAAATCATGTTACCTTTAATTTCGTCTTTACTCCTTTTTCTCATGTGTCACTAAATTTAAAATTTGACAGTTGAGGAGCATTTAGAATACCTCACAGTTTTTATTTATAAACTTTAAGAAGATTTCTAATCAAAATATGTTTAATTTATATATTTATAATGTGACATACATTAAATGAAAGACTTTTTAAACATAAATAATAAAACGCGAGAAAAAATTTTAAGGTACCTCTTAAAATTTATCAAAAACTGTGTTTTGATTTGTAGCTTCTCGGTTATAATTTAAAAGAAATTATTGAGATATTGACTTGAAAATAAATTAACACTATTTGGCTAACATTTTTACGAATAGTTATTACACACAATTTCAAATTTTAAATACATAAATGTGTCTTAAGTGTAAAATACAGTTTTTTCTAGATTTATAGCCAAACTACAGGTCCTATGGAAAAGTTAAATAACAAGGTTGTAACCAATAAAATGATATACAACTTTTGTATTTGCGCTTTTTTACATAGTTTCAAATTTTTGGTTTTTTATTTTTATCTTTTACAAAAAATACATTATTTTTACAAAATTTGGTTAAAACGTACCTCTTTAATACACTGTAATTTTTTGGTTTGAAATATTTATTTTTCACATTATTTTGACTTGAATTTTTGATTGAAAATAAGAGTACTTTTTAATATTTCAAAATAATGTGTAAAAACAAATATTTTAAATCCAAAAAAATTACAATATATTTGGGACAAATAAAGGTAAGTTTTCACCAAATTTGGAAAAAAAAATAAAAGATAAAAATAAAAACTGAAAACTTGGTTATTTCACATAAATTTTAAGGTTATGTGAAGAAAGCATTGATACAAAAGTTGTAGATTTTTTTACTTTTGAATGACTTGTAGTTTTGACAAAAATAGCAAAAACGTTTTTAAATTTCAACCCCTCCCCCTTTTCGCCCTAAGATCATCCATAATGTATTTTTCTTTTTGAAAATTTTCGTCCCCGGTCTAATAAGTATTTTTTGGTTACCTTTACTTAACACATTTAATTACGTCATACAAACTCTACAATCTACACCTAATACCAAACAATCAACTTGCCTGTTCTGGTGTAGACTCGATGCCTTGGACTTGCCGTACTCGGTGTACTATGATCACTTGATAAATCCGCCGCGTAATCGGAGGATTCTTGACGACCTGGAGATCTGTGTCGGCGCTCGCGCTTGCTGTGTCCCAGCCGTGTCTGCAATACAAAAAGCAACGATGAGCTGAAAATGGTATCTGAATTTTCCACGTGTCCGGCGAAGCGCGAAAATTTAGGCGCATTTCCCGACGAATGGGAATGGAGATACTGGGCACACTTATTGGACGAAAAATATGTAAAAATATACAGGGGTGTTTTTAACGACGGTACTAGACTTAAGAGGGTGATTCCCTATATCTTTTATAAAAACAAATTTTTATGAACATATGTCTGGACTTCATTTCTAAAATACAGGACGTTAAGGTTTTTTAAAAAAGACGGTAATTTTAAATATCTTTAAAACGCTTACACCGATTTAAAAGTAATTTGATACACCTATTTAATGTACTAGCGCGCTTGTGTATCTCTATCTAAATTAAGATTTTTTGGTTTAGTGGCGTCTTAGTCGGCACCACAGCAAATATTATTAAGAAAAAAAAGTACGCCACTGACTTTATATAAAGTTTTTATATTTTTTCCAAATATGGAATGTAAAATACAACTATATAGTTTCACGTATTTTCTTCGTATCTTGTTTGATTTTGAAAAAAAAATAAAGGGTTAGTGATACTAAAAAGTATCCATTAACAGCATAACATAAAAACCAAAAATAAAAAATAAACAATTTTGACCTAAAAGTAAGTAAAGAAAATGAAAATTTTCCATAAAATACACGACAACCTATTTATTTTAAGGCATATAATTGTTTATTTTGTATTTTTATTTTTTCACTATGTTGTCTAAGGGTTCTTTTTAAAAAAACTAAAGTGGCTTGAAATATTTTTTCTTGAAAACAAAACTGGATACGAAGACACTTTAAGAAATAAAAAGTTGGATTTTAAATTGCTTAATCGGAATGAAAATAAAAACTTTAAAAGAAGTCAGTGGCGTACTTTTTGTTCTAAATATTATTGGCTGTGGGTGCCCACTGAGACGCAACTGAACCCGATTATTTTATTATAAGTAGAGTTTTACAAGCGCCTATCTGCAACAAATAATTGTACCAATATTATTTAAAACGGTTAAGTTTTTAAGTTATTCTAAAAATGTAAAAAAAACTTTAACGCCCTTTATCTCAGAATTACAGGGACTCCAAACTACAAAAGTGGAACAATTGGCATTTAAATTAAGGAGCAGCAATGTTGCCATTCGGTCAATCAGCTGATAAAAATGAGTATCTAGATCCAAAAATGTCGAAAATATTTACCATATTTACAAAAATATATGATTATTGGGTTTGTGTCTCGGCTAGAAGCAAAAGCACTTTTAAAAACAAGGCATTAAATTTTAGACAAAATATTAGGCATTATAGTTTAAAAACCTAAATAAAAAAAGGGTAGTTACCAGCTAACGTTTCGCGTAATTTTACATAAAGTTACAAAACGTTAGTTCTAGAATATTTACACCTAAAATGCAGGTGTAACAAATTCCGACTTTGGACCTTTTGCTTTATGGCCAGATTTTTTTACGGAATCTATTATGACAACCACCAAAAATTGTGGACTAATTCTTTTTGTATATTTTATTGCATTTATTTAGTAAATTATAGAAATTATTTAAAAAACACGATATTCTACCACAACAGCAAGAAAAACTTGACTATGAATTATCATTATCATGGACTCTTATACTAGTTCAAAATTATGCCGATAAGGGCTTTTTAACAACGTTGCAAGCTTAATTATATAAGCCAAAAGACCAAGAAAAACTGCATTTATTTTTAACAATTCTGCAAAATGTCAGATGAAAAAAATTATAATTAAATAAGCATCCAGAATTTCTTGTTTTAATATAACTTTTGTGTTGTTTTATGTTTAAAACTTAGTTTTAATATTTAAATAAAAAGGATTTGAAAATAAATATTGGTATTAAAAATTAAAATTACGGTCCTTTTACCAAAACTCCAGATGTAAGACACCCAATGCCCATTTAATATTAAAAACTTTTTTCACTTTTGTGAATTATAAAAATATAAATAAGTAAATCTTGTTTTTAGGAAACAAAAGAATTTGTTATAAACAACTTTTCTAAACATTAAAATGTTTATTCTATTCCTGTTATTTTAAACTCCATACGTGGGCATACTGTAAAAATGAATGGTAAATCTATTATTGCATCTTAAAAAACACCTGGTTTATATCTTTTTTTATTTATTGAAAAAAAAACGACAGAATCCCTTTTAAACTAAATACTAATGTTAGATTCTTGACTAAAAAAATTAGTATAAGAAACGTTTTTAAATTTCTTTTTATTTAATATTCTTTCTCTTTATTTTGAGACAAAAGTTGGTAGCAGTGGCATAGCTACTATAGAGCAAGGCAGGGCAGTGCCCCGAAGCCCCCAAGCTTAGGGGACCCCTTGGAGTTAAGAGGGTTTTAGTAATTAAAAAAAAAAAAGGATATGAAAAAAGGGTAGACTATTTTTTCTTGGTTTTTCATAATAAAAAGAAATGTATGATGAATGTAGGTGCAAAGAGGTAAAGACCTTTTTTTTTTGGTTGTCACTTTTTTGGGTTTAGGGCCCTACTTTAATTTCTTGCCCCAAGGCCTCATACTAACCTAGGTATGCCACTGGCTGGTAACATTAATTTTATTTATTAAAAAAGTGCACCCAGCTGTCACTCAGAATTGTCAATGCAGACTTTACTCATATAGGTACGTTTTATATTTTATTAGAATATACGTTTTAGAATTGTTGGGGAAAGGTAGACTTTAGATTCTTACTGTATATTCCAAAGAGTTTAATTCCAAATTTATTTGTATGCTTTTAATTAACATACAACAGCTATTTCAAAGTTTAATTTTTTTAAAAAAACATGCGGTCTTGCTTTGTTTCATTTTAATCTAAAATAACAAAGAGGAAAATAAGCGGAAAATAATAAATCACTTTTATGCATAGGTCGTCCATTTGACCGTAGGATTTTGAGTGTATAATAGAGCTAATACTAATGGAAATTTTTCAATAGATTTTAAATAATTGCTGTTATGTAAAAATATAGGTTAGCAAAATAATTAGTTTAGTTATAGGGCCTAACGATTTAGTTTTTAAAATCTATGTGACAATAAAGCCTTTTTAACTTTATAATTAAACTTCTTTTTCTGCAAAACAGAAGCATTTAATATTTTTTTAAAAGTAGCTTTTTCCATTTCTTTAAAAAAAATCCTATTGAATATTAATTAGGTTCACCCTCACTTTAAATGTATGGTGGTACAGGGTCAGCTCGTTATATCTTACGACCAGCGGCGCTATTCTTGACCATTCCCATTTTTAAGAATCGCTTGTGTGTTGTGACAAATCAAATAAAAATCTACTTTTGGCATTCTTAACAACTTGCACAATTTGCGAGTATTGGCGTTAAATAGCGAGCGGTGCTCACCGCTTGCAACAGTGGAAATCGTTCGCAAGTTGGAACCATAACCTGTGTGTACGTCTTTCTAGTGATTTTTATAGTTTTGCATCAAATTGTCATTAACATTGAATAAAATAAATGGATAATTTGCAAATATTGAAGTTATGGAGGGTGCAAATAACAAATATCGTAGACACAACCAATGCAGGGCGTGTCTAAAGTCAGGACTGTTAGGTTTTATTTTATATTTAAGGCCTTTAGTAAGACCATATAAACTTAAGCAAGCCGATATAAATGTCAACAGGGTCGACCCGATGGGTGAGCCGGTAAAGGTGACCGTCACAGGCAGCATATTTCCAGGGGCGTCAAATGATCCGCTTTAACATAAAATTTTGTTTTCCTTTTGCGCAAAAACTTACTTTGTCACGCTAAAATAAAAAAAAACATCATTTATATCAGGGATTCCTATTTTTTTAGTGTGACAAACTTACAGGTTTAGTATTTTGTCAGGGCGCCATCAACTCGCAATATACAAGGTGGTCCAGATCTTAACCAAGAAATTTTAATCACGTATCCCACATCAAAAATAAGCCCTAGTTTGTCATTATAAACATATATCAAAAAATGCTTCATCTTCAAGATACAGGGTGTTAAAATTATAAAAAACGATTTTTATTAGCAACTTTTACACTGCTTAAAGTATTTGGTGAAATTTGGGACGTAGGTTTTAAACATCCAAGAAGCACTTTTTGCACAAAATTAATATCTTTTTATTTTACCAGGGGCGTCTGTACTGCGTCAATACTGAATATTTTTACATAAAATTATACGCCACTGCTTTATTTAAAAATAAAAATAACGCCTCAAATCGTTATTTAATTTCAATCAAATTCGGCCTCTTGATTTTTTATGTACGAGGCACTGTAAAAAAGTAAAACACATTCTCATGCAAAAAGAAATCGCTAAAATTGTATATTAATAGAAAGCTTACCCCGATTTTGTAGCAACTATGTAGAATACTAAATTTTAGCGATTTCTTCGTAAATAAGAATGTGTTTTACTTTTACTCAGAAACAGTGCCTCGCACGTAAAAAGTCAAAAGGCCAAATTTATTTGAAATTAAATGAGGATTTTAAGAGTAATTTTTGTTTTTATATAAAGCAGTGGAGTATCATTTTTGTTTAAAAATATTTAGTCTCGATGCAGTAGATACGCAACTTGTAGAATAAAATCACAATATGTAAAGTACATATGTGCTTTACATCTCGGTAATATTAGCTTGGATACGTCCGACGCCGCTACTAGTCTCACCCATTAAAAAGGTATAGGGCTACATTTCAACAAATACCACAGTCAAATTTTATTAAAATCGGATTGGGTATATTTAAGATAATAATAAAAACCCGAATTTTTCTTTTGAGTTTTAAACCCTGCATCTTAGAAACAAAGCATTTCCGGGCCTATGTTTATAAATACCTATACTTTTTTGCTAAAATTGGCTCAAGAATATGCCTTAATTTTTTTACCGCAATTGGGAAGCACCCTTTATGTAGATATTATTATAATTTGCTACATAACAGAAATATAAAAAAATAAGTTAAAAAAGTGGTGTCCCTTTACAAGTAACTTGTGTTTTTTTACAAACAAAACCCTTTATTAAGAATAATTTTCTCCCAATTTTTTTTGTCCATTTGTTCTTTTGTAAACCCCAAAATTTAAAATGCTAATTTTCAGTAAAATTTTGAAGAACAATACATAGGTAATAGTAAATTTATATTTTTTTAAGTCTAGACAAAGGTAAATAAATATAAATAATAATATACAAGGGTGTTTTATAAAAAACATTGGTAATTTTCTCAAAAACTGTCCAAAATAGAAAACAACTAATACTTTACAATAAAAAAACTACACCTTACCATACACCATTAACCTTTTTTTAACTTTAATAGCAAACGAGTTACAAAAGTTGTAAAAATGACGAAGATCAGATAATCATCATGTAGCTCTGAGATGGATCTAGCCATAAACTGTTTACCCTACAGTTTTTTTCTCAAAAGGCAATCCGCGAGTCCCATATAGGACTTTTGATATAACTTACGGTTTTCGAGATAACCCGTAAAACCATCGAAAACATGGGCGCCGGGAGGGGGGTGCACTTGCACCTCCTGCAAATGTATGAAAAGTGGTAAGTTTGGGCAAAAAAGTATTGATTTTAGCCATTTTTAAATGTTTTGCACCCCCTGACTTTCGGAAAAGGAGCTAAAGGAGAGGACAAGCAAAAAGAGGATAGACGGTGTTTCATGGAAGCGGACCTTTTTTTGCCCTTCAAAAATGTTTTCCACTTAAATTAAATATACTAAAAGGACTAAAAGGATATAGCAGGTGTGTTTGATGAAAGAGGACCTGTCCTATTATACCCCAACACGGAACTGCAGACCTGGCTGTTGAGTAGCAGGTCTAAAGCAAAAAAAAAAATGTTTTTATTGTTTTCCAAAAAATATAGGGTATTTTTCTACCTACGGTTCTATACTTAAGAAAGTGCCTTCTTATGACTTTATATGAAAAAAGTTTCATCAAAGTTAAAAAATATATTTTTAAATATCTTAAAAACCCTTCCACCGATTTAGATGAAATTTGGTATACTTATTTAATAGTTAATAGTAAGGCGCTTGTTAAACTCTACCTAAAGTAATATTATTGGATCCAGTGGCGCCTCAGGGAGCACCACAGCCAATATACTTTTTAGAATGATTAAACGTGGTATAAATTTTTTTTTCCTCGAAAACGAAGCCAGACACGAAAAGAATACCCAAACTAAAAAGTTGCACCTTTAAGTGCTGAATTTGAAAAAATGTATATAACCCTCATAAAAGGTCAGTGGCGTACTTTTTACAATAATATTGGCGTGGTGCTCACTGAGGCGCCACTGGACCCAATATTCTTAATTTTTTTTTAAGCTTTACAAGCGCCTCAATACATTAAATAGGTTTACCAAATTTTATCCAGATCGGTGGAAGCGTCTTTAAGATATTTAAAAAATACAGTCTGGACATATGCTGATAGAAACTTTTTTATTAAAAGTCATAAAGAAGCACTTTCTTAGGTTTCGTATCATAGGTAGGAAACACCCTGTATTCTGTGGAAAACAAAAAAACTTTTTTTTCTTTAGACCCGCTACTTAGCAACCAGGTCTGCAGTTCTATGTTGGGATATAATAGGACAAGTATGTGACAAGTTCCCAGCCTGCCTCAAATACCTATTCAAAAATTGGTGCTAGCTCCTGCTATTCATAGTCTGTAACTAAATAAAATTAAACCAGTGCTTACCTTTAGTTGAGCAAAAAAACTGTGTGCCTTTTGATATACGGAGATATGTGAATGTTCGGGTGGAGCAGCCGATCTAGGTCTTATTTCCGGCATTTCTCTAGGACTGCTTAGTTCCGATGCTGATTTACTAAGGTGTCTACTGACCCTGTGAGAGCTGGAGGCCACATTATCGAATTCGCTTATTTCTAGGGCACGTTCTAAAAAGAAAAGAAAAATGAAACTCATTGTTAATAAATATTAAAATTTTTCCAATTAATAACTTTTTTACATTACGAGGAAGGAAAGTGTCACTTTTTTCCCCGGGGCTGGTTTAATCAGCGCAATCATCAAGAGAGAAAAAGACACTTTAGTCCAGGAGAAGTGTAATTTTTTACTACCTTTACAACATTAAAAAAAAATGTTTGGCTGCAATTTCGAAAAAAAAGTATTCTTATCTATTCGCAGGTCCCTGTATCTGGTAATTATTGCACATAGTAAGTCAAAATATAATGTTTGAAATCGTTAAACATAATATAAGCTATTGTTGTCAAGGCGTTATTTTTATAATAAATATAACATAAGTAAATAGTTTTATTCTGTTAAAGAAAAATTACGATGGCAATATCCGTCAAAATATTCTGGAAACCGTGAAGCTAGTATAGTTAAGACCATATTTATTTTATTTTGAAAGCGACACCGCCAAGTACACAAAAAATGATAAAGTAAACAAACCTCTTCGAAAGCACATAGCCTCTGACAGAGCCTGATTACATATTTTTAGATAATTAACTAAAAATATTGCGAAAACACGTATCACGTAGTTAAAAAACATCCTCTTATTTCATCTCTGGCGTACCATAAAATCATTGTTCACAAAGGGTTTATTTGCTTTATCATTTTTGTGTACTTGGCGGCATCGCTTTCAGAATAAAATAAATATGGGTCTAACTAAATCATTGCATCTTTTGCCAAAAAAAAAAAAAAAGAGTATGTGTGTTTAAGCGGTGAATAAAAAGAAAACCATGTTAAGAGAATGACCGAAGATACTATTTTTGTATATTTTTGAAAAAAGCAAATACACTAAAGGCAATCTACGCTCTGGAGCAAATACAGTATGTTACGATCAGGCGTTAATATTAAAGAAAATGTAAACATCAAGCTTTCCAAACTGGTGGCTTTCCTAAGAGACAAGTATTAACTACATATGAAAATAAGAACAAATCATTTTCTAAAAAAAAATAAATTGTAAAGAGGCTTTTACCTTTTTTCTTGTAAATATGTATGCACTTGTACACTTTTCCCCCGTGATAGAAAAAGTATAATTTTCTACCGCATACGGAAAAGTAAAAGTCTATTTTCGATAAAGGTAGTAAAAAAACACTATTTTAAAGCTAATCAGTTGGTTTTGCAGAATTATAGAATTATATATACTTCATAAAATAGTATTAAGAAAGTAAATTACGTTTACTGATTATAGTGGCTTAAGATGGCGTTATATTGGCAACTTTTTTATTAGTAATTTTACGAAAAAAGTTATTTTTTTATAAAAACTTCTGCATAGTGCAAACTCAAAAATACAACCATCAAATATTAAAGTGTATTAGTCATCTACGAGGTTTGGCCAAAAATGTAATAGTTGTTTAGGCGTAAAGTACCTATACTTTTGCTATTTAATATGAAAAATGGATGTAGAAAGGTATTTGGTATAATTTTTTTTTTTTTTTTAATATGCAAACTTGTTTATCTACAAGAAAAAAACTGTTTTTTTATTATTTTTAATGAAATAATAGTTAAAATTTAAGTTTTTACATTAGTGCAGTACTGAATAATTCAGTGGGTGGCTACTACTTTTATCAAAACAAGAGCATTGTACAATACTTTAAGGAACAAACATAAACTTTTGCGAAAAACCATCAATTTCTTCTAAACAAAAACCTGTAATATGAGTTGGAGCTGAGTTTCGTTAAACATTATAAAGACAATAATCCTAAAGGTCATCTTTTTTAATGAAAACCCTTTTTTTACCTTATCCTATTAAACATCAAAAATAAGGATCAGTTTGTAAAGAAAATGTCTATTCCAAAAATTTATAGTTTTTGAAATATTCAGAATTTTATATTTATCTATTCTAACCAACGAATTCTAACAATGCGGCGTCACAGCCAACTACCCCGTACCTACCCGCACTTAAATGCATTGGTAATATTTCGAAAACTATAAATTTTGGAAACTTTTACAAACTTACCCCTATTTTTACTGCCTAATAGGATAAGGTAATAAAGATAGGGGTTTCAATTAAAAATTTACTTTAAGGTTTGTGTCGTTATAATTTTTAACGAATATTTTTGACCACTCTGTATTTATTAATTGTAAAAATATTCTTCTAACGAAGTTTTTCTTTACAAGAAACCCAACCCCAACTCATATTGAAGGCTTTTGTTTAAATGGTTATGTAATGGTTTGCAAACATCATTTTTGACATAAAATTTAAAATAAGTCAAAAACGGTTGGATTTAGGTATAGAACATTACACATAAATATGTTTGGAATCTTACGTAAAATCTAAAAATAAATAATATATAGGTGTTCCATTTAAAACAAGAAAGCTGACATGTGGTATAACCGGAAGTGGTAGAGCTGTTAAAATATTGTAACCAAATTTTTAAAATTTTCCAAACCGTATTTTTCAAAAATTGATCGCGGCTGTTCCTGGTGGGACACCTTGTATATTGCTACTTACGATTTATAAATATATGTTACACCCAAACAAATAAAATTAAATTAGAAAACCAATTTGTGGTTGTCTAATTTACAAACTTAGTAATAATTTAATCACATGTTCATTTACAGCTAATTAAACAATACTGAACAAAATGTAATTTCAGTTTTGATTAGTAGCTGACCGTTGTTATAAATTAAGTTTAAAATCAACTGATGCAGTTTGCATAATTTATTGTCGAAGGTTAGTTTAATGGACACATCTGGCAATTGCCCTGCAGCAACGCCATAAACAAAGCAGTATCCAGTATTATAGAACAGATATATAAAAAGAATTAAAGCCACCCTAATTTTTTTTAATAGTAGCCATAGACAACATGCTATAAAAGACTAAAATTAACAGTAAACAATAATTTGCCTTAAAATGAATACATATAATGTATGGAAAATCGTTATTTTTCTTATTTAACAAGGTCGCAATTGTTTGTTTTTTTTTTTAATTTTGGATTTATACTGTTAGTGGAAATTTTTACAATGCTAAGTGTATAAACCAATAATTTAGTTCTGACTACGATTAGGCGCATATAAAAATAAATATCTAACATACATTATTTAATCTGAGTTTGCTACAATAATCTGGATTGCCAATGCTTATACTTTGTCGAAATAAAAGTTACGTTAAATGAGCAAATAACGGGTTTGTGCGCCTTGATACCAGTTATCACCGGTCGTCACCGAGGGTAGACACGCCCGCGCGAAAAGCAACACTTTCAGAACTTATCACCGCTCTCTCGGCTTGCCCGTTTAGAACACGGTAAGGTTGAATAACATAACAGAAGGTATTTCAATCCTAATGGGAAATGTATCAAACGGTGTCAAAAACTACGGCCGGCAAATAAATTGTTTACAATATTGTAGGAGGGTAAAAATATTTTTTTACCCTCATTATTTGAAAATTATATAGGTATATATAAATAAATTTAGTCTCTTTTAAAACTTTTGTTATTTGATGTACGGTTTTCGCGTAAATAAATAAAAAGCATTTTTGGCAAACATGGTTAAATCCCTATCCAATTAAAGTATAAATACCAAATGTTATTTTTTATTGCAAAATCTGATGAAGCTTTCGGCAAACAGCAAGCGAGACGCGACAGCAGCGCGCATAATTGCCTAGCAGTGAAACAGGCGCGTCAAGTAGTCGTAACGCCTGACGTGACACGGACGTGTTTTCATATTATGGCACTGACGCACTGATGTCCCACTAACGTTACGTCGTGCTCCTGTTTGCCGTAAGTTTAAAAGCGGTACGAAATGGCCATGCCAATAGATGTTTTTTATTTATTTATGCAAAAAGCTGTACATCAAATAAAAACAAGTCAAATTTGTTTCAAACAAAACTCGAGCCCATGGAATCAAAACTGTGTTTCTTAAATCATGATAGCTAGAGAAGGTATTATAAATTTAAAAGGTTTTATTACAGGGCAAGTCGTTAAACTCTTGTAATGCAACAAGACTGACACCGATTTAATAGGTTTTATTTAAATTTGCATTTGGCTAATGCGCATAACAGCGCTCATGTAAACTTAGAATGAATATGTCTGTCTAAATTAATAAATTATTTGTACACCTTTAGGGTACCAAACAAGAAGAAATAATTATGCATTTTGTCCAGGGGACCAAACCAGAAAAAAAGGTCAGCTCAGGAAAAATTTTATAGGGTACCCAAACAGGAATACACCGGACCGAGCTATGTGTAAAAGTACTAATTAATTTATATTGAGTTTGGCGTCGATGCCGTTACCTGGCCCCGACATTGCCCGATATTGCCGTTTTTTGGGGGATTTTTCTTAATATTGTTTTATGAAAATTAATCCTAATTGGCGTGTATCCAAATAAAGAGTATCACCATCAATTAAATATTTCCGCCAAACCTATACAAAATAGAGCCTTTTTTAATGCCTGTTAGTGCGTAAATACATGCCCCGCCAAAGGCTAATTCGTAAAAGCCTATTAAACAAATGCCGTATAACCATTTAATAAATACTAAATCTTAAAAATGACTTTTCTTTCTTAAAATTGAGTTTTAAGTATTTTAGCTCTCAGATTATGTAAATTTTATGTATTAAGAAACGTAACGGCAATGGTTTATGGGACATTTGTGCCATTTTCTAGCTATCACAAAATAAGAAACAAAGTATAAATCAATTTTTTTATCTCTTCGGGAAATACAAGTTTCCTGTTAAAACAATTAAAATTGAACCACCCTGTATATCATAAAAAAATGTTGTTACCTGCTTGACCTATGTACCCGAAACGTTTAAACTTTTCCAATACGATTTTAAATGAATGGTCAATTTTTCAGCGATCCTGTTTTGCAAATGTATAAACTTAATTGACGTAAAAGTTATGAATACCTATAATTATCATAATTAGTAATATAGTATACTGGTATCCTAATATCATTAAAAACTCATACATTTTTACGTTACTATTAAACAAAATACAAAAAAAATATTTTTTACTTTACTATCAATACAATACAATAAGAGACAACGGTGTGGAAATTTTGGAAGATTCTGCTTTTCTCTTAACAACGAAAGCTTGTTGATGGTATAAGGATTATTATCTTCGGGAACGTTCCTAGAATGACCGTTCCCAAAATGGCGATTTCAAATTTACGCCCAATTTTTTACATCGGCCATCTTGGAAACTGTCTGCTATGGGCAATGTAAAATATTAAGAGGTATTTTTACTATGTGATACCTTCAAAGGTGATTTCTTTTAATATTTTAAGCTAATAAACGCATTCCCGGATTGATGATGTATTGATGTACGCTTCGTAAATAACGAATCAAAAAGTAAATATCACCTAATAAAAATGTTATTAGTTGTACAACACTCTTACCAGCCGATTATATTTTGGTTTCCTTTTTATTAAGCCCTAGGACCTAATAGTTGCCGTCACTATATAATATTTAGGCCCAATCACAAGTGCGTTTACTGAAATGATAAATAAATGTCCGGACAACAAATTTTTGCATAAACCTATGTAAAAAAAAATAAAATAATTTGTCCAAAATCTAGTATATTATAAAAATGTGCTAGTCAAAAGTAATAGAGAATGTTTAATTTCGATAAATTAATATATTTTTTATTCTTTGTTTTTACAGATTGTACTTTGAGACGCGTTTACGAAATAATTTTTTGTGTATATTATTTTAAATATTATAAAATATAACACATTGAAGCATACTGTGTAGTGTCGTGATAAAACTAATTAATTTTAATACTTTACTATATTTACTGAGTCAATAAAAATACGTCTAATATAATTTATTTGCTTCCGAAGAAAATTTCCCACCTGTGATTTTGGGCCATATACAGATATCAGATGCGTAAATCCGTTGATCTTTGAACTCATTTTTACTGTTCTGCTAAAACCACCATGGATAAGCTGAACCACTGTAAACTTTATACAATCACAATTGAGACAACACAATAATTGGGGTATTATTAATTAACGACGTAACCCATTGACAAAAATAGCTTGTATCATAGTTGATCTTTCCCCGTAGAGGGTCTACGTGGACTTAACTAGTCTGTTATCCGAAATGGTAGGCTGGGATAAATCTTATTGGAGTAATTCGAATTTAACGTAGTGGGATTGGTTGAGATTTTAAGGCGGGATAAAAACTTTTTGGCTTTCTTCAGAACGCATGCACCTGCGAGTATTCGACAGTGTCGTCACATATTTATTTTTATTATTTATTACTTTGTGTTTTAGCTGCCCAATTTGGATTTTGATTTACTGTGTAAGGTAAATTAGTTTGTGTGTGTGTGTGTGTTTGTTTTTAAGTTTATAATTATTATTGGACAATTCTACCCTTTAATTTTAAAATAAAATAACATTTTGGCGGCCATTAAAAAAAAACAATAAAAGAAGACAATAGTTCAATTAAACTAAATTACATAAAATCATTAATTGGACGCATGTCTAAAGTTCTAAGAATTGTGCAAATCCTAAGCGTACGTTAAAGTTATTTTTAGGAAAACAAAATAAAAAAAACAACACAATAACCCCATTAAACCAGATTTATTGCTGTAATTGATTGAGCGAAAATTTTAGTTCAGGCAGATTATGAAAGCCGTAAGCGTAGCTTAACAAGGTGACCAAAAATGGAAAAAAATATTGAAAACATGATTACCAAATTGGTACACGGCAAAGGTTGCAATTTTAAAAAAATGCGAAGAAGTTTTACTTTTATATGCACTCATTATTATTCTTTAACATAACCCAATATCAAATTTGTATTTTTATAGGTAATGATTAGCTGCATTTACACTATATTTATGGTCACCCGGTAAAAGATAACAAAATATTTTAATAAAATTGATACAGGCGCTAAGGAGTTTATTCGTCACGTTATATACGACTTTTACCAGGACAACTAAGTAACAAAGTTCCAACTTTAGGAATGGCGGAGCAGAAACTAAAAGACCATCCTGATTATGAATATAAGTTTCTTTGTACTTTAAGGAATATTTCGATAGACTGCGGCTTTAGTTACAAAAAATTAGATAAGAGAGTGGTTATTATGGAATCTGCAGGTATTGTTTCAATTTGGCAAGATTATCCGCGTAAGAAAAGAAGAATACCGTGAAGCAAATAGAGGCATACTTTACCTCGACGAAGCGTGGTTTGACACCAATGATGTTTTCAGATATGGCTGGGTGGATAATAGCAATAAGTGCAGTTTTAGGGCTCCATGTTTTAGGAGAAAATGAATTTTAATATAACATGCTGGAACTGAGAATGGCTTTGTACCGAATGCTTTGTTGCTATCCGCTATAAGCATAAAGCCATCTTCCGCGGATTATATCATTAAAGACATGACGGCCGAACTATTTGAAAAAATGGGAACAGCACCTTTGCCTAATATTAAACCAAATTCGGTGATAGTAATGGACAACGCATCATACGATTCTCGACATATCTCGACCAAAATTCCAAAGAACAGCACCAAAGAGGAAAAAGTAATAAACTTTATAAGAACAAAAATATAGAAATACCAAAAGAACACAAAAAAACTTGTTTAAAATAATTCAGCAACAAAACTTCAAAAAAATACGTCATTGACCAATTTTATGGGTCATACTATTTTGTGCTTGCCTCCATATTATTATATAGAAAGATAGCCTCCATATTATTAGATAGAATAGATATGAAAAAATTATTTATCCCACGTTAAATAAAAGAGCAGAAATACTGTGTTTTACCACGAAAATATCCAATCATTATAAATACAAATGACGAATCAAATTCTGAAAACACTGATAGCGATAACAAAAAGCAGAAAACAGTTTTGTAGTAGGTACTCAATAATCTAATAAAACTGTTTTACTAACTTTCAATTTTGCCTTGTTACAAAACTATCATCTTCTCAACTGGCTGGGTATAAACTTTTACTTTAAATAAAAATTAACATTTTTATAATAGATATGTAAATTTATAATTAATTTAATATAACTGCTCTATTAAATTTTTATCCGTCCGCCCATGACTAACAAAGAAGCCGCCTTTTGTCTGCCTGGAATTTGGTTTTTGCTGTCTCAATTGTGAAGTATACCTGGTTAATAAGGTTTGTTTTCACATGAACGTATGGTCGTACAATATTAAATTATGCCTTAAATAATTTAACAATATATATTTTTTGAAATAAAAACTTTACCTAATAAAAACTGCAAAAAAATAAAATAAATATATTTTAGGCCCAGCACTTTAATGTTGCCAAATAAAAAAACAAAGTATTTAACAAATAAAATAAGCAGTATAAAAAATACAAAAATACCATATTGCTGCCCTACTAACTTAAGATGGTCATGTATAGCAATCGGAAATTTAATTTAAAAAATATTTACAATTAAAATATTTGCAAAAATACCAGCAAATATTGCTTTTTTCTTTTTTGAAGAATAATTTTAATTAATAATGAAGAATATAATTATTAAATAAGAAATAATAAATTTATTATAGGAAAAAATTATTTATTTAAGTTTACACCTAATTTTTTCAAGTAAACGATAAAAAAATGTATTAGATTTTTTTTAAATTATTATTGGGAATTATCTCGAATGTGCGAGCTACTCCGATTCTGACCAAATTTGGTATACGGGGTTTTTAAGGCGCTGATCACAAATCTGAAAGTGGTCGGAAACGTTTTATTTTGAGATACCATTATCAAAGTTAAAAATTGCACCTATCTAATTTTCACTATATTTACTCTAATTTTTTAACAAAATTCTTGATATAATAGTAAATTGGTACATAATATTTTATAAACAGCATTTAAATTCCAATTTTTTCTTTATTTTACATCTTTTCATCAAATTAAAAATAAATTTAATTCTAAACGCAGCAACCATGCATACACTTATGTATATCTGTAAACTTTCATGGCTGCCTTGATCTAAAGTGATGCTGGTAAATTGATATAAAAAGGCATAAAATCAATTTAAAAAAAACATGTTTTAAAAGGGTTCTTTTAATGCTAAATAAAATAGTGTGTGCTAATTTGGTATTAAGTAAAGAATTTTGTCCAAAGAGAAAGGGGAATATGGGGAAAAAATTTTAGTTTAAAGTTAAAGCTTAATGATCGATATTTAAAAATAAAACATTTTTAATAAAAAATTCATTTAGATTCGTGATCAGCGTCCCAAAAAAAAACAATTTTATTTAATTTTTTTTTATGAAATTTTTGTGTTTTTGAACCATTCTGTATATGATAAAGTGATATTTATTATAGACTAGCGGATCCGTGTCCAAGATAAGGATCCTAAGCATGGGAATCTCAGTACATATTGGAGATACAGCTAAGGTTAAATTAGGAAAAAGTTGTGTTTTATACAGTTAATTTACATGCTGTTTAAAAACTTTATTATTAATATTTGGCAAAAACAAAAACTAATAACTTTTTTATTGGCACTTTTTAACTGCTACATGATGGAATTTTTAGATTTTGTACCCGACGTTTCGTTTTCAAGAAACCATCATCAACTTTATTTTTTATATAGCTCGAAAAAAATTACACCTTGTATCTAATCTCATTTTTTATTACAAATCCAACGATGTATCACATGTCATATTTTAATTTTTAGTTAAAAAAAAAATTGCATTTTTCTATTTTTTTAAAGTTATTTTTAAGTATACCTTGCAAACAAATGTTTGAAAGTTAATACCTGTTACAGTATTTGTAACATAATTTAATATCAGTATAAAATAGTATTTGTCGTTATTACCCTGTTTGTCGATTTGTTGTTTTTAGAGCAATTGTTCTTATTGTTACTGTTGTCTCTATTATTGTTTATTGGTAAATAGTTAACATCTATTTTGTTATTATGGTCGAATATGCCGAGTGGCAATTATAGCCATGAAGAAAAGTTTAACATGCTAATGTGTTACATTTTGTGCCACAAAATACTGTAAATACAGCGGAAATGTATCTTTATACATATCCAGAAAGAAAACAGCCATGTAATTCCATTTTCTTACAGCTGGCCTGAAATTTGCTAGTAAAAAGCTAGTTTTATCTCGAAAAAGGAACCTTTAGTAGAAACCCCAAATAATGTTTTACAAGCAGTTGTTGAGAACCTTGAGATATCAACTTGGCAAATTAAACAAAATGTAGGAGTAGCCAAATCCACAGCTCAATTTTTTTTTGCGTAAAAATAGATATCACCCCTATAATTTTTTAGATTTGCCAAGGACTTAAACCGGGAGATTTCGAACGCGCCGATATTTTTGCAAGTAAAATATTTTCTCTTTTTTGTCTCTTTTAAAAAAATGTGGTCCGACGAAAGTATGGTTACTAGTCATGGTATCTTCAACCGTCACAATACGCATTACCAGGCTCAACAAAATCCGCGTGTTAAGAAAATATCGAAACATCAAAAACGTTTTGGGTTTAATATGTGGTGTGGAATTTAAGGAACTAAAATACCAGGTCCATGTATTT
Organism: Listronotus bonariensis; assembly: GCA_014170235.1. Taxonomy (NCBI): domain Eukaryota; kingdom Metazoa; phylum Arthropoda; class Insecta; order Coleoptera; family Curculionidae; genus Listronotus; species Listronotus bonariensis. The sequence continues at coordinate 142,458 of JACEGR010000987.1, forward strand.
ACCAAAATTCATTAACTGCAGAAATGATACCTTCATTTATTTTTGCAGCACAAAATGTAGCATGTTAGCATGTCAAACTTATCTTCACGGCTATAATGGCCATCCTGCATATTTGACCGTAATAATACAATAACATTTTAGCTATTCACCAATAAACAATAATAGAGACAACAGTAACAATAAGAACAATTGCTCTAAAAATAACAAATCGACAAACTGGGTAATAACAGAAAATACTATTTTATAATGATATTAAATTATGTTACAAATACGATAAAGGTATTAACATCCAAGCATTTGTTTGCAAGGCCTACTTAAAAATAATAAAAAAATGGAAAAAATGCAATTTTTCTTTTAACTAAAAATTAAAATATGACATGTGATACATCGTTGAATTTGTAATAAAAGATGGGATCAGATACAGGGTGTACTTTTTTACGAGCCATATAAAAAAATAAAGTTGATGATGGTTTCTTGAAAACGAAACGTCGGATATAAAATCTAAAAATACCATCATGTAGTAGCTAAAAAGTGCCAATGAATAAGTGTTATTAGTTTTTTTTTAATATCTCTTCAAATAAAGTCAGAAAAAATAAAATCGATATAGTCAAATTTTGGTTTTTACCAAATACCTCAGCAGGCCATGAAAATTTTCAAGTTTTTAAACGGCATGTAAATGAGCTGTAAAAACACAACTTTTTCCTAATTTAACCTAAGCTGTATCTCCAATAGTTACTGAGATTCCCATGCTTAGGATCCTTATCTTGGACACACTGTATATTTCTCTGAACCCTTTGTTCAATCATAATAAAATATAGCCTATAGCATTCATAAATAGTGTAGATTTCCGATTGTGAAAGAATTTTCATGATCGGTTTAGTATTTCCGAGGATTAGCGGCTACAAACAAACAAAGTTACAAACTTTACCTCTTTATAATTTTAGTTTAGATTTAAATATTTAAGATAATGATAATTTTACTGGTATAGTTAGATCCATCTGTGGACACACTGTATGTCCTAATGTTCAAATATACCGACAATATTGGCAATTTATAATGGCAACTTATAGGTACAAAAGAAATTCTTCTTTTAACACATTCTAAAATACTGTCAGTTGAGTTCTACAGTAAAAGTGTGTTTAAAGATATTCAGTACAAAAGCCGTTTTCGGCAGCAGCCAAACTGTTTGCCTGTTAAAGCAAGAATAATTGTTAAAAGTGTTTATTAAAAGTTAGTAGAGCAAGGCCACAAAAACATTTTTCATTACAGGAAACATCAACTATAACTGGTGTTTTTAAAAGTACATTGTGGAAAAGTGTATCTAAATCTGTTGATTCATGAACACCGATCTCGATGGATAGCCAATGCTTGTTACCTGCGCGAAACAGAAGTTACAATTCATGGGAGAAAAAATGAGTTTGTGCGCAAGCACATCGAAGGGAAACGCGCTTGGCGCCAAACAAAGTATCGGGCAGAATCATGTGAATTTATCGCCGCTTTTCCGTTTGAAGGACGTTGAGTCAGTACCGTATTTAAATAAATTTGAAAAATACAGTTACATGAAAAGCGTCTAATACGCTATTTGCAGTTGTTGCCGTATTTAAGAAAGAAAAGTATTAAAAGCAGTCCCGAATTCAGGAGGGGTGGGGGGCAAACGGTGGTGTCTGCCACGGGTGACACCTTCAAGGGGCAGCAAATTAAAACATGAAATGTATAAGAAGTGGCGATTGTAAGAGAGAAAGACTTTTTTTTGGTCGTCTTTTAATTTGTTATTATACGTAGGTATTTAAAAAGAAGGCAATTTTTTGATGCTCTTCAAATTTTTTCTCAATAAAGCCCATAAGGCAAGTTTTGCCCCTCGTTAAAAAATAAAGATTCAAGGCTAAATAAAAGAAAGTTAAATAAGTAAGTATATCAACTAAATGTATAACATAAGTTTTAACAATGTAACTGAAAAAAATATTATCACCTAATTTGCTACTCTGACAGTTTTCAATAATTAGAACGTAATAAGTACTTTTTAAAATATTCTTATAATAATATTGACAAAAGCATTTACGTTATTTATTGTAGTAACATTTTAAATTTTGTTTTTAAACCTCTCTGTAATATGTTCTGAACTCTTAATGTGTAATGATATGTAAATGTCCAATTTTTCTCTAGCTGAATATTATATTATTAGTTTAGGCACCATAATACTTTATTTACTCCTTTTTAGTGCTTTTTATCACTATAGGTTAGCGGCCAATTTTTTAAAATACATTTTATGCCATTCTTAGAAGTTGTTGGACGGACATTCTCCTGCTCTGATATTGCGAAACCACGACACTGTTTTTTGGCCGAGTCCTTTTTGTCTCCTTTATCTTGCCTCGACTTACACCATTCTACAAAATTCAACAAAAGGATTGGACCCAGATATGTGATATATGCTAAATTCTAACCCTAAAATATCGGAATATAAAATCAGAAACTTTTTAACGCTTTTTTGCAAAGTACTATATATTGGTGGATGCTAAAGCAAAATTTACCCTTGATTTAAGTTTAGAACATAAATAAAAAATGTATTTTGCATGTCTGAGCCGCCATCACTTTTTCTTTAAGATCAGGAAAAAATTGTGACTTTTCTGATCACGCATTCATGTTTAGTAGTCCAAAATACATAACAGAATCTGGGTCATATCCTTTATTTTATTTTATCAAGTGACATTAAACTCACGATATTAAATTATTATTTCTGTCAACGTGACTCAGGTAATTCGTTTACCTTTTCTTTAAAGATAATTTAGTAAATCTTTGTCCTTATTCACTGTTGACGTATGTCCGTGATATTTTTTTTTATATCACTACCTAATTTATATTCGTAAAGAATTGTAAAATAATATAAAATATTGTATAAATATATAATGAATATTTTTCTTTACACATTAAGATACTGATATTTTAAGATTTTTAAATTATTTAATGATTTAGAAAAGAAAGTCCGGTACTTAGCTTGACTTGATGACTTTTTAATGCGCATGTACCAAGAACCTTCCGGTGGGCCTCGAGTTTGTTTACTGCGCGAGGTCGTAAAAATCTGCAAAAGGCAACTAGGCTCTGTGTATCTAAATGTGACATATCTATGTTCATAAAATGAAGATTTAATCCGTCCGAAAATTTACCAGATGTACAAAGAGCAGAATGTTCCCTCATAATTATCGCTCTCAGCGAGGCCATTCGGTAATAAGAGATAAGTTCTATTGCAGCCTCTATGTCGTTAAGGGTTTTTATTAAAATAAAAAAATAAAAAAGGCAATTTTAATTGAAGCAACCCTCTGCAAAAACATACAATTCAATATTTGAAAAAATAAATAAAGCGGCTGGATCGGAAAATCAAACAATAATATACCCAGATGAGATATGGTTTGACACCAATAAAACGTTAATTTAAGGATGGACTGATAAATAAAAAAATGTCACTTTAAAGCTCCGTCAAAAAAGAAAAAGGAATAACAATTCTACATCTGGTGTTAGAAGACGTCTGGGGTAGGATAAAATATGGTGTGTTTCATTTTGTTCTTAAAATTAAGTATTAATTACTTTTACAATATATATAGTATTACTAATTTTTTTTTTTTTTTAGTTTAATTCTTAACCTACTTGACACATTAGTTTATCTTTTTCCTACTTTTACACATTAGTTCATCTTTTTTCTCAGGTAAAGTGCAGTTCTGCACACTAAATTGGAAAAGTTTTATGGTTTTATTGCATCCCAAACTTCTCAACAAAGCCCATTTATTATTAAATTATTATTTGATAATAGTATTTTAGGTTTTAGACCATGTGGGACTTTAAAAATATATATAATTTTTTCGTTTTTTATATGGTTCGAACTTAGGTAGACATACTGTATAAAAACTTTTACAATGTTTTAGATGTTTCTAAAAAATTCATTAATTATTTTTCATGCAACAAACAACATTTTTAGACGTTAAAAAACCACGTATGCACGTAAGGAACTTACCCTAAATATTTTCCTAAAATTTAACTTTTTTTAATTTCCGGTAAATATGAAGAAATTTATTATTTTGTTCTTTTTTATTTATTCTATTGCTTTTTCGTAAATAATAACAAAATATGTTTCTGGCGTGGCCGCACAGTGTGACGAAATTGAAAAAAATGGACATCAATGCTTTTAAATTAGCGAATGTTTGTATTGATATAATAATCATGAATGTTGATAAAATTGTGCGAAAATATTTGTTTTACAGTATACAGGGTGATCATTTTTAAATCGGCACTATTGCTAACTTCTTTATTATTGGAGATACGAAGTCGGTTAAATTAGAGAAGTAGTAGTATTTTTTCCGCTGATTAACGTGCGGTCAACAAAAAACAATTGAACATCGGGTTTTCGATTTATTTAAAAAATATACTTCTTTAAATGAAACACCCTGTATATTATATCAGCAATCGGAAGTTCTATCAAGAAGTTTTAAACAAAGTCCTCATGTGTTATATCCAATTTTTAATAGTTTCGGAAATATGGCCATCCTCGGGAATTTGATAGTAAACTGGCATTATAAAAATAGAACACCCTGTATATTGCATCACCATTAAATAGATATTTTAAAGAGCTTTAAGAAAATACCACATTTGATATGTCTATCTCTTATAGTTTTGAAAATATGGCCATCAAAATCTGAAAATTATGTTAAATTTTCATTATTTCCACAGCTTCAAGCTATAAGCACTAAGTTTAGTGTCAAAGATAAAATAGACATTAATATCTACTATTTTTTCGATTTGAATGGCCATATTTCCAAAACTACAAGAGATAGACATATCAAATGTGGTATTTTTAAAGCTCTTTAAAATATCTATATAATGGTAATGCAATATACAGGGTGTTCTATTTTTATAATGCCAGTTTACTATCAAATTCCCGAGGATGGCCATATTTCCGAAACTATTAAAAATTGGATATAACACATGAGGACTTTGTTTAAAACTTCTTGATAGATCTTTCGATTGGTGATATAATATACAGGGTGTATCATTTCAAAAAAATATATTTTTGCAATAAATCGAAAACCCGATGTTCAATTGTTTTTTTACAGCACGTTAATCAGCGGAAAAAATACTACTACTTCTCTAATTTAACCGACTTCGTATCGCCAATAATAAAATAGTTAGCAATAGTGCCGACTTAAAAATGATCACCCTGTATACTGTAAAACAAATATTTTAAGTTTACAGATTAACCGAACCATGGCCTGGCTTGATTAATGCAAAACCTTAAATCTCAATTTATTTGATTCATTTACAAATTTGTTTTGAATCCGTATCGACTAATGCAAAATAAATAAATACCGCTGCAGCATGTGAAAGAAAAGCATTTTTTCTAAGAATAGCAAATATTAGCAAATAAAAAATTTGCGCTTTTTTCTCTAAAGGTGGCCCGGTCAAACAAGATATTTGCGAAGTCATACAAATGTAAACTTTTTTATAAGTCAACGGAAACGTTAAATTTATAAAAAAAGACTGTAAATTAAAAAAAAGCGTTATCGTGTACTTACTGCATAATTTTTCAAATAATTAACAGAAATATACTACATCAGGTTAATAGATTTGGCACACAAAAATAATTTTTAAACAACTAATACTTTTGTAGTACAATTTTTTTTAATAGACAACGTTTTTGCCTAAATTTTTGTGACTTACGGAAGGGCAAGTTTCAATTGAATTTATTTGGAAACTAAAAGTTGTAAAAAAAAATTAATGTGCACCAACATAGCCTAGGGTATTGCCAATTTGTGACAATGAAAAAAATTGTACTTTTCAATGTTGACTTTATACCCAGATGTCCACTTTTTTACCCATATCGACACACTGTGGGCCGTTATGGCTAATTTTTAAAGTAATTAATTTAAATAAAAATTATATTATTATATATTTTTAAATTTTTAATTGTTTAATAACTACATCGTATGCAATAGTACATTGTGCAACAAGTTTTGAAGAATACTGTTTGCACACAAGTATGACGTTTGTGTTTGTACACGAGCCGTAGGCGACTGCTACAAGTCATGCGAGTGTGCAAAGAGTCCGTTGCCAACGTGTTGCACACGATACTTTTCTACAACAGCAGAAAAATAGGAATAAATATGTTATTTTTATTCTTTTAACTTTTAACAGGACTGTGTGAGAATTTTTCGTCCACCGTGTGAAAAGTTTTCACATGCTTATGTCAAAACTAAATGACAGAAAATAAAATATTTTTGATTGGTTGCCATGTAAAAATGTTTACAGCAGTATTATCATACAACATGTAAAATTAGTAATTTTCAGATTCTTTTTATAGCAGTTGTAGAAAGAATATATTAAACAAAGATTAAATAAATACTATTTATTGACTATATTTTATATTTTTTTTCCATGGCGTCTTAAAAGTAGAGACAGGACCGTGCCTACCAGGTGGTGCAAGTGGTAAACGGCACCATGGCGCAACGCTGCAAGGGCGGAAAATGTAAAATAAAGGGGTGGAAAGTATGGAAGAAACGGTACCTGGTAGTTTAGTGACGAATTAATTTAAATTATATGAAGAAAAGGAGGGCAATTAAAAAGTGAGGTATTTTTTTGCTTTTTAAAATAATGGGGAAAAAAGATTTTTAATAGAGAAATAGAAAATAATAGGGGTGAAAACCTTTTTTTTTAAACCCGAAATAACATTTTCGTCTTGCAGGGGCAGCAAATATTTTTTGCACCACGGCGCCAGATACCCTAGAAACGGCTTTAGAGTAGAGCTATAAATTATTAAAGAAATAATAAAGCACAAACATAAAATCTGAAACGGTCACACCATTATTCCGAATAACTGTAAATATGTTATCACACTGGGACCTCTAACCGACTGTAGGCAGCGGCACCTTTATAAAAATTTAATATCTAAAAGGAGTAAATTATTGTTTAGTGGTTTAGCTTTATAGTTGCTCAATAATTTACGTCTAGCAGTTTAGTGGCTAAAAACTCTTGCAGCACAACTACAGGTAGACGTGAATGTACTAAAATTTTACTCCGTTGTTAGACGTATCTATAATTTTAAAATATTTTTTTATAATTTGCTTAATACTTTGTTATTATAAAGGTAAACACTTATTTCACTTTAAAAAAATAGTGCTAAAAAAATAGTTTAGTACAGTGTTTTTTAACCTGTGAGTCGCGAAGCTTCTCCAGGCGGGTCGCGAGAGGTCTAGAGAACTACCTGATATAAAAAATCAGTCAAGTGTAAAAAGACAGAGTTATTTGCTGTATTCCTTTTATGCTTCAGAACGACACCATAAGTGTTCCTTTACAATTTTTTGATATTTTTTTGGTGTATAACCGTTCTTGACACTATTGACAGTTCAGAGAACGGTTCAGAACGGTTCTACAAGATAAAAGGAATACACTAATTAGGAAAATGTTAACAAAAAGAAATATACTCGTAAACATTTGCATTCAAACGAATTCAAATCCAATGACTATTTATTTATCCTAATTCGAAAGTTGCGCTTGTTGATTGATTAACTTCTCCCATCGTGGATCCGTTTTTGTTACATTTAGAATTAGGTCGTTTTTCAAGACGAACTTTTATTTTGATTTTGCATGTCCTGACTGCAGTTAAAATGGATTTAAGATCCACCCTTGTCCAGTATTTGCCAATATCTCTTGCAGAAGTATTAACACAATTTTTCTTTTAAATAATTTCTTCTATTTAAATATTTACCACTATTTTCCTACCAGCTATATAGGAATTGATGTTTATCTCACATCCGACTTCTTCATTGAGAGACTGTGTCGCCGAAAATAACTTGAAGTTTTTCTGATTTGCTTAATGTAAAGCCTGTAATGTCTTGTGCAATGATGACATTTTTATCCTGCCAAAATGACTTTTATTTAAGAGATTTAACTTCCCAAAAAGTCGGAAATTGAAGCTATTTTTAAAAGAAATTATAAAAAGGGTAAAGCTTAAAGATTTACAACCAATTCTGAAATTTTAAATTGGCATCCAATTAATTGATTAAACTTCACTTATCAAATATGGATTTGACAAGTGAAGTTTAACCAACTGTTTAAATGTCAATTTGAAATTTTAGAATTGGTTGTAAATGTACACTAAAGCCCAATCTTATAAAAATGTTGGTGATTTAACTGGAATTTAATTAAATTTGACAATTAATGTTAAAACGATTTTAGAATATCTAAGCTAGCTAAAGCTTAAATTTTAAAAAAATTTAAACCGAAATAATTGTTAACTTTAATATTTTTATTATTTATATATATATATATATATATATATATATATATATATATATATATATATATATATATATATATATATATATATATTTATCTTGAGAACGGTGACAGACTTGCTTCCGAAACGTCGAATTTAATTATATTTTTTATTTATTTGTTTAAATGTTTTCTTTATTTTGTTTTAGAAAAACAATAATATTTGGCGTGTATCCAAAATAATTATTCTGACCCTGTAGAGGTTATTCAAATTTTCTCTAAAAGATATAAACTTTCTTATAAGTCAGTACGTAATATTTTAACAAAACTTTAAATTTTAAATAACTTTTGGTATATTTTTAAAATAGCAGTACAAATACTCCTAAACAGTTTTTAAGTAACTGCTGATATAATTTAAAAACCAGACCAAAACAAGTTATAACGAGAAATTAAAAAGATATACGTAAAAGTTAGATATCATTAAAAGTAGAAAAACTTGAAGAACCATATCGAGGGTTTTCTGCCAGAAGGGCAATCCCTATAATTTGTGATTTCCTTTTATGTAAGAACATATAAGACCTCCTGGCATGTTCGAAATTGTAATAAATGTTGATATGTCACAAAAGACTGCAATAATTCTATTAAGGCAGGGCATACGGCATTGTGGCATGTCAAACAAATCGCCACAGGCGTCAAATTTTGCGAATAAAAAGAAAATCATAAATTATGGGATACGCCCTTCTGGCAGGAAACCCTCGATATCTTACTTATAAATAGTCTTCAAGCCTTGTACGATAAACCATTTTAAAGACAATTGGTATCTCTTTTAATAAATATACCATTGCCCGAATTGTCTATACCTACAACTGCGTAGAAAAAAGTTACAGATCGTTGTTTGCAAAAATGGCTAAAATTGTCGAAAAATGTTGTAAGCGGTAAAGTTTATAAAAATCGTTTCTGGAATACTATTAACACTTAAAACTTCTACTTAGCGTTATTTTGTAAAGGAGGGACGGAGATTTTTTTATGAACCAACGTCTATACCTAAACCCCTATGGAAAAAAGGTAAAAGGCAAGTTACAAAAAATAATAAACAACCCGTTTGGTTTTTAAGCATATTTTTGTCAAAAATTGCTTTTTTAATTCAAGAAGCGTTATTCGATGAATAATTTAATTTCCTAAAACTTTCTGTTGACTACTATCTAAAAAAGTGCGTAGTTTTCGACCTAACCTTAAAAAACTAAAAGGGGCTGTTTTCACCATGTTCTCAAAAACGCACCCCTTCAAATGGTAGCACTCCGTTGGTCTTTAATAGTTGGAGGTCCACTGACCATATGAAATAATTGAACCCCTTTAACGTTGTAGTTCCTTTTTAACATACATGCTCAATAGCCTATAAGGATTTACACTCTCAAAGAGTAGCATCTTATTTTAAAACACTTTGCATAGCTTAGACCTAGATGCTCAGATTTTTAAAATCAAGATATCTCAAAAACATCAACTTAAATCAACTTTTGGCAAGTTTACCTTTCTATAAATATGTTACAAAACAAAAACGTTTGTCTAAAAGTTACCTACAAAGTGGATGAAAAAGGTTATTTTGTTTTTAATTTGTGCAAGATAACGCAGGTCACGCCCTTTAACGTTGACAATAAAATTGATTGCAGATTCAAATGTCTTCCTCCTAAAACCCCTTCTAGCCGAATATTGTGATAATAAACCTATTATAAATGTTAAATATCCTGTATTTCCAAAATTGTCCACTTTTAAACTAAGGTAAGTTGGGTTAGATCACCATATTTTAGCCTTAGGAATCTGTAGAACCTTTTTATTAAAGCAATATTGTACAATATTTTATCCAGACACCCGTCACGATGTTGACATGACTATAAGTTAGTAAAATTTTCGTAAAACAAATTGATTATTATTTATCTTTAGCTACATGTTTTAAAATGCTAAGGAGTACAGAATAAATTCTTACAAAGAACTCAACATTTTATACAGGATATTTTTTATGTTGTGGCAAATATTTAAAATGTTAAATCTTTTTTTTTTAATATAACACCCTGTATATTAGTCTATTTTTAAATTGGGTAAACTTTTTATAGTTGGTTTTTATTTTTATTTAGTACATGCCCACTTTGCTAAACTAACTAGAATGCATCCGGTATTTTAACAAAGTTTAAAAAAGAATCCGTAAACTTTACTTGATGCTAAGATATTTCTAAAAAAGTAATTTATTAATAATTGTGTTACCTTTTTTATTTTAAATTACATTATAAATTTTGCTTACTTAAACGGTCCACATTTCATTATTGTACAATAACATAGACTGTTTGTGGTTTAAATTGAAAAGTTGTACAGGGTATTTCATTTAAGAGGAAAAATTACATATTTTTTACTTTCCCCATATTTTAAAAGAAATTCAATATTGCCAATCAATGTATTTTAGCCCTGAGAATTTAAAAATCGTATTAAAAAAATAATTGAAAAACAAAAGACTTACGCCCTAATTGCTGTATTTTTAAATGGATACCATATTTATTATTATATTTTTAAATTCTATGGTCAATTTTAAGTGTTTTTTATTAGGGTTACTACATGTTTATCTTTTACTGTTTTTGAGTTATTTACGCTTAAAAGGTCACATATATTAGCTTCTTTAATTAAATATTTCAATATGGTATTTTATAGTCATTTTTTTATTTGTTAGAAAATTATCAATGTATCTTCTTTTTGATTTACTGGCATTTTCTCTTCACTTGTAATATAGCATTAATATCTGTAGTTTTTTACCTAAAGAATAATTTATTTTAAAAAACTAGTATTCAAATCCGCCAATAGATAAAAATTTTAATGACTTTGAAGTATTAGGTCATCACCTGTATTACCTTTATTGTGTATTAATATATTTGTAATTAATAATAATATTAGCCAAAAATATGACTCTTAAAACGTCGATAACCCAAAAACAGTTAAAGACAGATAATAATATACAGAATCAGCCGATCATTTATACATACTGGCAATGTGTGGAAAAGAGACAATCTAACGCGAACGGCATGTAAACATGCGTGACTAATAGCGCTTGTTTTGTTATCACATTGCTAGCCGATATGTAGTAAACTAATGCTTATACGGTATAGTACCTTTAATAAAAAATACATAGAATTAAGCAAAGACTTCAAAAATATAATTATAAATATGATGTTCCATTTAAAAATGCAACATTGATGGCTTTGGTTTTCTTAAGCAATTGTTAAATACATCCATTGGCTATCTTGAATTTCTGTAAAAATATGGGGAAAGTCACTAAATAGGCAATTTTTCCTCTTAAATGGAATACCCTGTACAATATACTGTGTCAAAAAAACAGCTTAAGTTTTATTGTACAATATAATTTCTTGTTTTCAAATACGAAAGAGTATTTGTTAAACAACAGAAATATTTAACTTTCCTAGACCAGGCCACCTTGTATATTTATGTGCATTTTTCGTCTTATTTTGCATAGTAGAATCACCCCTTAAAGTTTGTCGGTTAAGTTACTGGACACCCAGTATGTCTTAAACATCTTACTTTTTGTCTTCTATATGCATCAAAGATTTTTTTTATAAAGTCAAATCAAAATTAAAGTTTGACAAACAGTAAATATTTTAATAATATACATTACTGCATTTCTAAAAACTTAAAAATATTTTTTAAACCCCCGTCATGTTTTAAACAATTTTTATCTCTTGATTCCGCGTAAATAAATAATAACCCTTTCTTAGCATAACCATATGGTAAACATAATTTTTTAAGAAAATTTATAAGCTAAGAGAAAGATTAGTTCTGGTTAGTATGTCTTTTAATGCATAACGGATGCCTAGAAAATTTCACAAAAATATCTAAATTGGCTTAAATCTTATAAAAAAAAAACGTAAAACCCACTATAATTTAAAAAGTGGGCCATTTAGGACATATAAGTATGTTCATATGAAGTTTTTTTTTATATTTGTTATTGCAGTAAGCTTGTAGGTAAAGTTTTTGGACACCCTTTATGTCTTTAGGAAATTGCATTTTACCTAAATAATTTTTAATAAATTTTAGTTAATTTGAACATTTAAAACCAAAAATTAGGATTTAACCAATTTTAATTTAACATTACTATTTACTTATATCTAGGTCCGTTGTTTTCCTTGGTATATATATACAGTAGCTGCAAAAAATTAGCCATCTTCTTATAAGCATGCCAGTTGGGCTTATGGATGTCCTTAACAGCAGCTTCTGATTTTATACTGATGGCCTTTTCTTTGCTTAGTTGTTTGCTGGTGGAATATGGCCATCAATGAGTCTTTTTTCTTTTTTGGATCGTTAATTTTAGAATTAGCACTAAAATATGTTTGAAGGTTTCTTCACGCATCGTAAATCAATTAACGATTTTTATGATTTGGATCTTTAGGATTTCAAAGAATCTCTTTTTTGGTAGAGATCCAAAAAATCAATAGCGAAGCGTCTGGGAGCTGCTACCAAACCCACTTCGCCAAACTTCGCGTCCTTTGATGTTGACTAGTTTACCGACAGCCGCCGTTTTGGCGAAGCGTGGCGAAGCCACTCTCCCACACGCTCCATGGAGTTTGGCGAATGCCGAATGTTCGCCGAAGTCTATAGTACCTGAGACCGGCTTTAGGCAGTCAGAAACAGGTTTGAGAAAGAATCATGGTGGATAACATAGAAAAGCAAAATGTTTTAACTGTATTTAAAGGGAGTAAAATACTATGTATAACACACCATAACAGTATGTTTTTTGTACTAAATAATAAATTTACCTGTCACAACAAATTACTGGATCATTTATTACATACCACGTCATAAATTTTTCGAAGAACCACTCACAATATTTTTAAATTGTATAAATTTTTTCTTGGTAGTTGATTTTTTACCGGAACATTAATGCGTATTTTAATTATAGTTTAATTATATTTTTTACGTTCTAAAAGATCTGCAAAAAAATATATATATTTTTTTAAGTCATCGATACATACTTATTTATATATTATATATGCAGTATATCTATGTACGTGGGCATTCGATGAAAAAATAATTTATTTATAGGGTAAATAAGGGACTATACCTAATAACTATATTACTGACGCCACTGAGAGCATGGACAACTTAATTTCTTTTACTATTAATTTTACAAAAAGAAAGTTATTTGTTATAAAAAATTCTGCACGGTCCAAATCCTTAGGGGCAACCATCAGATATAAAATTATATTTGCTCTAGAGTTAAGTACATGTTATACAGGGTGTCCGAAAATTCAACGATTATATTAAAAGGGCTGATAAATTAACTTATACGCTTAAAAAAAATTAAATAAAATAAAATAATTTAAGTAAAAAAATAAATAGTTTTAAAGTTAATAAAAAAACTAAACTTTTAAACAAACAAAATATCTGCATCATGCAGATTTTGTAATTTTTTAAAGAAAGCTTTTTGTTTAATTTAAAATAGCTATTACTCAGTGCTGCAAAACTAAAAATCTAAAAGTATAAATTTCTTTTGGCAGGACAGTGAATAATCAATTAAAGGGGAAGATTTAAAAAAAATTAAGTCGCAATATCTCAAGAACTAACGATTATTTTCTGAGGTTATAAAATGTTTTATTGTATAGTAGTTATGGATTCTTACTTCAGACCCTTCAGCATTATCGTTTTGCTTACCAAGGATCCTGTATACAGAGGATGTTAAGAATTAAATGTTTATTTACAAAAAAAAAAACTTTTTTAAAATATTTATTTTGGTTACAATAAGAATTCAAGTTTATACATTGATGCAACACAATTTACAATTATTACTTGTATAGAACTATTTTAAATTAACTTTATAAATTTACTGTTATTAAAACAAAGACAATGGACCATGCACTAGTGTACCAACTTAAATTTTCACCATTATTCCAGGAAAAAAATTTTTGGTAAAAACAAAATTACATTTTAAAAGCGATTTTTACTTGTAAACATCTTTTTTCATAATAATTATCGATATAAGCAAAAACACATACAGGAAGTTTACTCCTAAACAAAAATTACATTTTTGGCCAAACCTCGTAAATGACTGATACAATTTGGTATCTAATATTTGCTTTTTGGGTTTTGGACCAGGCAAACCTTGTTATAAAGTATTAGTTTTATTCGTTTAAATAATAAAAAGTTTCTCATATGTAGGACATCAACTTACGTATACTTACACACTATGTAATATTTAAGCACAATTTTTTTTTTGTTAAAACGATGTTATGGTATTATAAAATCTACAAGAAAAGATAATTTTAGTTTAGTTTTTAAAATGTTTTAAATGCTACGGCATAATGGTAGAAAAAAAAATGTGTTAAAAAAATTGAAATAAACTTTATGTTTAAAAGGGAAAAAGTTCCTTTCAAAAAAGAACACTTGACAGCCTTAGTCTTAGATGTAAAACATTATTTGAAAATAATATGTTAGATATGTAAATAACTTAATCTTTTTAAGATTAGAGAATTATTGCACAGTGAAATAAGGCCAGGCACTAATAATACCGAGCCTTATTTTGACACCTGAGCTTGCGCAGATGCAAGGTAGGATAAGGACACCCTTAATAAGTATAGTGCCTGGCTTTCTTTATGTCGGTTTTGGGGTCGTGCATTATTTTGGTCTTATTTTAACTTCGGAACTGTACGTCTAACCGAACGGCTGCCGACCACAAACAAAAAGTTTTTGTAAGTAAAAATACGTAAAACCTTGCTTTTTCAAATGTACTTCTGTATTTGTGTTAAACAAAACCCTACAACACAAAACAATAAAGATAATCTACTAAAATTTTTCCATTTTTTTTAGATTAATGGTACTGTCAACATGATTTGCAATAACTCTAAATTATGAGTACAAGCACTATTTAAATAAGGCCGGTATTAATAATTATTCCCGAGCTTAATAAAGCAACTTGCAATAATTCTCTTTTATTGTATTTTTAACGCATAAATTAAAGTAGAAGATTATGCCACTTTTCCTACGACCAAAAATATTTACCAAAAATATTTTTTTACATTTTAATATCCACACAAAACTTTAAAGTGAATGTGACGTGTCTGTAAAGTGGTTCAAATTTTAAAAAATATATACAGGTTGGACCAGGTTTTTGGTGACAAAATTTTGACATTTAATAGGAAATATTTTTACGAAAAAAATTTCCACTACATATGTCGTAACTCCCATTCTGGGATACAGAGGTTTAAGATTTTCAAAAAAGTCGATATATTCTTAGTATCTTAGGGACTTTTTAACCGATTTGAATAAATTTTAAAACATTATTTTAATTTAATAAGGCGCTTGTAAAGATTTGCCTAGATTAGTAATATTGGGTCCAGTGGCGTCTCAGTTGGCACCATAGCCAATATTATTACGAAGAAAAGTACACCACTTACTTTTTATGATTTTTAATATTTTTTTTTTCGGATTAAGCAATTAGCAAATTCAATTTTTTGTTTCATGTATTTTCTTTGAATCTGGCTCCGTTTAAAAAAAATATATATACATTTAAGCTGATATAAAAAGCAAAAATAAAAATAAAATAATTATTTGTCTTAACTAAATAAGCAGTTGTGTATTTCATCAAAAATTCTATTTACTAAGTTTAAAATTGTTATATATTTTTTTAAATTTTGAATATTATTGTATGCTGTTAAGGGCTACCTTTGAGAAGAAAGTAAAGTAGCTTTAATTTTTTTTTTTTTTTTTTTGAAAATGAAGGCAGCTACGAAGAAAATACAAGGGACCAAAAAGTTAATCTGTTAATTGCGTAATCAGAAAAAATTATAAAACTTCATAAAAAGTCAGTGGCGTACTTTTTTTGCAATAATATTGGCTGTCGTGCCCACTAAGACGCCACTAGACCCAATAATACTAATCTAGGCAAAGCTTTACAATCGCCTTATTAAATTAAATATTTGTTTTAAATTTAATTTAAATCGGTTAAAATGTTCCTAAGATATTTAAAAGATACCGACTTTTTTGAAAATTGTAACGCCCTGTATCTCAAAATGGAAGCAAGTCCGGACATATGTTTAAAGAAACTTTTTTAATAAAAAAATATTTTCTATCGACTGTCAAAATTTGTCACGAAGAACCTGGTCCACCATTAAAACAGAAATATATTATACAGACTGTCTACGGATGGGGTTAACAAGAGGACAAATGGACCACAAATTCATTTTTCAAAAAAAGTAATTTTTCAAAAAAGTAATTTTTCAAAAAAATTTTTGCTTGTAAAAAAATGGGATTCATAAAGAGAACATGTTGATTTTATATACAGGGTTTACAAAAATCTAAAAACCATATTTTTGCTACAAGGGTAAACTACCTTTATTATCATTAAAAACATTTATTTAGAATAGCATTTTAAATAAATTTATTAAAGTTACAGGGGTGCCAAAAAGATTTATAAAACTTGTTTTAAAGTTATCAATGATTAGTTTTTTTTAATTTTAATAATAAAATTACCTGAAAAACTTTTATAATTTGCTTTTAAACACCTGCTTTCTCCATTTTTTATAAAACACAATTTTTCAACTGTAAACGCCAGTTTTTGTCAAATTATTTATTTCAATAAACTTTTGTATTATTGTTTTTATCGATTACAAACATAATTCTAAATATTTTTTTACTCTTGGAGAAAAATCATGTTTCCTAAGTTTTTGCAAACCCTGTAGGTATACAAAATCAACATTTTCTCTTTGTATATCCCATTTTTTTAAGCAAAAATTTTTATGAAGAATTACTTTATTTCGAAAAATAAAATTTTTGGTCCATTTGCCCTCTTGTTAACCCATCCGTGGACGGTCTGTATATCTTGACGGGTTTCGGCGATTTTCTTAAATCTGTCTCTTTTCGCAGATAACTGAGTGGTAACTTTTTAAATAAACACCCTGTATATGGCCGTATAAATATTCGTGGTAGAGAAAAAAATAGGCACCTATACCTCTCAATGTCTTTTTCAACTCTGGTGTTAAAAAGTAAATTTACCTCTAGAGTTAAATATGTAGTATGGCAAATTACAAGTGTGGAAAGTAACTTATTTCACACAAGTGGAAATATTGTTGCACGAGACCTCAGCCGAGAGTTATATTTAGTATTTTTAGGCTTTTAGTGATTTTTTTACACCGGATTACTATTTTTTAATGTCCATTGATACTTTATATGATTTTTAATATTATGTGGTACAAAAATAATTTTTTCGACACAATAAGTTTTAAATTAAACATATTATTAAAGAAAAATCTTATTTCTTTATTTTTTTTTCATTATTAGATCAGATTATACTTAACTTTATATTTCTTTTTCTTGGACAGACAATCCTATCGCCATTCACCGGCACCGAAACATAACCAACTAAACGGGATTTCTTGGTATACCCCATGACTTAATCACTTTTCTCTAATTTTACAAAAACATTTTTTAATAAGTATCTATCAGTTGTAATTAAGCAATTTGGCGTGATAATAAGTACCTAAAGTTTAACACAGAATATTTATTTGCAATTTAAACGAATCCTTTTTTTGTGTATGTATGTACACCAATTACTCCTGGAATCAAGTTAGGATTTAATGGAAGATTCTGGGGAAATCAAAGAAAAAATTTAAATTTTAAAGGCACGTACATAATTTTGTATGTTTCCTAGGCTGGGTTAAAAAATCGACTTTTTTAATATATCGAAAACATTGTTCAAAGGTTAAAAAAAATCGTTAAGGTTTGAGCCCTTAATAGTAATATTAGGAGGTTTATCTTCGCGACTTTTTTAACAGTTTTTTAAAAACATTTTTTTTTATGCACAACTCGCAAGTTGTTGATCTAAAAATATTTACCAACACATATTATTAAAAAAAAAAATTCCCCACCAGGCGACGAGAGGGCTTTCTTAGTCCCAGAGCTAGTGAGCCCTTTGAGTAACGTTGGGCCTGTAAGGCTAGAAATTTGTATAGTGATGAGTCATAGCATGCTAGGTAAGAAAAACATCACCTGGCAAGCATCAGCTCTGCACAACATCACCCTTTATATTTTTGAAAGTTAAAAAAATAATAATAATGAAAAAACTTGGCGCTGTAAGTGTCAAATTTTTCTAGCATTTAGTTCATTTATAGTGAGGTTTGAAAAAAATTGGCAGGCGTTTTCGATGAGCACAAGTACTTGCCTGGTAAACTGTAAGGTGTGGCTGATTTGGATGGCCATATTTCCAAAACTAATAAAATTAGATATACCTAATGTGATGTTTTCTTAAAGCCCTTTTAAGGATTTTTTTAACGGTGATGCTGGTGATAATATACAGGGTGGATTTTTTTTGAGGCATATTATATTTTTATTAAAAAGATCCTCAAAAGAGGAAAATACCACATCAGATACATCTAACTTTATAAGTTTTAAAAATATGGCCATCCAAATCAGCCACACTTTTTATTTCGCCTGGCAGTTACTTGTGCTCATCCAAAATGTAATTTTTTTAACCTTACTAACAGCTCCAAGTTTTTTTTTTAATATTAATATTATTTTTTTAAACTTTCAAAAATATACAGGGTAATGATGTGCAGGACTGATGCTTGCCAGGTAATGGTTTTTATACTTAATATGCTATGACTCATCAATATACAAATTTCTAGCCTTACAGGTCTAACGTTACTTGAAGGGTTCACTACCTTTCCTACTATTGTAAGCGATACAAAGAAGTACCTGGGCCCGGACTGAAGTAGGGTGCCCGCGCGGGCTAGAAAACGTATGTAAATGGGGTCGAAAAACAAAAACAAATACAAAATATGCAAACAATATAGGTTTGTAGTGGGTAAGGACCATTTTTTTTTCTCTTCAATTTTTTTGTGTATTAAAAAGAATATAGGTTTATAGTAGTGACCTTTTTTTTTTGCTCTTCAAGTATTTTTTACATTATTATTTTTTTAATAAGGGGCTCGTAATTTATACTTGCACCAGGGCCTAAGACGGCTTTCGGTTGGCTTCTTTCATACAAAAAAGATTTTTTAATTCTCGTCAAATAGGCCGTTTTTATGTAATCAAACTTTGAATATAAATATCATTATTTGAACAAATCTAATTTATTAAAAAAAACTTGGATGCGCTTCAAAAAAGGTCTTATAACATTTTTCACATAGGTACCTTGTTTCTTTAAAAGTTTTTTAAACTCTTAAGTTAAATTCAAAAATAATTTTAACGTCGAATAACTCTTAAAGAAGTAAATTTGTAGAAACATTTTATGAGACGTTTTTGTCCTGCATTAAACTTTCTTTATGTGCAAAAAGAAGGATGGAAATAGTGAATTTAGGTTAGTTTTGGTTATTAAGTCTGATGATGAATATCTCGAAGACGAAACGAGTCCAACTAAAACGTCTTTTAGATTTGTAATTAGCATCCCATAAAACCCCGTATACCAAATTTCATTAAAATCGGCGATGCTTCCGGTTTGTAAATCATTACCAAAATTTGTATTTATGGTGAAATAAAAAGTTTTATTACTTATGTTAATTATCTACTTTTCTACACTACTCAAAAAATTATCGCATATGTTCGATTTTCTCCATAAGCTTCAATACAAAAATGCTTTCATTTAAATGGCCATATCTCTTTTAATAATTAAGTTATCAAGACAATTAAAAAAGAAAATGTTAAGAAAACGTGAAGCTATAACTTTATATTAAACGTTGTTATTTACTGTTAGCAGTACATCCTACGGGGTGATAATTTTTTTTTTTTTTGAAAATATTGATATTTTTTAATCGCCCTATATAATGTGCTGGTAAAAGGGAAAAATCTTATTTGTGAATAATTTATACCCTTACCTATTTCTAACATTTTATAATCACTAAATTTGACTACTCCCTTTCAACAGCACATCATACAGGGCGATTAAAAGTTAATCGAGCATATGCGATAATTCTTTTGAGTAGTATAAGACACTCGTAGGAAAAGTATTGTTCCTAACACTTGCGCAAAGTG
This sequence comes from Listronotus bonariensis, assembly GCA_014170235.1. Classification (NCBI taxonomy): domain Eukaryota; kingdom Metazoa; phylum Arthropoda; class Insecta; order Coleoptera; family Curculionidae; genus Listronotus; species Listronotus bonariensis. The sequence continues at coordinate 162,726 of JACEGR010000987.1, forward strand.
TGTTTTCCACACTTAAAGCACATCCAAACTCCGCTACGCGTCGTTCGTCAAAGTCTTTTGCGTGCGGAAAAGTATCACTTTGCGCACTTGTTAGGAAAATAACTATAATTATTATAATTTGTAGTAGTAGCAAAAATACAAACCCAAAAAACAAAGTTGAAATAAATAGGTCAATGTTCAAAGCCCGATAGGTACATAAAAACAATTATACGTGTATATATATATGTTGTTATTGGACAACAATTTACGAATTAAGCTTTTTTGTAGAGAATTTAATTGTATTTAAGAGTTTGTGCTGGTAATTTTTTTAGATTAATCATTTGCGAGTCTGCCTAAATAAAAAAAAGTTATCAAAAAACTGTTAGGGGCTGAGGCGTCTGCGGCCAGCAAAAACCGGAGAATGTGAGATTACTGCCTTTGATCTTTATAGTAGCATGAAAAATATTTTTAAATCAGGCGACTGCAATATACGTGATATACAGGATACTAAGCGGAGGCGGCCAGAGTAAAGCGGAAAATATGAGTCTTTGATCTTTATGCAAAAATAAAAAAATTAACTGTTTTTTTTTAATCAACCGCACTGAAAGAAAACAGTTAATTAAACTACCTTTCAGTTGCTTCGTTAATAACCATTCTTTTATTTTTAGGTATCATAGCTATTTTTTTAATAATGATATTAAATTGATCTTTCGAGTACTATTAAAGTTGTCTTTCTGAAATCAAGGTATTACTGTTATTAAATTTCTGCATAACACTAACTAGTTGGTTTAGTTACAATCCATTTACGTGTTAATAAAATCTTACCAGATTTACTATTATGTTGCGGTTTAATTGTGGTCATTAAGTTTATTATTTGTGTTTATTAAATGCATCAAATAAAGTTTCCATTAATAAAGGCAGAAAAATAACTTCCTAATACTATTAGATATTCAGGTATTACAAGTGGGCACCTTTAATAGTCATAACTAAAGTAATTTAGCTAGATATGAATCGTTAAAAATCGATATACTTCGGTAGCGCTCGTCAACGGAAAGTCTTCCAAAAGAAGCGCACGTTGTTGCTGGTATTTCAGTATTGTGCTTCGTGTGGTTTGGGTAGGGTAGGTTTTTCTTGGCGTATTATTTTTACGGACGCCATTTGACCGATTCCAAAATGGCGCGTGTAAAAATCTTAATTTATTTAAAAACCAAATATTTTATTTCGTTTTTCTATGTTTTTGGTTTGGTTTAGCGTTATGCAGTTTTATAATGGCCTACAAACGTACTTTACAGGAATGGGGCTTTAAACAAAGTGTTATAGAAGCTTTTAAAGGTAAGCATTAAAATAGATTTGCATCTTCTTAATTAATATTTGTAATTATTTATTCTTTTATTTTTTTCGATTAAAAAAAAATACTCACTTGTTCTAGAGGCAGTTACTGACATAAACCCTTTAAGGGAGCAAGAAAATATCGTTTTTTTATTTATTTATGAATCAACAAACTTTCGAGACCGCGAAGTGAATTGCGTGCTGGGCGAACCTTTTCCTGTTCCGTGGCTGGGCGGGGTAAGCCCATGGTAAAAGACGATGAAAAGTGAATGTCCAGAAATTAAAGCAGGTTCAATAGGTTTTGCGGACACAAGTTTTTAAAATTTTAAATGTTCAGTCATAAATGGCAAACAGTTATATTTTTGCAAAACGTGAATATTTCGCTTTTTTATGTGCTATTTGGAATGCCTATTTTATAATAAAATTTCGGAAACTGCTCAAATTTTGTCAAGCAAAACGTAATGAACCCACTTTAATTTCTAGACATTTACTTTACCATGGTTTTACCCCGCCCAGCCACGGAAGAGGAAATGGTTCGCCCAGTAACCCAATTTTAATCGCAAAAATAAAAGAATAAATAATTACCATTATTAATGAGGAAGTTGCAAATCCTTTTTAATGCTTAGTTTTAAAAGCTTTTATAGCACTTTGATTAAAGCCCCATTCCGTTAAAGTACGTTTGTTGGCCATTATTAAACTGCACAACGCTAAAACAAACCACAAACATAAAAAACGGAATAAAATATTTGGTTTTTAAAAATATATATTTTTACTCGTTTATCAGTCAAATGGCGTTGGTAAAAATAATAAGCCAAAAAAACCTACCTCATCCACTTATCACACTTATCTCGTAATACATACCTATACATACAAATTTATAGATTTTAATTCCTAATACTTCTCCATATACTCCCTTGACCATATATATTTTATAAATTTAATTTGCTACAGGAACTAGAGCTTATTTGCTGAAGCAACTAAAGCCATATACTACAATAACTAAGGCTTATACAGGGTGTCTCGAAGGTAAGGTCAAAAATGGTAGAAGTGCTAGATGAGCCAAAATAATGTCAGTACTTCATATAAAAAAAAGTTCTATCGCGCTTTCTTAGGGAATTTTGACGTTTAAAGTTAGAATAAAAAAAAGTATTTCATTTATAACTTTTAAACGGTTGCCCCAATAATAGTTATATTTGGGCATTTAAATAAACTCATACCAGTGTTTTTTCCAGAGGCAAATGATAGCGCAGCAATTCATAATTATACAGGGTAAGACGAATTTTTTCGTTTATTATATGCATATTTTACAGAGATTAAAATTTGACATTTTGGTTTGACCGTTTAATTCCTTCATCATTTTTGTACAAAAAGGTATACCTTATGTAAATCGATATCTTGGACCATTCTTCATAAAATCGTATTTTAAAAACCAGACATACCCCTATTTTGTATGTAACAAAAAAATCCATTTTTAAGGAAAATATTAAAATGTGGTTAAAAATGGTGTTTAAAGGCCTTTGAAACTTTATAACACAAATAAAGACTGTTTTTTAAAAATTTTACCATATTTTAATAATTTTCTCAAAAAATTGATTTTTTATTACATACAAAATGGGGGTATGTCTGGATTTAAAATGCGTTTATATGAAAAACGGTTCACGGTATCAATTTAAATAAAGTATACCTTTTTTGTACAAAACTGATAGAGAAATTATACGGTCAAACCAAAATGTAATTTTTACCTCTGTAAGAAATGCATTAAATAAACGAAAAAATTCGTCTCACCCTGTATAATTATGACTTACGGCGCATCATTTGCCTATGGAAAAAGCATTGATACGAGTTAATTTAAATACCTAAATATCATTATTATTATGGCAACCGTTCAAAAGTTTTTAATGAAATACTATTTTTTATATTCTAACTTTAAACCTCATAACTCCCTAAGGAAGCGCGATAGAACTTCTTTTTATATGAAGTACTAAAATTATTTTTATTTTGGCTCACTCTACCACCCCTATCATTTTTGACCTCACCTTTCCGGACACCCTGTATACTCCAGCAAGCTACATTTTTGCTACTTTAATTAAAGCTTAGGTATTACCATAATGTTGATATAGTAATACTGATAATAAGATTGAATATCAGTCACAACTAAGTCCATTGAGCAGTAAAAAGTAAATGACTTAATTACCATAATGTCATGGACTAACAGCGGTAACTAGACGACTTTAATAACCACACTACCAATGCCAAATAATGGTCGCTAACATATCAGATATTTTTCGGTTATTAAGCCGACTTAGTTATAGTAACTAATTTGGAAGTAGAAAGTCGACTTTAATTATGACATTAACTGATCTTATCTGTCCCCTATTTAACTGAGATAATTTAGTTATGATTATTAAAACTTTAATTATGGTTACTAGAAATTTCTCTCAGTGCGTCTGCAATATTTCTGAGCGAAAAGCCCTGCCGCTGGCTGCTCGAAACGAACAAATATTATTCGTGAAGCGTTTTAAAAGTATGCTGGGTAAGTAAAAAGTAGTGTACTATTAAATATCTTTAAAACTGCTTAAGCTACATTTATCAAATTTGGTATCTGGAAGGTATCGGGCATAAAATTTAATAGTAATATCGGCACCTTTGCCAGATTTTCCTGTTTTGTGCTACACGCTATCTTTTTGGTTTTTAAATGGAATATCCGATTTATTTTTATTGCAATAGATTAAGCAGACTAAATTTATTAGGTCCACATTTTCAAAATTTCATTTTTACTAGCTTCTAAGATATGACAACACTATATTTTAGGTAAAAAGTTCAGATGCACTCAAATATCTCTAAAACCTTTTAAGCTGCGGTTACAAATTTTGGTTTTTTGGGTTTCTGGGCAAGTTGAATTAAACAGTGATATTATCATTGTTGCCAGATTTTTCACTTGTGCGCTACATGCAATATTTTTTGATATTTTAAAGAAAATGTTTAATTTAATGGCAATAAAAAAAAAACGTAAACTATAGTAAGATTCCAAGTTTTCAAAATTAAATCTATACCAGTTACCGAGATATGACAACACCACAATTTTATTAAAGTTTGGCAACAATGCTGATATTACAAACGTTAAATTCAAGGGGGCCCGGTGGGACATTCCGCCCGAAGCGGGATGGGAGATTAAATTTAAACAAAATATTATTTTGTTTAAAGATCTGCTTCCTCTGATGTTTATGTTAACATAACCTTTTTTAACAACATAAAGTCGCGTCCAGACTTGCAACAATTTGCCGCGCCGAATACCGCGCCACATAGCCCCACATAGCACGGACGTGGACAGAATTCACGTCGTTTCAAGGGTCAATTTTTTCATCAAAGGAGAGCGTAAAGAGATTGGTTGGTTTGGACGGATGTTTGGCGAATTGTTGCAAGTCTGGACGCGCATTAACGCATTCACATTTGGCGCTCTCCGCTCGACGCTTGACGCCTTGTATCGTAACCGTTGGCTTTGTCGCAAAGTTAAACTTTTTACTAATAATATTAAGTGCTGTAACCTTTACGATATTTTTTGATCACCTTCAACATTCTTTTTCGACATACTAAAAAAAAAATTTTTTTTGCCCATTCCAATGCTCACTCATTAGTCTGTCAATGGTTAACCGATTCTAAAAATGTTTTTTTCTACTAGCGTGTGGAAAGCAGCATCTTTCCGCACGCAATTTAGTTTGAAAAGTGTTACTTTTCCGCACTAGTGCAGAAAAGTACAAAAATTTTAAACCAAATATTAGTAAGTCGCAAGGAAAGGATTTTCATGTACTTCATATTTAAAAGGATATTTTGCTTTAGTATGGTGGGATATTAGGTAGTATTGTGTTAAAATAAAAAAATAATAACATTTTAGTTTTTATGTTTTTACTTGACTGCTTGACTGCAGTCGCTTGCGGAAAAGTGGCACTTTCAGCACTAGTTAGGAAATATACTATTTTTATTTAAAAGAGTACACTTCCGCGGTGATCTCATTAAAATCAAGGTAGAATCAGATGGTGGGTAATTCACAGGAAACCTCAAATATTGGGTTTGTTCCAGCAGGCTGTCATAAATGTTTGCAACCGTTCGGATTCTGCGCACGTCAAATTTGTCGTTCCAGCAGTGCCATGTTTGTAACAATATACAATTGTTTGTTGTTCCAGCAATAGTTTTAAGATGTTAGAAACATGTTGGAAACAGTTTAAAAAGTCTGCAAATTTTCTTCAAAAATTACTGACAAATTTTGAACATAACCTTTCTTGTATTGACGTATAAGCAGTATGCACGCCTTGTTTATTTTTCGTTCCAGCAGAAAACTGTTGCCAACATTTCTGACTAATGTTTGTAACAATTTCTGCGTTTTACGATTGTTGCTAAATGTTTTCAACATTCTACTGAAACAAACTTATTATAGGCACGTACCACTGGCACGTATATGTAAGTATATTATTAGGTTACTTTATTATTAATAGCACCAGTTAAGTCTTGTCAGTAAATTGCAAAAGCTTAACTACTTAGATTGTCACTACCAGGTGGTTAGAATATATTTTTAGCTCTTTAGTAAGTTTCGATTTTTTTAAGTCGAATTTTAATTTTTTTAATGTTAATTAATACGTTACATGGTTTTTACATATTTTAAAAGATGTCTTTTTTTAAGGTTAAATAATTTTTTTAATGTCACTTGATACAAAAGTGATTTTTTCGACACAATAAGTTTAAAATTAGACACAGTGGAGACGCCAGCTTTTTTTTTTTTTTGGGCGATACCCAAGGAAGATTTAGATCTTAGTGATATACCTGTGGTACCTTATTCTGTTTAGTAATCGACATTTATTTTGTATTTTTTTTCTTTTAAATTAACTGACGACCAAAGATCGAGATTTTTTAAATATTTCAAATAGTATATTTAAGTTTTTATTTAAATTTTAGACTAAAATTTTAATTCTCGCTTTCTAATAACATAGCGCCACATAATATTAGTTTTTAAATTGCGACCATAGATCATTTATTCAACAATTCCGTGATTTAAATTATTTGGGATGTTTTTTTTTCTTGGGCCCCATTGCGTTTCTTTGCTTTTTGGTTTATAAGCCGGTTGGGCGGTCGCAACACCGCGCCCCCTGGCGCCGCCACTGATTAACCATGTTAAAAAAAATCTTATTTTTTTACTGATAAGATTATACTTAACTTTCCTTTTTCTTTTCCTTGGTTTCCTTTGTCTAGTGTTCATGCTCACACGTTTATATTGTGTTCTTTTAAATAAACTCCTGGTTTTAGCCTGTAGGTGACTGTATAAACCACAAGAAAGACAGACAATATTATCGTCATTCACCGGCACCGAAACACAACCAACTAAACGGGATTTCTTGGTACACCCCATGAATTAATCACTTTTTTATAATTTAACATAAAACACTTTTTTAATTAGCATCTATAAGTAATAATTAGACAGGTCAGCGTGATTATAGGGTTGATTCTTCGTTAATTACTGATTTTAAAATAGTGTTAGCAAAACAAAGAAAACTAGTTTTTATCAAAAAAGAAAGATTTATAGAAAAAGGTAATAATTTATTTTTTCCACGACGCGACGGTTAAATAATACCCAAAATACCATTTTATACATGTTTTATTTAACTAAACTTATTAATTTTAATTTTTGCAGCATAGCCATTATATTGCAACAAAAAATCATAGCCTCCTTATTTTTTAAAAGACAAATATTCTCATAACTATGCATTTATTATTTAATTTTAGAAAATTGTATGTTCTTACTTTTTGTAGAAATAATAATAAAACAGTATAGATTCCTTTTCAATTTCTAAGTCATCCAAATTCATTATTACTATAAATTTTTAATAATTTTTATTAAATTTATATGCAAACTGTCAAATTTTAAAACTAGTGACACATGAACTAAAAGAAACAATGACAAAATCAAAGTTAACTTGACCGTTTGGTTTAGTTGATGTCGCGTTTACTGTTATATTGCATAAATTGATATTTAAGTCTATTGTAGTATGCATTAAAACAAAACACTAATTCAAAGTGTGAAAAAAGCTTCGAAGTATTAAAAATATAACTTTTTTAACACTTTATGTAGTGTACTTAAATGGAGTACTTTACCTTTATGTTAACGATTAAAAAGCAGCATTTTTTTTAACGATCGTAGAAAAATATTTTTTAGTTATAAATACGTCTTATTAAAGTATACTGGGTGTGTCAACGCTATTTATACACGAAATAACAACAAGGTACAAAAAACACGTTAAGTTAAAATGATTGTTTGCATATACTTATTTTATGGACAGTGTCAGTAGATATACAAAGTGTCTAAAAACAGAATTTTTATTGTTAATTAGGTTTTTTTATCATAAGACCCTCTATATCTTAACAAATTTGACAAACTGCTGGTGTTTAGGTTAGGTAAATAAATTTGTATCTAAACTAAACTAATTTGCTGACCTATTAGCAGTTCTTACAATGGAATGTAATTATCTACATTTTTTATACACTCTGTCACTCTGACAGTGACGGGATTGTTTTTAAACCAAAATTGTATTTTTTCACTTCTTACCTTTAATGGCTATATAAATTTACAAGCTGTTAATATCTCAAAGACCAGCAATAATTAATGTATAGTGTATTATACATTTTTGATGTAAAATTCAATTAAGGGTCAAAATTTGGTATAAAGGTTAAATACAGTTTTTATTTGGAATTTAAACGGTTCCTTTTTCCAACTTTTACACTTTATAACCACAAAAAATGTTTTTAATTGTTTGTTTTTTTGTTTGTTTTTAATAAAAGTTATTGTAAAAACTAATAAAAAATTGTTACTCTAATCTTCTGTAAGGGTGTTAACCATTTCAAGTCGAATTTATCATCGTGTTGTACCTAAAAAAAAGCTTACTTTGTGAAAATATTAACTGGTTAACATTAAAGTAACTAAGACTAAATATGAAAGACATCAAGAGCTAAAGGATGGGGATGAAATACGACGGCAGGAATTTTGTTTTGGCATGATGAAAAGGGCAAAAATGGACAGGGAATTTTAAGAAATATTTGAGGTCACATTTATGTTAAACAATGAACCCAATCATCAAAATTACCGATACTGGAGAAAACCAACACAAATTTGTCGAAACAAGGACGTAGTATCCACAGAAAGTAAATGTTTGGGCGGGAATTTTCGGACAACGTATTAGAGACATTTTGCACCTCTTAAAATAACAGACTATTTTTGGCCTCCTTATGGTTATCGTTATTAAACATAACGATTACGGCAGCAGTTTTAGACAGAGATTTTGCAACCTCTTTTAAGAAATTTATCTTGCGTCTGCGCTTTCGACCCATAACCTTATTTTTGTCTGTGGTTCGCCGATTTTAAAGTTTGCAAAAAATCAGTATTTACTTTTATTCTCCATAAGTTATATATTGATTTTTTAATATATGCAAACAGTTCCCTTGATTTTGTTTTTTAAAGTAGATGTAAACAATACAGTATAAGCAAGTGTGCCAGATTGTAACATGTAAATTAATAACTGATTTAAAACATCCTTAAAAATGCAAGTCCGTTTTAATTTCTTTACACTATTTTATTTTTCTTACTGCTATGAATTTTTCGCTAATTATTCGTTATGTATCAATAATATTTTAATTAATACGGTATTAAAATTTCAACCTTCTTAAATAATCGATATTAAAAATTTTACAATTTGGCAACCACGCAGTTTACCAATAACGATAAAGATAACGATAAGCTCTTCGGTATTCATCCGTAATTAAAGGAGTCCGGTATGGTTAATAACGATAACGGATCATGTTTGCGTTACTGCGCAGTCTCAGAATAAAGTTAACCACAACGGAATTGCAAAATAAGGGGTGCAAAATGTCTCTATTATTGGACCATTTTTCTTAGTTAAAATTTGAATGCGGAATTTTATTTGGAACTACTCGAAGAACTAATTTTTCCCGCTTTAAATGATGTATCCAGGGAAAATCAGGAAATTTGATACCAAATGGATATCTGCCCGGCACATAATACCCTGGCTGTTCGGGAAAATTTACACAATGCTTTTAATGGAAATGGTATTGACCTACATCACACCATAAATTGGCCAGCCAGGTCTCCTGATATTTCGCCAGATGACTTCTTCCTTTGGGCCCATTTAAAAAGCATGATATACAAGGATAAAAATTTCTCTAATCTAGATGAGTTAAAAAATGCTATTTCTGCAGAATGCAATAAAATTTCAATTTACCAGTTAGCGAATGTAAGAAGACAATTTTATGAACATCTGGGTTATTGTCTAGAAGTTAATAGAGGAGAACTTGAAAATTTTCTTTTATCTTAGGTTTATTTAAAACATATTAGTTATTGTAATAATATTATTAATTTATTAAAGCATGTAAATATTATAAATGTCTTAAGTTCTTGAAATTTTTACTCAAGTTTAGTTTAACTTAACTTAATTCGTTTGTATAAATACAACTTTAATCTTTTCACTGTACGATTTTTTAATAAAGCACTAAATTTAAAATGACAACTATATGTTATATATATATATATATATATATATATATATATATATAGCATTTAACTAGCAAACGGGTTAACCGAAAAATCTAAATTTTTTACCATGGACGTAGATTTGCATGCTCTAAAATAATTAGGAAAGCCAATAATTGACCCCATTAAAAATTACATGGAATTTCCTATGTCCCGCCCGGCGATGCATCACCCGGTATACTACTATAAGCAAAATATGTATTTTTAATCCGATTTTTTTTTTTTTTTTAATTTTCTTTAAGCTTGCCATTTTCATTTATAAAGGTTTTAAGGTTACATTTTTTTTTTTTATAAATCAGAATTATTACTTACTTGTTAACACTGCACTATATTGGTTTAAAGGATATGTTTCCTAGTCCACCTACACCACTAATATACTTTACATAACTACTTAATAATTTATTTAACAAAAATTGCTCTTATTACTCTTATCGCTCTTTTACTGAAGACCTTTCATCTCGGCCATAGGATATATTAAATAGTTTGATCATTAATTATTTCTATTGGAACTAATCATCAATATTAATTGTCACCTTTATAAGTTTTTTATGAGTTTAAAGTATGTCTAATGTAGGCAATAATTTAGATAATTATTGTGTTTTTACCCAATTTAATTGATTTCTTCCATGAATTTAATATGTGGGCTTATTTTTGCCGATAATATTTTAGTTTGTACGGGTTCTTACTTATTTCAAGGTTTGATGGCATGAAAAAGTGGTACATTTTTAACACCGTTTAAATATATTAGTTTTTACTGTTAAATAAATGTTTATTTTTATAATTAACTACACTTATTAATAATAATTTAAAATATTTTGTCCAAGACTTAATTTTATTTAAATCTACAACTATACATGATGGTATTATAACTTATCCGACAAACTTTAAGGGCTAATTCTACAATAAAAAATATGAAAAAAAACTTCATATGAACATATGTCCTAAACGTTAGTTTTTAAACTACAGGATGTTGCAAATTTTAAAAAACTATTGTTTTTTGATAATAACTTTTATACCAATTTAGATATTTAAATAAAACTTGATAGACGCCCCCAATGCACCAAAAGACATTTTTTAGCATAAAAGAAAAAATAAATAATTTGAACCAGTGTCGTCCATGAGAGGTTAAGTTAAATATTTGAAAAAAATGGTTTACCTTTGCATTCTTCTAAAATAGGAAATAATTTTTAAAATTCCCAGGTTTAAAACAAATTTAAGTCAAATTTTCTTGCTAAACGCATTTGTCAAAGTGGTTCAAACCGTATTCAAAAATGACTATATAAATATTAGAATCAAGAAAATGTAGGTTTTCAAACCGTTGCGTCACAGCCGAATAGGCTTTTAGGTTAGGATGATAATTTTTACTTTTTAGGGTTAATATTTTCTTTAGTTTACACCGGATATACGAATTTTTCCCTTGCCATTTACATTCATGTTAAAAGTTTACAAAAACTGACCGAAACAAAGTTTTTAGTGAGTTTAATACAAATGACCGCCCGACAAGGATAACTATATTGTTTTTTAACCGTTGTCCGAGATGTATTCAAACACGGTTAAATATGTGACGTTTGTGACGTCACTGTTTAGCAAGAAAATGTTATGTTTTTAAAATGTTTTGACATTTACAACGTTTATGTTTTAACGTATTAACAACAAAAAATGGCTTTAATCTCTTGACTTTTTTTACGTTAAGCACGATTTTTGCGTAAATAAATATATATCAGTTCTTTGCATATTCATTTCGTATCGATAATATGAAATTCTACAGTTATGCCTTTTTAAGCAAGGTTTATTCTAGAAAATTAGGGAAAAAATTGTGCTACGGTCTATAGATACTTTTACCTTTTTAAAAGAACTTAATAATATAGTTTGCAGAGCATCATTGTAATTCATCAATTGATTGGATTCATATAATTATTCACTTAAGAAAATATAAATTTTTAATGTTCAAGAATTAAAAATTAAAAAGTGTTGGTTAAACTTTGTTTGTCCTTGTATTATGGACGCAGTAATGTGTTAACTTCATTTCGTTTATACGTATCTGTGAGCTTATTTATTTTTTATTTATTTGCGGCCATATTTACATGGGCAACTAAAGTTTATCGTAAAAGGAAAAAATAGCATCGATTTGCGATAGGCTATATTATCAACATAAAACCATTTACAGCTCTTAGATGTTAGGTTGTGGCCAATGGACAAATATCATCCCAAACCATAGGCGGTGGGAGGGGGTGCAAGGTAGTGCACTCGCACACCCTTGGCATTTTAGCACTCATTTCCAAGTAAATATTTTCGATGAGCGAAATATATTAAGTATATTTAAGGAAATACCAGTGCAATTTAAATTCAACAGTAATAAGTACGTTTTTGGGAGAAGACCCTCTTTTTTATTTTTTCTCTTAAGATGGACTGAGTTTGTAGATGCAAAGGCATGATGACTATTTTATGGTGTTCAGAAATATGTGCTATTTACAGAAAAAACACTTAAACCTACATTTTATCATGTCACCGCTGTTTACATAATCGTATCGTCACTAAAGTGCGTTTTCTCTCACGCAAGCTGTTAGTTAGCATGGCAAAGCGGCAAGACTGGCTCTAGTAGTGTGTGCTTTAGGGTCTGCTCTAAGGAGAAAAAGCAAAGCAAGCAGAGACAATTCATGTTTATTGATGGGCTGTTCACAGTGTCATGTACACAAAATTTTTAAACCACATCCGACTGTTCTTACCGGATATATTGTATATCATCAATTTGAAAAAGTTACCCTCTCTGACGTTTTAAAATAAACACACCCCAGAAAATTGTAAGCGCATAGAACAATCCACGGCCGTACTAGTATTATTTTTTAACCTAACCCTTTATTATTTAGTTCGGTATTTTCATGACGTCATTTGCTCCGATTAGTGTTTTCGAATTTACATTTTACCTACCTAACCTATTTTAGTAAAATTTACATATGCAAAATTTTAAACCGTGATCAATGCGTAATATCGGGTTTTCTGTAGAGCTATTTTTTAAAAGTCAATTAAACATAATAAACTAATATAAAACGTGTCCAAGATAACGAGATCCAGTATGGGCATCTTGGAAATAGTAAGAGGTACGATGTCGGTTAAATGGGAACAAAATTGAGGTTTTATGTGCTTAAAAATGGGCTTTTAATTTTATAGGTTTATTATATAAAAATTAGTTACCAATTCTATGCCCCTTTCCACTAACTGTTTTAGGGAATCCTTAGCGGTAGGTAAAGAATATTTAGGTAAAAGGTATTCTCTACCTAGCGCTAGGGATCCCCTTAAAAAGTTGGTGGAAATGGGCATTAATTATATTGTTAAAATAAACTGGTTTTTTACAATCCATAAATAGTAATTTTTGAATGTTGTCATCATGCCTAATGCACCCCCTAAAAGTTATTCTGCGGCGACCATGTCCCAAACTTTCTACTTTTTTAAATTAAAACCATGGGTTAGTTATTACATATTAAATTTATATTCTTAAAAAAATAATATAACACTGCGATTTTTGTACGGTTTAATACTTGAACCTATCTTTTTATCATAATTAAGTAAACCACTAAAAAGAAAAGGAAAACGATTATACCGGGTGGGGCATAGAAAATCCAATGTAAAAATTGATATCTTTAAATATTGGCTCTTTTATTGAATTTTCAATAAAAGAGTATTTTAAAGACATTGGTAAAGTAAGATTACCAACTAAATTTTGTTTTTTTTTTTCTAATAAATCCATTAAAATTTATTTAACATAAACTTTTTCTAAAATCGTTGCATACCTGATACATACCGTAATAAATTCACCACTAATAAATAAATAACAATGCATAACTAATATAATTAAAGCGTCAATTAAAAAATTGACAAGGCATTTTGTTTATTACTGTTGGATTCATTACCGTTTATCTTAAAAATGTAATTGGCTTTCCATAATACTACTTTTTGGACTTTCATTATCTTTATTTTTAACTAATACACGACGTTTTGCATGGAATCTATCTCCAACCGTTTTCAAACTGTTAAGGTAGGGTTGCGTATATTAACCAAGATTACCGATCGGTAAAGAGCGGTTTGACAGCGGCAATACCGGTGATATCGAAATGCTAAGAAACCGCGTTTCATAATCTAACCAGATTTCATAAATGGTAAGCTTACGGAACGGGAACCGAAAAAACCAAGAACCGTGGTTAACTTAGGGAACGTCACATAAGTTATCACCTGAAGCCATCCGAAGCATCGTGTATCAGTTAAAAATAAAGACAATGGAAGTTCAAAAAGTAGTATTATTGAACACATAATATTGTCATATGGCAGTCTGGCAATGGACCACCCGGTAAAGGTATATTAACATTTTTTGTGTGGCTTTTAAGCTCTATATTTAAAAACCCTTACAACAGTATTTTCAGGAATGTATTTAAGGTCTTCTTCCGCAGGGCGTGCATCTGATGCTACATTTTATATGGTTCTGCCAAATACCCTACGTTTAATATAACTGTGTTTCAGGATACTGCTTTGTTTATGGCGTTGCTGCAAGGCAATTGCCAGAACTGTGTTTCTATTTTTGCTCACCTTAAAAGACAAGTTGCGATAAACTGTCTGTAAGTTAATGATAAAAATGCTTTGATACTATACACTTAATTACATGATTTGATTTAACAAAAGCCATCATGAAAAAAAAGCTTTGATACGATTATTATTCTGGAATATCTGCAAGGGCAACATAAATGAAAATTGGGATAATTATAAAATATTGTTAGAATTTTTATATGCACTTTTACCCTGTGTATTTTTTAGTACTTAAATACATACACATAAACATACAGTCAGGGCCCTCGTTTCCTACCATGTGTGCAAATTGTTCAATGCACACGGGCGCCATCCTTTAGGGGCGCCAAAACCCAGGGTCAAGAATTGCAAAAAAATTGTAATATTAGCAATTGAACAAAAGGTTTTTGATGGTATAAATTTTAGCGATGTAATTATTAAATGTGCAGCAGCAAGGTCTCGAAAAATATCGCTACTATATATATTAGCTTTTTTTTATTTCCCTATTGTACCTAAGAATCATTTTTGGATTTTATATCGAAGTTATCTAGGATTTTTTTATCAGAAATATCTGCATATTTTTTTAAATATTTAAGTATAAGTAGAATGCAGTAGTTACGTACAGCGTGCCTACTTAAGTTCGTACCATATGGAAAACTTCTTTATTATTAATTTCAAGAAAAAAAGTTATTTTTTATAAAACTACATTTAAAACCCATAATGCAATGATCAAATGTAAAGTTTTTGCAGTGGTATATGAGGTATGTTAAAAAATATAAATTTTTCTCAAGAGTAAAGGACCTTTATTTTTCATAGTATCGAAAATTTTTATAACGAAAATATGTTAACGATTAAAAATAGCTCGTAAATATGGTATTTATTTTTTTTAAAGATCCTTCATGTTACTTTTCGCTGTTCTTAGGGTACAAATATACTGAAAGCGATTTGCTTAGCGACCCGAAATTTCGGGTAGCACGCTCGCAATACAAGTTCTTAACCTCTAGCCGCTAGGCAAATCGCTTTCAGTATATTTGTACCCCTACATTTCTTAAGATTTTTTTACACATTACATTTTATAATATGTATGCACTCTTGTACAAACTTTTTTGCCATTAACACATAAAAACTTTAAAAAATAAATCTTTTTCTTTATAAAAATGGTCGATATTATGAATAATAAAGGTCTTTCCTTCTTTTCAGCAAAATTCATATTTTTTGACATACCTCGTATACAACTGTAAAAAATTAAAATACTATAACTGCATTTTGAGCCTTAAGCCATGCAAAACTTTTATAAAGATTTTTTTTTATATAAAATTAATAATAAAAAGTTTTTCATATGGAACTTAAGTAGCTGTATATGTTAACATTAGACAATATTTCTCTTATTTGTTCCTAAAAAAGATGTGATCTTTAGTTTTGGATTTTATAAACAACGTGTTTATACCCCATTTGGTGTATTCCTTTTAACTTGTAAAACCGTTCTTCAGAATCGATCAAAACAGTTTTAAAAGAAACACTAAAAACTGTGGGATTTGCCCGTTGACATGACATTTATAAGATTTGACAGATTTGTTGTTCTTTGTTTGGTTTTTATTTTAGTCATCCGTGGTTTATATTAATTTTTTTGGGGTAATTAATTAACCACAATAAATTATTACAGATATTTTTCAAATATAACCAAGTATATTTACTATTTGCCCTTTGGCATATGTCATTAGTGTCAGAACACTTCGTGCACCTCCTTCGATGATGGTGCATGAGAGGCAAGGGGAGAGGTATTAGAACGGTTCTGCAGAACAATTCGCTTATAAAAGGAATACTTACGGTGTTGTTCTGGGCGGTTCTAAAGCATAAAAGGAATACACCAATTGGTTAAGTAAATGCTTTAAAATGTTGGTTTTCCGAATTAATCTACCCCACTTTCCTCTATCATTGTGAATCCGGGCTTGGTGCAGCCTTGGTGCGGTTATGTGTGGCCAGACCTTTATTGTTGTTTTCTTAGCCATATAATTTTGAATTTGTCTGAATTTGTATATTAAACAAATAATTGTGAAAACCGGGTAATTGCTTACGGTGGAAACATTCTTTTTAATTCAGGTAATTTTAAATATTTAAAGAACTAGCGGAGATAAGGTAAAATGTTTGTTACCATAGTGAGAAGGGCTAATAATATGTAATAGTAAGAATATAAAGTTTTTACAGTAATGTGTTAAAGCAACACTGAATAAAAAATCAAATACTTTTTGCAAAGTCAAGTTTTATTAATATAGTTTTTTTTGCTTTTTTATAATAAATAATTTAAAATAAAAAACAAGAGCTTTCTAATTTTCCCTTATACTTCTTAGATAAATATATTAAATAAAGTTCCAACAATATGCCATTTTGGTGGTTGTTTTTTTTTAATTAAGCCCATAACACCTACATCGGTGTACTCGTATGTAGGAGTAACTGAGATAGCCCATAAAAACGCCCAGTTTTGCCCACGCTATACAGTATATCCACGTAAGTTGACGTAAACTTCTTAATTTTTAGTTTTATGAAACACGTTGTTCATAATAAGTAGATTTGCATAGTTAAATACCTAAAGCCGCGTCCAGACTTGCAACAATTTGCCAAAAACCGACAAGCTCTGAATCACCGCGGAATCATTCGCCAAGTCCTTAAAACGACGTGATTTCGTCCACGTCCACGTCCGCGCTGTATAGGGCTATGCGACGCGCTATTCGGCGAATTGTTGCAAGTCTGGACGCAGCATAAAAGGCAACCATTAGATATCATATTGTTACAAAGTTTGGCAAAAAAATGATTTTTGCTTAAAAGTATAGAAACTGTATTTTTGTGAATACCGCAAATTCTCTAGAAAAGTCTTTTAGGATTTAAAATAACTTTTATCCAGGTTGCGATAAAAGTTAAGTTTTATAAATTAGTGCAATACTTTTTAATAAATACACAGGGTGTCCGGAAAGGTAAGGTCTTAAATGATTGTGTAATAGAGTGAGCTAAGTTATTGTTAGTATTTCATATAAAAAAGTTCCATCGCGCTACGTTAGGGAGGATATGGACCTTCAAAATTGGAATAAAAAACCTATTTTAGTTATAACTTTGGAACTGTTGCCACAGTACCAACAATATTTGAGCAACTAAATAACCTTACATCAATGCTTCTTTCCGTAGATATACGGCTGTTCAGTAAGTCGGAATTATAAAGGGTGAGACAATAGACAAAACAGCTGACAAATTTGACATTGTGCTTTGACCGTTTGATTTCTAAATCATTTTAGTACAAAAGAGGTATACTTTATTTGAATCGATATCTTGGACCGTTTTTCATAAAATCGTATTTTAAGTCGAGATACCAGCATTTTGTATGCAATAAAAAATTTAATTTTTTGAGCAAATTATTAGAGTATGGTAAAATAATAAAAACAGTCTTTATCTATATTATAAAGTTTAAAAGGCTTACAAACTCTACTTTTAATAGTTTAACCACATTTTAATAATTAAAAAAATATATATATTTTATGCAAAATGCTGGTACTTTTGGATGCAGAGAAAAGATGAAGGAATCAAACAATTAAAGTAAAATGTCAAATTTGTCACCTACATAAAAAATGCATATCTATATAAAATGAAAAAAAAACATCCGTATAATCCCGACCGTTTTGGACAACCTGTATATTATAATTTTGTATTGGGTACTTTTAAGAAAATAATAAAGTAGCTTTAATTAATTTTTTTAACGATGCTAAATACAAAGAAAATGGATGAAACTAAATAGTTGCATTTTTATTGCCCAATCGAAAAAAATATATAAAAACTTCATTTATAGCCAGTGGCGTACTTTTTTAATAATATGGACTGTGGTGCCCACTGAGAAGCTACTTACTGGACCCATTTTAATCCAAGTAACGTTTTATAAGCACCTTATTACAATAAATAAGTGTACCAAATTTTATTTCAACTGCTTAAAGGGTCTGGACAAATGTTTATAGGAACTTTTTATATAAAAATACATAAGAAATCATCCCCTTAAGCCTTGTACGGTAGTAAGAAAACACCCTGTATATTTGAAATCTATTTTTAATCCTTAGCATTTCCTTATAATAATTGTGATATTACGTGTCCATAGATATTACCAATGATCAATTCACAACTCATTGATATTACTAAAATTATGGGGTAATTTACTCTTGAGCCAAAGGCACATTTTTTTGACAAGCCTCATAGATGGTTTTTATAATTTGGTATCTGATGGTTGTCTTTTAGGTTTTGTACTCTAAATTAATTTTTTTCTTAAAATTAAAATTGAAATTATTTTTTTTTCCAGATGACCCTAACATACGTAGACACACTTTATTGTTTAATTAATAAAATATGGTTAAGTAAAATATGCTTACTAGAACGATGATCACAGTTTTCAGACGGAATCATATTTATTTCAAAAATCCTTTGTGATAAATATCACAAATCAAAGTGCACTTCAACGATTTTGCAAAACACATGAGAATTTGGTCAGTTTATTTACACGCCAGTTCCATTCGTACATACAAATTTCTACATGTTTTATTTTTGTCATTTTGACAGCAGTTTTATTTAATTTTTATGTTTTCAAAAATACGTCGTGTTCTACATCGAAAGTGGGGTTAGAGGTGACAGCGAAGGACCATACGAATCCGACGGCATGCCGCATTATACTGGCGCCTTCTGTCCTCTGGAATATCGATTTACCCTCTAAAAAAGGAAGGAAATAGCAGGAAAAATATACAAAACCCCATAAGTCAAAATAATTATCCAGATTCAAAGCTCAATCGAGAACACATGCGTAAATCTAAAAACCTGCATTTTAAGTGACCGCAGCTTGTATCAAAGGATAAATTATAAAACTTGCAGGACAAAGCTGCGGGCGTTAGATCACGTGACTGCTGCAGGATACGTGAAAACCGAGTAAGCGCGTTCAGTGACATTCTTTTAATAGATAAACGGGCAACCTATTGTGAATGAAGATATATAAATGGGGCGAAACGAAATTTCACACCGTGTTATAGGTCAAACAGAAAATTGATTGGCTACATTTTTTTGTTAAAGAAAGTATTAGATGAGACAGGCAAAAAATACTTTTAGAGAAAATAATTGATATGATATGGGTATTTCTTTTAAAGCTTTATTGTAAAACATTTTAATAATATCTAACTTTTTTATCAATTCAGATTTTATTAAAAAAATAAAAAGTAATGTCAGACAAAAAAAATTTCGGTGGCAGTTTCGGTTTCAGCCAAAATTGGCCGAAACCAAAACTGATATTGGAAGTTGACGACGTTGGCGTGTGCTCGCTTAACATTGTTTCTTTTTTAAAGGCCCCCATTTTTTTTTGTTTTTTGGTCTTTAAAATGTTTAATTTTTTGGAAGCCCTCCCTTTTTTTGCTTTTTATAATTTAGAAGCCTCCCTTTTTGCTCTTCAAAATTTGGAACCCCCTTTTTTGCTCTTCAAAATTTGGAAGCTCACTATAAAAATATATTTTCAAAATATTTAAAAATGAAAAACAAAAGAAATTATTACAATCTTGCCCTAAATTTGGTTTGTTGTCTTTACTAAACTTCTTAAATTTTTATGAAAAAATACCGAACCAATCCTGGGGTTCTGATTTGACATGCACTGTATTAGAAAAAACTAGTCTTAAATAAAATAATATTATTTTGGTAAAAAGATCTGTCCACACATAACCGCAACTAGCCCTTAGCCGTGCGCCTTGCTGGTGAAATGTAGAAGGATGCGGTGCAAAATTGCATTTAATAAAATTGCAGTATTATGAGTCTAGTATACTACGCTTTAAATAACACCTTATGATAAAATAAACCTTTACAAATAGGATAACACAATTTAAACCTATACTACACTTAAAGTTTAAATAATAAGGGACAAAAGATAAGGAGAAAAAAATGTTTTATTTAAACAAGGATACATAGATAAAACAATAGACTTAGCTTGATAAAAATGCTTATGTATTTTTGAGGGCATGAAGAGTGCGCTTAAATATTTCCGACTTAATCTGGCCCAGTTTTCTCTACCTTACTAAATCCGACCTCGGTGCACCCTTGATGCGAAAAACGTAAATGGAGCGAAGGAGGATTTTTTTGCTCTTCCACTTAAAATTTGTTTGTAGTCGGTGAGGACCACCTTTTTTAAGGAGGCACCTAACTGTTACGGGTATCTGAGGCAGACACGGCTCTCGGCGGCCCTGGTGAAGTTATGTGTGGCCAGACCTTTAAAAGTATTAAAGTATGTACTACGATCACTGCAGCTAGAATTGAAAAGGTATATTAATACTCTTAAAATTTAAACATGTGTGCTATTTTGGATTTTTGGGTAAAATGGCATATTATGTACATGTTTTTTTCTCTGATTCTGGCCTTACAAACTAAGTGTTTTAGCCACGAAATAATTAATTATTATAAGTAAAGTTAATGGTATAAAGATTTTTAAAAATGGAAAAAAACCTTATCTACACAAGTCACTGTCAAAGCGACTTTAAATAGACAAACAAAGAGGACCACTAAAAGAGGAAGACATATAAGGAGAGATTAAGGAAAAATTAAATATAGAATTAGGTTTTGGTTTAGCTATGTTCAAGTTATGAGTTACATAATTTAAAAATTACTTAGAGGAGATTTAAAAAAAATAGATTACCCATATAACATTTTTTGCTGGCGTTGTACATTTAATTTACTGGCATTACCAACACTCTTTAATGGCAAGGCAATGGCAAAAAGGTATCAACGCAAAAGTGGGCAATTGGCCGTTATTAGGCCACGTGTTGCAGATAATGTGATGGCATCCGTCATTAATAATTTATGATGAAAAATGCGTTTAGGATGATGGCATCCATCATTAATAAGTTATGCCAAAAAATGCGTTAAGGATGATGGCATCCATCATTAATAAGTTATTGGCAAAAAAATGCGTTTCGGATAATGGCATTTATCATTAAATAAGTACTGCAGGTTTTATAAGTTGAATGTTCCAAAAGTTAAATAACATATTTGGAGTTTTGTAATCGAAAAAATTAGAAAAAAGGCAGGAAAACTTTATTAATAAAAAAATTACATAATATAAATTTTTTTACCGTAACAATAAACCAATAAAAATAAAAAGTATGTAATAAAATTTAAAAAAGATAGTAAATCAAAAGAAAACATTTTAAAATAGTAAGTATTAAAGGGACACATACAGTAAATTTTCAGATCCAAAACATAGGGAGAAATATTTTAAAGGAGTTAAATGTCAAAAAAAACTATTAAATATATATATATTTTTTTACGTCTTTAAAACTTTTAATAAGGCAACTCCCTGATTTCATATAATTTTTTTAGGTAACTACAAATTTAAAAGGTTTTAAACAAAATGTTTACAGCCCCTAACAGTCTACTTGAATAACCTGCCTTCTTGACTAGCCTTCACCAATTAATTACACAACACACACTAATTAGGTAATAAATACACTTAATTATGTCTACTAAAAACTCTTTTCTTTAAAAAAGAAACTAAAAAGCTAGAAAACCACGTAGAAAACAATTGCACAAAGCGGCCAAACAAAAACAAGGTTGCCTCATCTGGCAAATTGTCAAATCTTGTATTTTGGCTAAGCGGGAAATTTGAATTTATCACCATCGGTTGAAATCGTCGAAATTAACCTAGCTAATTTTACCATCATTTTATTTTTATTTTCTCAAAAATACATAATAAACATTTTGTTTGACTTAATTTTTATTTGCATGATTTGTATCAATAAAATGGAAAAGGCCATTTCCTTTAAATTATCTAAAAAACATAAAATAATGTTGTTTAGCCGGCATTACAAATAAAACAGACCAAAAAATTGCTCTAATGTTAGTTAAATACCAATGTTGATAATATGGTTTGAAAAGTATGAATATGCGTTAAAGGTTTGCCTTCAAAAATCCAATATTTATTTGCCTGCAACAAAAAGGCATGTTTTATTTAATCAGGATTGGTATGCCGCCATTTTTGTATGCTTGCCGGCAATTCGCCTGCATGTAAAATTTATTGGCAATTGAGTGTTTATTTAGGGTTAACTTTTTAATGCGTATTAGATGTTGGCATAATATTGCCACCAATTGCCAATGCTTTACCATCAATGCCAATATGAAACATGTACATATATTGCCGGCAAATAGTGTTTGCTGGGGAATGTTTTTAAGAAGGAGTAGATAGCATTCATTACATTAACGTCGTTTGAAATTAAGATCTCTGGAAGCCAAATTTTTGGATATTAGTATATTAAGAAGAACTTTGGTTTCCTGGATATGTATTTGGCAATTAAAAAAAAAAGTTTACGTCTTTATATTTTCCACATATACAAAATCACTTCCATTTTATGAAGATGGCTAGGAAAACGCCCATGGTTGGTTTTGATGCGACTTATTGTTGATACAACCCTTCTTGGTATGAACATATTATAGTACCAGTGTTTGTAAGGTATGTACATGTAATAAGTGTAAAATAATATTATCTACTATGTCAACGTGTTCCTTTACGTCAAAAACCTTTTTCTAAAATCCAAGGTTGTTCAAAGTGGTCCATGCTAAATGCGCTTATGTTTCCCTGAGACAAAGACATTTATCTGTTAATTTTGTTTTTAGGTTAAAAAAGTCAAGTTTATTTTAATAAATGAGAAGATAATCTGCAAACCGCAGTTTTTGCATAAGAAATTATTTTAAGAAAAACAGCTTGTTGATGCGCCCTTAAATAAAATGTCAAATATTTTTAAAATGTTGGTATAGAATGAATACAGTTACTTAAGAAAATCCCTAATTTGGCCATGGAACACTATTTAAAATATAATATTCCATACATAACTCGGTTTTGTTGATTTTGTCAAAAACTGTGGTTTGCAGATCACCTCCTCAAATACAAGTTACCGTTCTTTTTTAACATATTACAACTATTAAATGTTTTTAATGCAAATAAGCTTTATATTCAGTTGATTTATCTGTTTAAACTTTATAAAATTGTTGAAATATTTTGGGGAAGGTTTATGCCTTTTTAACCTAAACGATTGTGTAATTTTATTTAAAACCATGCCTGTCTAAAATTACATATGTACTTAGGGAAATTATGAAAATTAGTCGTTATATTTTTTCTATGCTGTATTAGGTTAACCTTGACTTAAGCAATGACTAAGAATGAGTAATAAAGGCATGCACTTTACAATTTATTAGAATAAATCGCATTTATATTATTTTTTAATTATGGGCAAAAATTATTAAGTATACATAGCATTTTAAGACAGTTTCCCTATATAATACTTATTATAAAATAATGTGGTTAAGCAAATACGTATGGGTATATCGGCCAGTAAAGCAACAACAAAGGATGTATCTGACTAATCCAATCCAAAATGTTTACATGCAGGTATTCACGTTATATTGTCTCTTTTCATTGCCCATATTTGTTATGTTATTTAGCTGATCCGGTATATTATTCATAAGACATGGTAGACAAACCAAAAAAGTACTAGACGCTTTTGGCTCCAAAAGGAAGGTTTTGGTAAAGAATTTAATTTTGAAATTTGCGTAAAAAAAAAATTGATTATTCAGTTAGTCCTCTAAGAAAAAATCTACGTTTTAAAAGCTACCTGTGTTTTTTCGTGAATTTGATCAAATTTTATAGTCAAATATAAATTTCGTGAAAACATTCGCCTCTTCTAATAATAAGAGGCATTTAGTTTGAAAGTCTTGCATACAAAATTTGGAATGTAAAAAGGTTTTAACTGGCTATATAAAAAACAAAAAAAAACACAATTTGGGTTTTGTCAATAAAATTCGATTGAATTTACCTACTAAAAAAATGAAAAAGAGGGTACTCTTTTGATTTCTAAATTTTCTCAGAAAGAGGGCTAACCAAAGATCTACTTTTGTATACTAAATTTTAATATAAAAACGTTCTTTAGCAAAATGTTGCTCTTTACGCCAATTAAGCTTAGTATGTCATTCACTAAAGTAATAATTTAAAGTATTTATAGTGTAGAAATAAAAACTTAAAACCAAGAAAAAAAATTTTAATCTATAAAACATAATCTGTACCATATGGTGGACTTTTTTTAATACCTACTGGATAATGCATATTAATAACGCCATATTATCTTGACTATATGGTGAAGGTATTGTAATAATTATTACACAAGGTTTTATTGTTCACGAATAAACTTTACAAGGCACAAAAATTACTAAAAATATTTTTATAACAAATTTTTATCAATGAATAAATTATAATTCTCGAGTGGGCATAAACTTTAAAAACGTGATTTTTCGGTAAACGTTAACTAAATTTATTTTTTATTCTTTAGCAAAATGTCATTTGAAAAATTTATAAATCAATATTAACGTTTATAACAAATAACAAATTAAAATATTATTAAATTTTTTAACTTTACGATTAAACAAAAATATCCAATTTTAAAAATGTAAAAAGCCTGGACTCAATTGTTCGCAGCTGGAAATATATAAAGAAGCTTCGTATTTGATTGCAAATTAAAAAATCATGACCTCCCAAGCAGCAAGCTGACGTCATTATTACGTCATTTTTTAGTCATTTTTGGTCACTTTTGGTTGTCACAGGTCATCGGACCAAAATTATGACGTCATTTTAACGTCATTTTACTAACCTGTTTTTGACGTCGCTAAAGTGATGTAATTTTTTCGTCATACTAGGCTCATAAAAATCTAATGACGTCATGTTTAGAAAACCCCCCAAAATTTGGGACATTAATGATTCGTGTCAAAATCCAACCGAAATATCATATGACACAAAAATAAAACTAACAATTTTAGAAGTCATCTCGTGACATAACCAATCCATCCAACACCGTCTTTATGGAAAGCCTATTAACTATTAGGCATGTTTACTCCATAATTAAAAATAAAATTTTATTAAATAAAATATTGTATTATTTTAGCTTTTAAAAGAAAGTATAGACGTCAATTTTCCGTCATCTTAAAAACGTCATTATAACGTCATTAACGGGACGTCTTTTGTCCGTGACTTAAAGAGGTCAATTCAACGTCATTTTGTCGTCATCCTATGACGTCCATACTGACCCAAAATGACTAAAAAGAGACATTAAGAACACGTCAGCTTGCTGCTTGGGTTGTAGGTATGTTAAAGTTTTTGTAGCATTTTATTTATTTAATGCAAATAAATATTTCTGACAATACTAAAACCAGTTTTTAAACTTTTTTCCTTTTTGTACACCTCTTATAAAATAAGGGCATACATAATAAATAATTTAATTATTTCGAAAATTTAAAAAAAAGAGTTTACTTTGGAAAAAAATTATATTTTTAGGTTTTGCGAGTTTTCAAAACTCATCTTTTTTTTCTTTTTCGCTCTTCTGTCTAGCTGTTCCCTTATAGTACAGATAATATGCAGTTTCGGCCACATCCATAGTAGTCGAGTCAATGAAACTGTAAAACAGGCAATCATAGAAAGTACCTAATAACAGGTCCGATTTTGATCTTTTCTTTTATTTTAAAATCAGAAACCTCCCAGAGGGAGAAAATAATTATTTGTATTGTTTAAACTTAAACAACATATCACGTGTTAATAAAAATAATAATATTTTTGCAGTGGCATATTTAATAGTTTTTTTTTGACATTTAACTCATTTAAAATATTTCTCCCTATGTTTTGGATCTGAAGTGTTTTCTTTTGATTTGCTATTTTTTAAATTTTATTACATACCTTTAATTTTTTTAGGTTTATTGTTACTGTATAAAAATTTATATTAGGTAATTTTTTTTAATGATAAAGTTTTCCTGCCTTTTTTCTAATTTTTTCGATTACAAAATTCTAATTATGTTATTTAACTTTTGGGACATACAACTTATAAAACTTGCAATACTTATTTAATAATAAATGTCATTATCCTAAACGCATTTTTTCATCATAACTTATTAATGATGGATACTATCACAGTATCTGCAACATGTGGCCCAATAACGGCCAATTGCCCACTTTCGTATCTTTTTGTTATCTTTTTGCCAATAACTTATTAATGATGGATACCATCATCCTAAACGCATTTTTTTTGGCATACCTTATTAATGATGGATGCCATTATCCTAAACGCATTTTTTCATCATAACTTATTAGTGACGGATGCCATCACATTATCTGCAACACGTGGCCCAATAACGGCCAATGGCCCACTTTCGTGTCTTTTTGATACCGTTTTGCCAATGCCTTGCCATTAAAGAGTGTTGGCAATGCCAGTAAATGGCCGGCAAAAAAATTATATGGGCTGTGTCTGGAAAACAATGTATTTTTGGAAGTATTATTGAAAACATAACATTTTCTACCACCTTCAAAGAAAGTATGATCTCCTAAAGCCGCATACAGACGGGTGTAATGCAATATGCAATGAATGCAACAAGATTCGGATGTTTGGACGGCACCGGCGTAAGTACGGGAAGGGTTTGTGGGGCCAGGCACCCCTCCAGCTGTTTCCAGGCCCCCCAGGAAAAAATGTACCTATATGGTATATGTGTACATGTAACGTTTATGGGGCGTCCGGGCTCCTCCCAGGGTGTTGCCAGGCCCTCTAGGCACCCCCTAGGCCCCCAGGTTCAATAGCTGGATACGCCTATGTTGGACGGTTGTGCGTAATGCGCGCTAGCACGTTTCTTGCAATCCAAACAGGTGTCGGTTTTTGCGCGAACACAAAGGCATTGGATGTAAGTTTGCAGTATCCGTCACACGTCCAGTGTTTAAGTGTTGTTTCAAGAAACAATTCAAAACCAAGTTGAAATGTGTAGACGAAAGAAAAAATATTTTATTAGTTGAATGTTATAAAGACAAATCAATTTGGTAAAACCGTTTGTTTTATTAAATAGCTGAGTTTTCTACTAGCGACGACATGTTTTTGTTTTTCGGTTATTTTCACCAAATATTATGTTAAAATGTTAAAAAGATCTTGAAATACAACCTCGTTGGTCTACAAGTTCGTTTCAAATGCGAATTAGCCTATTTGCAGGGGAGGTTGCAGCAACGACATTAGGACCCTTTATTGCATTGCATAATAGGTTGCATGTTACATCACACACCTGTACACGGCTTTATTTTTCGTCGTATTTAAAAAATTCTTACTGATCTGTTTTACCTAATCTTTGTAATGTACATTTGAGTTTTATAACGTTATAAAAACGATTTTAGGCAAGGCGAATGTAGGAGTAAAGAAGGGAGAAGAAAGATAAGTAAGTTATAACTTCCGCAGTAAATGGCGGTAACCATAAGTCATTTTAATTTTTACCTCGTTCTAAATTACAAGGCATCACATAGCGCTAAAAATAAGAAAGATTTGGTATTCTAACAACGAGATTGTATAAAATTAAGAAAATATATAAGGGATGCTAAATTTAAATAAAACAATGGTAAATCATGTTGTTATTTATTGTGTCCATATAGAGGATGTTCCAAATTCGAGGAACACCATTAAGATCTCGGGAACGGTAATAGACACGGTCGGTTAAATTGGGGCAAAATTGCGCATTTTTATGCTTAACAATATTCTGTTTATAAAATTTACTAAATTGCAGTCGTTCTGGAATAATCCAGAAAATCTAAATTTTGCGAAACAGTTTCTGTTTTCCCCGGTATATTTGAAGAGATATTTTAAAACAAACGACACATTAACATTGCCACTTTTTCTGTTTTATAAAATGATGTCAATTTTAAGATCCGGCGTTTCGTCATCAAGCCACCATCATCAACTTTGTTTTTTAAAATATTTAAATTTACGTTTTTATACCAAAAGATTCTGTACATTTTTATTTGAAGGTAAATATGAATCATTTTTTTTATATTTCCTTATTATTATTCTTTTTAACACGCTTTTATTAACTTGGGTTGTAACTATCCATCTATCTATCTATCCATCTATCTATGTAACGGAATCTTTGAGCCTAATTTTTACCAACTTCCAGCTATTCAATTTCTTTGAAACTTTGCACACGTATCAAGGACCGATGACAATGCAATAATTTAAAAACAGTATCCCGTTAAGTTCCAGCATTTTCCAGGAAAACCGGAAAAGTGAAAACACGTACGTTCTGGCGGAGGCGCCAGATTAGACAATTGAATAATCGAACTTGACAACATTTGCCGACGGGTTGGGGACCGGGATAAGGTTGCAACACCTTAGTTAAACAAGCGTGCGTCCACCCATAGGACGCAACCTCTCGGCAAACGACAGGAAGACCGTGGGGTTAACAAGAACCCCCGTTAAACGGGTACAAACCCCGTTACATGCAGACCAACCTGAAACTTGTTCGGAGTAGTTGCGTTCTGAAACCTCATGCAACAGTGAAGCTTTAAATGAAATGATTAGATTACGAAATAGTTCGTGAAACATTTCAATATCACATGACCGCAGAAAACTAATTGATATATCGAACTAAAAAATGAAAAATCAAAAATTGTGTGCAAAAAAAAAGAAGGAGGAATACTGTGAACTGGTTAGTTCTGGTTAGTTTTCAATTTCTTTGAAACTTAGCACACGCATCAAGGACCGATGACAATGCAATAATTTAAAAACGGTATCCCGTTATCCTGATTTTAGGACCGCCATCGCCAGGATAAATAAATTCCTTAATAATCGTTTTTAATTATGGCGAATGCGCAAGGGCAATTGATGCATAACTTGCTGCGTTTTTTTAATTGACTTTTTTCAATTTTATAATAAAAGGTGTAAAATACATAGAAATACGGAGTTCTAAAAGGTGAAAATTATGTGGCCACTTTAGCTTTAAATCAAGAATGCATGGCGAAGAAATTTTTTAGTAAATAAACTGGAGCATTTATTTTAAAAAACTAATTGATATATCGAACTAAAAAATGAAAAATAAATAATAGTTTAAAAAACTAAAAAAACACGCTTTTATATGCAACCGAACTAAAAATTAGAAAATAATTTTTCATTACAAAGAGTTTGTCACTTCAGAGTAAAAAGCGTGAGGTGCATTTTACTATTTTTTCATAACTTTTCCCTCATAGATATTTGCAAATAGAATAATTATAACATTTAATATATTAAGCACCCCACGCTTTTTACTCTGAAGTGACAAACTCTTTGTAATGAAAAATTATTTTCTAATTTTTAGTTCAGTTGCATATAAAAGCGTGTTTTTTTAGTTTTGTTAAACTATTATTTATTATTTATTTATTTATAATTTAACTATACCTTGTTTCCGTTGCAAGAGAAAGTAATAAATCATTTAATTTTATGGCAGTTCGCTTTCTGTGTTAGTCCGAGTATAAATATTTTTCTTTAATTCTACCTGTAATGTACTGATAAGGCATTATAATTTTAGGCCGGCAGACCCCGTTCTAATATTCGTCAACCTCTTGGGTTAAATACAAAGGAATAACAGATGTTTACCTGTATTTACGTGGGAATAATGTGATAAAAACCTTGACAGTGTCGGTGCGCTTGAGTTTATTTTTGGGAACTTACCCTTTTTAAACAGTTTAGGTAAAATGAAAATCTTGTTTCTTTTATATGTGTACAAAAATTATTTTAAAATTTATAGTATATCAATATTGTACAGTTGGTATAATTATAGTTAATAATAACCATTTTAATAATACACATTAAATATGCATAGTCAAAAATAATTATTTAAAATATAATCTATACCTAATTAAATATGCTACATAATCTACATCTAGTTATTCACATTCTTCCATATCTGACATGGAGTATAGGAGTATGTCAGATATGGAAGAATGTGAATAACTAGATGTAGATTATGTAGCATATTTAATTAGGTATAGATTATATTTTAAATAATTATTTTTTGACTATGCATTTTTAATGTGTATTATTAAAAGGGTTATTATTAACTATAATTATACCAACTGTACAATACTGATATACTATAAATTTTAAAATATTTTTTACAACTCAATATTTGAGTCATATATGAGTGTACTTGTATAATAATTAGAGGTTCAACAGTTGTATCTACTATTATATCCAAAGACCACCTTTTATTTTCTACTTCTAATACATGTTCGACACATTTTTTCCAGTTTTCTGGGGAAGCATTAGATATGGCAATTTGAAATAGTTGTTTTTATATCTACTAGTTTAAACGTAGTATTATTTCTGGCTACTTCACCTTTCACTTGTGCCCATCGCTTTTTTGGTGGAATTATACCTCCCTCTTTTTCTTATTAAAAAATTCTGTAAATTGTCGCTTTTTCCACCCCAGTCATCAACGCATATTTTTGAACACAATCGTCCACACTTAAATTAGAGTTTTGATCATTTCTAATACAGGGTGCGGCAGAATGGACTCCCACATTTCATCAGGCTAGAACATCGGTAATGGGAGTTGGACATTGGTGGGGATGGTCACATTCGCTTGGGCGATTGATAAGGTTTGTTACTAGGCGCTATGTCTTGGTCTGGTGACCAACGTGGATTTGTTATTGAGCTATTATTCAAAAATGACGAATGTGTCACCGCGTCGAAAAGAGTATTTTGTACGCGCTTCCTGCCTCCGAATGTCTCTGTTCCAGACCGGAAAACAATTTTTAAATGGGTTGCTAACTTAAGGGCAACTGGTTCTTGACTTTCCTAAATCAAGACAGCGATCCGAGATGAAACTGCTGCTATTCCTCAAGACATGGTGATAAAAGTGATGCGGAACTTTTAGGAACGCCTTCGCATGTTTGTCGCTGCTAACGGCCGTCACTTACACGATATAATTTTGAAAACATAGTTAAAAAACCTTAAAGTGTGCTCTTTTTGAAAATAATAAAAGTTTAGCTTCATATTTTATAGTAAACTTTTATTTGCTACCCAAATGTGGGAGTCCATTCTGCCGCACCCTGTATAATCGAATACGTTTTTAACAATCTGCTTTTCAGTTAAATGGCCGAGACATGCGCGTTTCTGCGGAGAAGCCATTTTTACAATACTGTAATACTTTGAACAATACTCTAACAATTTATAACCACTCAGTTGCACTTACGGAATAATACTAAAATATATATAAAATTTATAATCCTTATTTAACGCAATTCGGTGTATTTCTACCTGTTCTTTACACAGAGACTGGTGCGCCTATGGTTTACAACCTTCTAACCGTCCCAAAACATTTTTATTACTATCTCTTGCAAAAAAATAGACTATAAGCTAAAAGAACTTTTGTAATTTACATACATTTACTTATGCGTAATTAAATAAAGAATTTAATTTAATCAAACGCCTCTATCAACTTTATCGTAGCCTGTCATAAAAAAAGGAAGCATACTTACCTGCAAACGGAAATTTTCCCGAACGTTTGGGGGACAATCGTTATTTGTAATAGCAAAATAGCGAGTGATGATGGTTTTTCGATTCGAAACGTCGCATAAATAAAAAGTGTGATATATCGTTGGATTTTGAATTGTACGAATTTATTCCCTTATTTAAAAAATCAAAATTAATAATGGTGGCTTAAAGACGAAACGTCAGATCCTAAATTTAGTAAAACTATTTTATAGAACAAAAAAGTGGCAATTTTAATGGGTTTTGTTTTGAAATATCTCTTCAAATAAACCAAAAAATAAAAATAAAAATTAAAACTGTTTTGTAATTTTTTTCGGATAATTCCAGAACAGCTGCAAACTTGTAAATTTTTAAAAGGGACTTAGGGGAAGCTGGAAATGCGCCACTTTGTCCCAGTTTAACCAAACCTGTATCTCTTACCGTTCCCGAGATCCTAATGGTGTTCCTTAAATTTGTAACACTCTGTATAGAGTGTTTCCCAATTACAGAAAAGAAAATTATTATTGTAATTAGTTATAAAAAAGTTAATATAAACATAAGTTCGGAAATGCCTTGTTTTCAAGATACAGAGTATAAACTTTTTAAAAACTTTTTTAATATCTTATGCTGCGTCCAGACCTGCAACAATTAGCCGCGTCGAATAGCGCACCAAATAGTCCCTAATAGCGCGGACGTGGGGGGAATTCACGTCGTTCCAAGGGCTCGGGGAATGATTCCGCAGTGATTCAGAGCTTGTCGGTTTTTGCATCAAAGAAGCGCGCAAATAGGTTAGTTTGATTGGACGGATGTTTGGCGAATTGTTGCAAGTCTAGACGCAGCGTTCAATATCCCTCTGGAGGCGTCCAGAAATTACGTAAGTCATTTAGGAGAAGGAGGGGGTCGAGTTGAATCTCACCCAATCTTACCGTGGGGAAAGGGGGGTGGTCTGTGCAAATATCAAGTAATATTTCTTCCGAAAAAGTAAACGAGATTGAGGCAGGTCCTCTTAGGTATCCTATGAAGCAAAAATTAATTTCGGTTTAAGAAATAGTAAATCTTTCTGGAGATTAGGAGCTGAGGGGGGAGGAGGTTAAAGGAAATCTTACTACATCTCACCAGGGAGGAAGGGGGTCCAAAAATTTAAAAACACCTCACTTAATTTAGAAACTGAAATTTATCGAATTTGATAAAATTTGATAGTAACATTTATTTCATTAAGGGACTATTTAAGATTAAACTTCAATAAAATTAGTCCAGTGGTGTAAGTGTGTAAATTTATTTATATTTAAACAAGTCTTTGGTGCATAGTTTTCGAAACAAGTAATAAAATTTAGTTAATTGCACCTGTCCTATCCAAAAACAAAAAAAAATGTAATAACAACTATTTGCCAAAATTTCTTGTTATTAATGTTTTTTGTTATATAAATTAGTATTTGGTAGTATTATACCATAATTAAAACTAATTTAAAAAAAAAACATATTTTTCAAGAAATTATGATTTTTTTACCTTTTACCATTTTCGTTCAGGAAAGATTTAAATTAAATTACACCTTTTTGGTCGGTAAAAGCAAATATTTTTAATTTTCATTTACTTTTAAGGAACTTTGACTTTTGATTTTCTTTTTCAAGTGAATAAATAAAAATTTTCTCTGTAGAAAGATTATGTAGTTATTAATAGAAGATATTGTTTTCATGTTTTGAAACCCTCTTGTAAAAAGTGTTTAAATGAACGCTCCAATAAATTATTTACCACTGTTTTTAAGGAGCTAATTTTTAAAATTGTATATTAATTATTAAAAAATCTTATAATTAGTTTCAAAGACAAAAACATGTTAAAACTTTAAAAGTGAAATAAACGAAAAAACGGGTTCCTATGAGGTAATATTGTTACTTCGAATATATGTATATTTAATAAACACCGTGTATCTTCCAATGTACCATTAAGCACGTCACCGACCCATCCATTGGCTACTTGGTATTCAAAAAACGTTTTCATCGGCACTCCACATTGTTTTCAACAATCAATGCTTCGCACATCTTCGCCGTTGAATCTAGAGGAAATGGAAACCTACGTGACAGACATTTGGAAGCTTTTATGGGCAGCCATTTTATTCGAAAAAATCCCCCTGTTTGCATACAAATTGGCTTTTCTAACGATGACCACTCAGGTAGACAACTTTCGGATGGACAAATTTGGTGTGTTTTATCATAACATGTGCTGGCTCGTATTAATATGGAACGTCAAATGGTAAATTTACAGGAAGCGATAGACGTGTAAGTGGCCTGTTGGTTTTCTCTAGTCACCACATATCTTGTAACTAAATAATATAAAAATATACTTTTTGTACGAACAGATTATGGTACTATTTGAATGTTTGGCGGAGGCTAATATCCTAAGTACTTTTATTTATATTTACCTCTGTGCTTATCTGTAATAAACTGAAGTGGATACATTAGGTAGCCACTGTATTTCTGTACCTCAGAAGCAGTTGGACTGAAGTCCACTTTTAAAATTTTACAAGACAGCGAAAATCTTCAAACCTTTAAATTTTAATGTGAACTAAAGCCCTTAAAACTTAATAAAATAAAATAGCTAAAAGGTAGTAAAGTAAATATTAAAACACATGGAGGCATGGCCCCCCTTATGACCGCCCCTGACTTTAGCCCAATTGCCTTTAAGATACAGGATTTCTGGTGAAATCCCTGCAGAAAGATGTACCAGGAGTCAAGTTATAAATTTACACCCCCTTAAGTCTTTTATTTATTACCGTACAAAATAACTAAAAATATAATTTTTTTGATTTGAGTCTGTAATTTAGAAAAGATTTATTATCTCTTAAGAAATACAGGGTGCGACAGAAAGTATGTTTTTTTAATGGAACACCTTGTGTATTATGTCACTAATAAAAAAATATTTTAAATAGCAAAAAAGATGACAATTGATATATTTATCCTTACTAGTTTTGTAAATATGGCCATTTAAATCTGAAAAATATATTAAGATTTCAATTAGGTAGATAGGTAAATTTTTCGTTTATGACCGTATTTTTAATACCATTAAAGAGTAATATATTAAATATAGTATTTTTGTAACGCTTTTTAAATTATTTTTGTAATGGTAATTCTATATACAGGGTGTGCAATTTAAAAAAATATATACTTTTGGTCATACCGTGTATATCTTAAAGATGAAAGCATTCTGATGAAAATGCGGATTCTACAAAAATCAACCCAACAAAATAGTGTTTTTATTTATTTTAAAAAAATGTTACAAGAATGTAAACTTAAGAAGTTTCTAATGGATTTTTTTTTCAGATTTGGATGGTCATATTTCCGAAACTAATTGAAATTGATGTATCAAATGTGGTATTTTTAAAACGATTTTAAAAATCTTCGTAATGGTAATGTAAAATATAGGGTATCCCATATAAAGAAATCAAACTTTTTGTCGTACCTTGTATATTAAAGGGATGATAAAAATCCGTTTACTAAATTTACCAAATAAACTAAGATTTTTGTGTATTTTGTACGATAAAAAGTAAAAAAGTTAAGGGGATGTAAATTTATAACTTTACACCCAATACAGGGTGTCCATTTTGGCTAAAACTGCGGGGTATATAGGGTATCCCATATAAAGAAATCAAACTTTTGTCGTACCTCGTATATTAAAAGGGATGATAAAAATCCGATTACTAAATATACCAAATAAACTAAGATTTTTGTGTATTTTGTACGATAAAAAGTAAAAAAGTTAAGGGGATGTAAATTTATAACTTTACACCCAATACAGGGTGTCCATTTTGGCTAAAACTGCGGGTATATAGGGTATCCCATATAAAGAAATCAAACTTTTGTCGTACCTCGTATATTAAAAGGGATGATAAAAATCCGATTACTAAATATACCAAATAAACTAAGATTTTTGTGTATTTTGTACTATAAAAAGTAAAAAGGTTAAGGGATGTAAATTTATATCTGGACACCCAATGCAGGGTGTCCATTTTGGCTAAAACTGCGGGGTATATAGGGTATCCCATATAAAGAAATCAAACTTTTTGTCGTACCTCGTATATTAAAAGGGATGATAAAAATCTGATTACTAAATATACCAAATAAACGAAGATTTTTGTGTATTTTGTACGATAAAGAGTAAAAAAGTTAAGGGGATGTAAATTTATAACTTGACACCCAATGCAGGGTGTCCATTTTGGCTAAAACTGCGGGGTATATAGGGTATCCCATATAAAGAAATCAAACTTTTTGTCGTACCTCGTATATTAAAAGAGATGATAAAAATCCGATTACTAAATATACCAAATAAACTAAAATTTTTGTGTATTTTGTACGATAAAAAG
>JACEGR010000988.1:0-198665 GCA_014170235.1 Listronotus bonariensis
CTTGTTAATTCGAATGGTTCGATAAAGATTTTCCAGACCTGTATATATATATATATATATATATATATATATATATATATATATATATATATATATATATACTATTATACCAGATTACTCCTTCCTTTTACCCACTCAGCACCCCTGTTCGCTCCCCTATCCCGTAAGCTTCTAATTGAAAATAAAAAAATTATATTTCCGCATTTTTTCTTTTTGTATATTGAATTTAATACACTATACTACTTTGACTAACCATATTTTGTTTAAAATTAACCTTATCCTTTTTAACAATATACCATTCTAAAGATAAGAAAATAGGCTTTTTTTACACCTATACCTAAATGTAGAAGGAAAAAAGTTATAACGAGAAATTAAAAAATATAGGTGAAGGTTAGAAAAATCGTTGCAAGTAGAACGGGTTAAAGAACCACATCTTACTTATAAATAGTCTTGGAGCCCCTTACAATAGACCGTTTTTAAGGTAATTGTTTTTTCTTTCAACTAAATATCCTATTGACTATACCTAAAACTGCGTAGAAAAGAGTTACAGAACATTGTTTGCAAAAAATAGGTAAAATTGCCGAAAAATTATGTGTGTAGTAAACATTAAAAAATTGTTTCTTGAATACTAAGAACTCTAAAAACTAGGGCTGGCAAAAACAGGAAAAAGCAAAACCGGTTTCGGTTAAAACCGGTTAACCGAATATTAAAAACCGGTATTAGTTATTAAAGTCCTCACTTTAATTTCTTTCAATTCTACCTACTAAATAAAATTTTGCCGCCCCCTAAACAACGTCTGCCGCCCCCTAGAAAGAAGAACCGCTTTTCGATTTTGGACCGATTATCCAAAAAATCGGTATTCAAAAACCGATTAACCGAAAAACCGGTATTTGAAAACCGCTTTTTTAAAACTGGTTAACCGATATTCGAAAACCGGTTTTAGACCGGTTAACCGGTTTTCAAATACCGGTTAACCGGTATTCCAAACCGGTTTTTGAATACCGATTTTCGGTTTTGGCCAAAACCGCGGTTAACCGAAAACCGGTTAACCGAAAAACCGGTATCGGTTGCCAGCCCTACTAAAAATTTCTACCTAGCGTTATTTTGTAAAGGAAGGACGAAGGTTTTTTATTTCTATAAACCAATGCCTATATCTAAATCCACATAGAAAAAAGTTATAGGGCTAAATACAAAAAAATATAAAACACGCGTTTTTTCGTGTTCTTTTTACTTCGTTTTTTAAGCATATTTTTGTTAAAAATAACTTTTTTAATTCGGTAAGAGTTATTTGATGGATAATTAAATTTCCTACAAGTTTTCTGTTAATAACTACCTGGAAAAGTGCGTAGTTTTCCTCAAAAAACTAAAATGGGGCTGTTTTCACCCCGTTCTCAAAAACGCACCCCTTCAAATGGTAGCACTCCGCGGTTTTTTAATGGTTGGGGGTCCATTGATCATATGAAGTAATAAAACCCCTTTAACGTTGTAGTTCCTTTTTAAACTACAGAATCAATAGCCAAATAAGCATTTGCTTCTTTTTATTCATATGGCCCATTGTCAATATCCAATACTGACAGTAGTAATACTGATCGTGTGAGGGCCGCATGTGACAATGAAAATTTATTGGATAGTCTTTTTGTTGGGTACACGCCTGGAAAGAATGGGACCATTCGGTCCTAGTTAGTTCTGGTTATACGAGCCTACCCTGTTCAGCCCTATTGACCCCTGTTTTTAATTAGATTTTTTGGGTTTTGGGGATTTCTTTTTATATTTCAGGCGACCGGCCAGTTCATAGGAGTCAATAGGGCTCAACAGGGCCAGCTCGTATACCCCGGGACCAGGCTCGAAGCGGTCCCATTCTTTCCAGACGTGTACCCAACAAAACGACCATCCAATAAATGAGTCCGCCTAACCAATATAAAGCATATCGTCGGTGCTCGTCTCAAATCTAATAAGTGACATGCTTATCCTGTTGCACATATCAATCGCACCGACGATATCTTCTACGAAAATTTGCTACATACAAAGTTAAAGAAAAAAATATGGCATTAAAGCTTTCATTCTTAAAATTATAGTTGTAGTAAAGCTAGATTACTTTTTAAAAATGTAATGTGTTAATATTGTAAATAAGTTAGAGCTTTTGCTGTATTCTTGTATGTAGCAAATTTTTATTGTTAAATAATAATAGTAAAAAGTTTTCTTTTTCAAAATTTTATAAGAATTCTTGGTCTTCAAAAATTTCATACCTTCCAAAGTGGTATGGATATTCGTGGTGGACTCGTCAAAAGGAACTCCCTAAATATGTTTTAAATCTGTTATTATTATTAGGTTTATTTCATTGCTGGCCCAGGAACTATAGAAAATTACCCCCTTAAGTATTAAAAGCTAAAGTAGTCTTATTTTGTTTTAGGTAAGTTAATATGTTCTGAAAAAAAACATCTTAAGTTAAGGTAAGTATATTTAAAAAGTACTTTATAAAGTGTACGTTTTCAATTTAAAAAAGCTTTCAGACTCCGAGCTTCGAGCAAAGCTAATTTGTGCAGATTAATTTTAGATCAGTTTAAGTAAAAAAATGCAATTAAGTTCTACTTTAAAATACTAAAAATAAGATATAAAGACTTATTACCGATCCGATTTGCATAATATATACAAACCCTCCATACAGATCTATGTCATGCAGATGGATCAAATAAACCTAGACTTGGTAGCTTAAAAATAAATTCTTTCCATCTGGTCTTCTTTATCACTAAAGCAAGAACTTTGGTATGTTTGTGAAGTCATAATTTGTATC
Source organism: Listronotus bonariensis (assembly GCA_014170235.1). NCBI lineage: Eukaryota > Metazoa > Arthropoda > Insecta > Coleoptera > Curculionidae > Listronotus > Listronotus bonariensis. The sequence continues at coordinate 2,792 of JACEGR010000988.1, forward strand.
TTTAAATCTTTGTAGCGATTTATTGCGAAACATGGAGAATCTCCGGCATTTCTTAAGTCTTTTTTCTACCTATAAATCACCACTCTTAAGCTCCCCACACATAACCGCAAAGAGCCCATAGCGAGCGTGGCTCAGCCGTGTGATGTTGTAACAAAAATAGGATTGATAATAATAGCACTCAGTTTATTTGCATTGTTTTTTATTTCAGAGAAACAGTTTTAAGTAAAACTCTTAAAAATTAGTATAAATTTCATATCACATTTACCACTTATTCTAACTTATTCTCGACTAATAGACTGTTATGCTTAGACTGTTATGCCATCATTGACGCTTTAAATACACACCTTTTTATTAACGTAGAACTTAATGTTTTTTTCTTTCTAAATCTACGACACCAACCCGGCATCTTTACACATTCCAAAGAATATGGAATCTTTATTCTCTAACAATTGATTTGGAGTATCAAATTCTGCAATAATGCCCTTGTCTAATACTAATACTCTATCGGAATCAATAATAGTATTTAGTCTGTGAGCAATAGTAAGAACAGTACAATCGGCAAATGCTGTCCGAATAGTTTTTTGAATAAGATCATCAGTCTCTAAATCGATTGCCGCAGTGGCTTCATCCAGAATCAGAATTTTTGTTTTTCTTAGTAAAGCTCTAGCTAAGCAGATAAGCTGTCTTTGTCCTACCGAAAGGTTTTCGCCACCTTCGGATACTTTGTGGGAAAGACCTGCTGGTAATGCTGAAAAGAAAAAAATAGTATCACAAACATCATTTTTTGATTAGATCATGATTTTTTTTAAATCAATTTATCTAATGTTTTCTCTACCTATGCCTTTATAAACTTTAAAAAACGTTATTTTCATCCTTGCCTTGCCTAACAGTCAAATAAGCGCGTCACGTCGCTGACCCGCCCGACGTGTCACGGACGTGTTTTCATAATACATTGACGCGCTGATGATTCAAATCCATTAAACTATCCAAATATTTTTTGCAAGATTGAACTTGGCAAATAGTTTCATGGACAATTTTATTTTAAAACCCGCGACTGCTTTACGGGCTCGTGCTTTTATTAAATTATTGTGCATTTCAACTTTTTCTAAGAAAAATCTCGCTCAAAATATGTTGAAGAGTTTAATCGATTATATTTTGAAGGTATTGTGATATATGGTTATTTCACTATAGTGTTTTACCCTGGCAAAATGTCATAGCAACCTCCTGTTTTCTACAGACAAAACGTCTACTTTCTCATGCCTTGATAAAATCAACATATTGGTATTTCAGCGACAAAATTTAGTTAGGTTGGAGTAAAAAACTATTGTCGATTTATATGCAAATTAAAGGTTGAAGACTGGCTTGTAATTATCGTAAAATAGGCTTGTCGAATATTATTGGAAAAAAATTCTAAGCAATTTTTAAAATTACTCGCCTAACTGCTCGTGGTTGTGTTGTTAATAATTACATACTATGCCAGCAAAACTCTCTTATGATATTATACAGGGTGTCCAGTAACTTAACCAAGAGGGATGATTCTACAATGAAAAATAAGAAAAAAACTTTATATGAATATATGTCCTAAACGTCTTAGTTTTTAAACAATGGAGTGTTAAATTTTTTTAAAAATTTGTAAGACATTTCCTATGCAACGGAAGATATTTTTTAACATAAAAAAAATAAATACATTTTTACCAGTGTAGGTCATAAAGGGTTTAGGGTAAATAAGAAAAAAATGGTAAGCCATTGTATTTTTCTAAAATAAAATATTTTTTTGAATCCCCGTTTAGTTAAGAACAAATTTGATTTCTTGACTTTATTTGTTTGATGTACGGTTTTCGCGTAAATAAATGGAAACCATTTCTTGGCATGGTCAAATCCCTATCTAATTAGACAATAAATAACAATGTTTTTTTTACTGTGAAATTTGATATTAGCAATAAGAAATGAGAAAAACTAACTAAAAATATCTAAATTAATATAAAAGTCATTATATAGAACATTATTTTTTTTTTATTATTTTTTAAATACTCGTAGGGGTACTTCAAAAACTGAAACGTTTAGGACATATGTTCATATAATTTTTTTCATTGTAGAATCACCCCTAAATGCTTGTTGGTTGAGTTACTGGACACCCTGTATACGAAAAAATTTATTCTATTTTTCGACCCTGCTAAAATGTTAATGGATTTAAGTCTGCCTTTGGAGCCGACTTCCAAAAAACAAAAAAAATAATGAAGAGGTATAAAATAATTCTTGGTAACATTAGGGGGCGTCCATAAATTACGTGAGATGTTTTTTCCATATTTTGGACCCCCCTCCCCCTTGGTGAGATTAGGTCAGATTTTCTTTAACTCCTCCCCCCTATCTAATCTCACGTGAGATTTATGATGGGAATACAAAACTCTCAATTTCTTGAACCGAAATTGATTTTGTTTTCAAAAAATATAGAAGAGCAAAAAAAAAAGGTCCTCCATCCAAAAAGCAAAAAAGCAAGAATAAACACATCAGATTTTCCTGGGGGAAGGCCTGTCCCAAAATTTTTGTTTTCTTTTCTACCTACACAAAAATTACGTGAGATTTTCACAGACCCCCTTCCCCCTCGTGAGATTTGGTAAGATTTAGCTCAACCCATCCCCCCTAAAATGTCTCACGTAATTTATGGACGCCCCCTTACATAAATGCTCTTTTGAGACTATTTTACCTCCTTTGAGCTACGAAACCTAAAAAAGGAAGTAGTAGTGCGAGGAAAAATTCAACAGAACTATCAGCCCTTACCTTTAACAAATTCCTTTAAGTGAGCTAACTCTAAAGCGGTCCACACTTCTTCGTCGGAATATTTATCAAATGGATCGAGATTTAGCCTCAAGGTTCCTGAGAATAAAACCGCATCTTGTGGAATAATAGTTAAACGGGAACGAAGATCGTGAAGGCCCAATTCGGCGATATTTTTTCCATCAATTAAAATTTCACCTTCTGCACTTTCAATTATCCTGTAAATAAAATTAAATACTACTTACTTACTTACTTGGAGTTAAGTCAGACAGTATTGAAAATAATCCGTTGATTTTTGGTTAGGCTGGTTAGCTGTTTTAACAACTACATATAGGTCCTATTTTTATTTTATTTTTTCAGATACTTTTTTAAACTTAAGTATTGTGTTTCTCAGCATTTATTAACTATAGGTAATGCTCTAACATACTTATGATCTTACCTAAACAATGACAACGTTAGGCTGGATTTTCCTGCACCTGTTCTGCCTACAATTCCAACTTTTTCTCCACCATTAACATGAAAGCTTATTCCTTTAAGTACCAGGTCTAAACCTTCCCTGTAAATGGTAAAATATTTAATAGTATAAATGTAGAAAGTGGAAATTAAATGCTAAATAAACTTCAATAACTTATATCTCAGAAAATATCAATTTTGGGGATTTGATGCTAAAGACCTTTTTGTAGAAAATTGAATTTCATATAAAATTGTTTTTTACATTTGTTCTGTAGCTCTTGTCGTATACGAAATAAATGTAAAAAACGCAAATTTTACCAATAAATAAGTTAAAGTGACCCGTATTACCACTCCGGCCTGAGTTACAACTTCACCGCAATGGTCACTTTTATAGAGTATTTAATTCCGAAAAAATCACGACTTTGGATAAGATAATACCATAAAATGCCGCTAAGCTACATAAAGTAAAAAAAAACAAAGTTCCCATGTAGTTTAACTGAATATTATTCACACGCCGTGGTCGAGCACTTAATATTAATGGGCTTAAACTTTCGGGGAGTTATTTTTGGAGGTATTTCCAACAAAATTTCGGGATAGGAGCGCAAAAGAAAAAATAGTCGCAAAAACACCCTAATATATACCAAAACTATTAATGTAATGAAAATTACAAATTTTGAAAAGGTTTAATACTGTTTACACATGCATTTTATTCAATTAATTTAGTTTTACAATCATATGCCTAGAAAACCACAGTGACCTAAAATTTTTGCTCGCCAGTGTATGAAGTGCGGTAAATAAATGCGCTAGGTATGAATAATGTAGGTCTTTTAACTAAATTCTTACCTGTATCTTACACCATACTTCCTAAATTCGACAGTGCCTGTTTCAGGCCAGGTATTAGCTGGTTTCTTAGCAGGATTTTCCCATGCTGCTTCTTGCTTTACTTCGCCATATTCCTTAATACGTTCCACAGAAACAATTGTTGTTTCTACATCAGAAATCATGCGTACTAAGAAATTTAGTGTGTTGGTTATCTTAAAAATAAAATTATCTGTTATACAGAGAAACCTGTGATAATATTGTAAATATTATCACAGGTTTCACACACATTATATTAAAAAGCCCTCATCGGCATGTTGTGCCAGTTAATATCGTGTTTTTTAAATAACTTAAATAATTTATTAAATAAATGCAATAAAAGATGCAGGAAGAATAAGTCTACAATTTATGCTAAGTGTTTTGGTGGTTGTCATCATGGATTATGTAAAAAATTCTTCCATGAAGCAAAATGTGCAAAGTCGGATTTGTTATGCCTGCAGTTTAAGTGTAATTATTCAAGAACTTGATACTTTATATAAAATTACGAGGAACGTTAGCTAGTAACTACTCTTTGTTTTATTTAGGTTTTTAGACTATGATGCCTAATATTTTGTCAAAAATTTAATGCCTTGTTTTCAAAGTGCTTTTGCTTCTAGCCGAGACACAAACCCAAAAAATTGTATATTTCTGTAAATGTGGTAAATATTTCCGACACTTTTGATACTACTTAACGAAGGTTTTCGATCGCCCTTTTATAATAATATCGTAGAGTGTGAGAGAATGATCCAAAATTTTCTTGAATGCTTTTACTACAGGATGTATGAAAAGTTCTAAATGAAAGAGCTTGAGAAAAACTGAGGTAAATTATTCAAACAGATTATCAAACTAAATTAAGTAATAATAATTATATACAATTCTATAAACTAGACACCTATCATTTAAACTCCTTATCAATATTATGTGTTTAAAATCATTTTGTGTATAAAAAAATTATGGATTTTGTTTACATAGGGTATTTTATTTTAAATGTAAATGATCAGCTAAAACATAAAAAACTGTTATTTGTGGTTGATTAATTTTATTATTTTTTTAATTCAGATATTTTTTTTTGCTAGCACCAATCTGAAACATTCTTGTTATTGGTAACAGTTTTTATGGGGATTCCCATTGATAAAGGATTTATTTTGGAAGTTGTGATATTTTAAATATAAACAACTATTATGCAATTCAGGACCGGACTTTGAAATATTGTATAATTGTGTTTATTTAATATTGTAAACTTGCTTTGTTAATTTTTTAATTTTTCTTTTGTCTTTCCTATTGTAACCCAAATTTATCCACTGGACCCCCTGTATTTGTAAAATTTTAATGTCCCGATAGGTCGCGGGACGAGAAGCGTGTGTCCCAGTTTAACTTCTTAGATATTTTTAAAGGTATTTTTAAAGTATACCAGTAACATGCAAAAATCATTTAAATGTTGCAGAAACAAGGATTTTTCCAATTTTCTTTGTTCTGTATGTTTGTGTGTATTTCACCCTAGTTGTATGGAACGCCTGAGCAGGTAGTAAGGCTTGGAGGCTATACAATTATTTGTTCCACAAAATGTCAGGAATTAGCTGCTGACAAAGAAAGTAAAGAGATGAGCATGATGGAGAGAATTGAGAATATGAACAAGGAAATAAGAGATAAGGACAAATATATTAGTCGCATTAAAAGAGCAAGCACTAGTTGGGACGAAACCATTTATGAAGCTAAGAAAAAATTTATTTCTCAGATTGACGGCCAGAACAAACAAATCCACAATATAAGTGCAGAACTAAAAACACTGAAGATGGAAGAAGTTCAACTAAAAGGAGAGATTGATATTTTAAAGGAAGAAAAAGCAAAATTAAATCGAAACATAAAAGAAATGCCGGAGATAAACAAGAATCTTATAGTCACCATTGAAACCCTAGAAAAAGAGAATAACCTTCTAAGTAAAGAGTTAAAAGAGATACGTCAAAAATTATCGCTTACAGAATGTGGGGAGAAAAATCAATTACAAAGTATGGAAGAACTATCTAAAACTAAACAATCAAAACTATTAATAAAGATATTGCAAACCAAACTCCGAAAAATCACAAATTCTAATAATGGGGAAAAGAATTCGTGGATACTTAAGTCTTTTTAAAAACTGACCCACAACATGTATGACATTAACTGTCAAAAAAATGTCGAGAACAATGGGGAAAAACTGCTCGAGTCTTCTGCTCTGCTTTCCCGTGATTTCGATAAAAATGACTTTGTTTTTATATTTTTGGATGTAGACGGTATTGACGAAACTGGTGGATTGGACAATGAAAAGTTTTGTAGTTTACTATCGAAAATGGCAAACACAAATATAGTGTTAATAGGACCCACAATATTTGCTGATAACCCTTCTCTGAATAGAATTATAGCGTCACAGAATAGAATTATAGAGAAGTGTACAAATGGAGTTATGGATGCTATGTTTATTCCATTAGTTAAGCCAACTGCAATTCAGAAAGAATTTATGTCGGAATATCTGGTAAATCCTTGCGATCTGAATAAAAAATCGGACAGAAATGAATTTGATGGAAATTTTACCGGGGCTCCAACTGCAACAGTACCAGCGTAGCAGCCTTTACAACTGATCTATCTGCATACTACCAGAATATTAGAGGTATGCCCACAAAGGTAAATGAAATAAACCTTTCTGTTAGGGCCAGTAATTATGATATAGTGGTATTTAGTGAGACCTGGTTGTCTGATAACTTTACCGACACTGAAATCTTTGGTCCGGAATATCAAGTATTTCGATGTGATAGAGACTATGCAGCCTACGGCGGTGAGAGGGGGCGGAGGTGTCCTGATAGCATGTAAATCACATTTAAACGTCAGAGAGTTACATAAAGGAACTTCACCTAATGCCTTTGAAGATCAATGGATTGTTATTACATGTGGGCGTCAAACTATGATAGTGGGTGCTTTTTATGTTCCTCCAGGATCTGACCCTGATACTTATCAACTATTGGTTAACAAGATTGAGTCAATTCGCGAGACCCACAAAAATGCAAAATTTGTTTTACTTGGTGACTTCAATTTACCCAATATAACATGGAAATGGGAAGTTGACCAGCAGGTGCCTGAAAACTTGCTTGACCCATCGGCGGACACCTTTGTTAGCAATATGTTTTATATGGAGTTTCAGCAAAAAGTGACATTAAGAACCAACTTGGAAGACAATTGGATTTGATTTTTTGTGATGACATTGTGTCTGGCCTTGTAACAAGTTTGAATCCTCTGTGTAAAACTGATCCCTACCATCCACCCTGGGATTTTTATATTGATATGAATGTGACACCAATGTTGGAGAGTAGAACAAATATTACAATGTACCAGTTTGACAAAGCCGATTACGCAGCCCTGAATAATTATTTTAGTGAGACAGACTGGAGTTTTATTTCTGAGATCGGGGATGTTGACTTATTGGTCGAGAAATTTTATAAGATTCTGTTTGTGGCCATTGATAGGTTTGTTCCAAAAAGAAACATAAAACCTGATAAATTTCCAAAATGGTACTCTCCAGAATTGAAGAACCTTATTAAATACAAGAACCGGCTTTACAACAAATACAAAAGAACTAAACTCCATGCAGATTATGCCCGATATGCCGATGTCAGAAAGCAAACAAAATATCTGATAGACACGTGTTATTTGCTTTATGTGACAAATACTGAACATATGATTCCTCAAAACGTAAAGTACTTCTGGTCCTATGTAAATTCTCTTAGAAAAGATAAAGGAATTCCAAAATCCATGCAATACAAGGGAAAATCTATCACTGCTCCACAAGACATAGTTGACTCCTTTGCGGATCACTTTCAAAATTGTTACAGGAAACATGATCCAAATATGAACATTTCGGTTCAAGAATCCCATTGTTGCATTCTTGCTGGCCACACATTTACCGAAACTGAAATTCAGGACTTGATGGGCTAACACCTTTGTTTTTTAAAAGATGTTGTAACTCCTTGGCGCTTCCATTATCACGAATTTTTCAACAATCTTTTAACAAATCTACATTTCCAGTAGCTTGGAAGCAGTCAGTTATTTTTCCCATTTTTAAATCGGGCAGTAAAAATGAAGTGACAAATTACCGCGGTATATCACTCCTCTCAATAATTACCCAAAGTGTTTGAATCAATTATAACTGACGAACTTTTTCACAGTTTTGAAAGTTATATAGCTCCTGAACAACATGGTTTCTACAGAAATCGTTCGACAACTTCTAACTTGGCTACCTACCAGGATTTTCTGGTTCCCAGTGTGGAGTCTGGACACCAGGTGGATGTGATTTATACGGACTTGGCAAAGGCGTTTGACAGTGTTAATCACAGACTTTTAATTAAAAAATTGGAAACTCTAGGTGTATGTGGTAACTACTTAGGGTGGATTTTATTCTATCTGACAGGTCGCAAACAGTGTGTTAAATTGTGTGGGGTGGTCTCAAAAGAAATCAATGTATATTCAGGTGTTCTCCAAGGTTCTCACTTGGGTCCCACTTTGTTTTTAATTTTTATTAACGGTGTTGTTTCTACTTTTAAAAAATGCAAATGTTTAATGTATGCGGATGACTTAAAGTTCTTCTCTACTGTTAACTCTGCCGATGATTGTTTAAATATTCAAAATTAATTATTATGTTTGGTGGATTGGTGTAAAAATAATTGTTTAGAACTTAATATTGAAAAATGTAAAGTTATGCGTTTCTATAGACGCCAAGAACCTGTAATTTATCCTTACAATATAGAAAATGTACACTTGGGATCAACAGATATTATAAATGATTTGGGTGTTCTCTTTGATAAAGAATTGACATTTAACCAGCATATTGAAAATATTATTTTAAGGGTCAGGCTTTTGGGATTTTTAAAAAGGACATGTACTAATATTCATGATACGAAAGCCATTAAGTGCTTGTATTACAGTTTAGTTGGTAGTATAGTATAATACAACTCCATAATCTGGTCACCTTCTTATGAGTATTATATTCAACGCCTGGAAAACTTGCATAACAGATTTGTAAAATTTTTACTGTACAAACACAGAATATCTTATGATAATATATCTAGAGAAGTTCGTCTGCAACTTGTGAGTGTCAAGTCTTTAAAAAGACGAAGGGAAATTTCAATGGCAATATACCGTTACAAAATTTTAAACGGTCTTGTCGACAGTGCCGATTTATTAGCTAACATTAATTTTCACATTCCCGGAAGACCAACAAGATCCAGACGACTTTTTCATGAAAACCACCACCGAACTAATTATGGTAGAACGTGTTTTAGTGATCGCTTAGTTAAGAATTTTAATGTCAATTTTAGCGGGGTTGATCTTTTTGTATTTGGTCTTGGTAGTTTTAAGAGACATGTAAATATTTTACACTAACTCGTACTGCTGTATGGATATTTTTTTCTGTTTGTTACGTTATGTGACCCTTATATATGTATATTATTATTTAGGCTCTGTAGTTTGTACTATTTAACACTAATTGGAGTTTTTTTCGCTGTAATGTGTAATTATGATAAATAAATAAATAAATAAATATTGAACCTCACACTGGTAACATTGTAGATATTTAGGCAAAAGCCTAATAAGGTTTTGGTTATACCCAAACGCTAGATTTACTAATCTGAGGCTGCAAAAAGCCATATAGAAATGTCTCAAAATAGTTTAGTACAGTAGTATTAGTTAATACCACCTTCTGAGTAAAGACGTTCCTTTTATTTTGGGCCTGATATGTACTAACCTGCATTGAATAGCTGACTGATAAGCCTACAAGTGCTGGGTTTAGATCACTTCCTAGTACTGCAAAAATGCTGCAAATAAAATAATTAGGTTACCAATCATCTCCAGACGAACGCTGAGCCATCTGCCTGAATCGTTAGTTGGGTAAAAGGTTTGCTGGTTGATATCTACTTTTCTTTCTGATTCTTTAATAAATCTAGGACAAATTAATAACAAAAATAAACATTAAAAAATTAAAGCGGCTTCCAAAAAATTAATAAAACCCACTAAAAAGCTATAAATAATAATAAAAAAAAGAAGTCGGGTAATAATAACGTATGGTATTAAAGTATAAAACGCGTTTGTTTATTTAGTTGTTAACATTGGGTAGTTTAGGTCATTATTACCCGTCTTCTTTTTTTTATTATTTTTACCTTTTTGGTTTATTATTATTATTATTATTAAATCTGTAAACATACACTAAAAAACACTACTATAGTACCTCTTAGTTAGATAAAAAGATTATATTATTTACCCCAAGGTTATCGATTCTGAATGCGTCCCAGATCTCTTTTTTTATTACCTTAGCTTATACCTATCCAGAGACGCACGCATGAATAACATAGGCCAGAGAGAAAAAAATAGGTCTAGTATCAAATGTATAATTACTTACACATTTTAGTCCAAGAGTGCAACAAATGGGGTACCTTTTTATTTGCAATTTGTCAAAAAATGTTAAGCTGGATTTATAGATTGACGTTTCTGTTTTGTTTTGCCGTTTGACGTTTTCAGTTAAAAGATGAAACAACAATTTTTCATTTGTCAATTTATATTTTCGGTTTACAGTTTCCATAAACCAAATTAGAAACCGAAAAGTCAAACGACGATCGGTGACGGAAACATCTATCTATAATTTCAGCTTTATTCTTCATAAAAGTTGGTGCAGCAGTAGTTAGTTAAGAATTTTTTTAATAAAATTTTGAATTAACTCTGTAATATACAATTTTTTACTATTTTGATTTTAAACTTTTTTAAAGCAGTTACCAGTAAACTACTTTTAAACATTTTTTTAATGTATTTTAATAAATAATAAGGTAATACAGCAGGGCCGTATTAACCCTATGAGGCGCCCTAGGCTACAAGTCCCGGAGCGCCTATTTTGCGTGACAAAAAAAAAGGTCCTTACCTCCGTGCGCCTATTATTTTCTTTTCAGGCGCCTTACTTTACCACCCGAAATGAAATTTCATTACCAAAAAACAAAAACAAAAAAATGTCTAGCGCCTATTACTCCCCTGTCTGGCGCCTATTTTTCTCATGGCGCCCTAGGCTATAGCCTAGTCAGCCTAATGGATAATACGGCACTGTAATACAGTACAGGGTAAATTCTAAATATTCAAAAAAAATTAAAAATCTAAATAAATGGCCACGACTTGGTATTTAGGCAACGCTTTTATTTCTAAATAACTTTTCTATTTATTTATTTAATTTTCTGTATATTTTTCAATTTTTAATAAAACTAACCACTGTTAGTACATGTTGGGACCATGCACCAACTCACATTTATTGCATACTTGGACCACACAGTATAGTAATTTCTTAATCCTGATATGACTGGGTATATGGACATTAAATTTAGTTTAAGCGACCCCAAAAAGATACAGTAACGGTAACCAGAGCCCCAGGTCGAAACTATTTTTTGTGTGGCTGTGTTTTTGTACCATTAATAGACATACATAAAATCAATAATGTGATGTTTTCTCTTTCTTTTAGCTATTATCTATATTCTACAATCACAGACACGCGGAAATATTCTTTTTCCAATGGCGCAAATTTAACCAATCGAACGCCTGCTGGCTCGCGTAAAGCTTAGTTCATATACTTACGAAGAGCGATTTGCGAATTGCGGAACATGTTCTTATTGGTCAATTTCGAACGACATGTTAGAAGTTGAATCCAAAAGTAATTTTGGCATCGAATAACTTTCGAAGGTGTGAATTTATTGAAAAATGTTAAGAGACTTTTTTGTAGCGCATTTAATTTCCTTTAAAAACATGTGTTAAATTAATTTAAATATTAAAATTTGTAGTAGTAACAAAAATTTAAACTCAAGAAACAAAATTGAAGTTCAATGTTCACTGAAACGGCTCATTATACTGGGTTAGTAAAAAGTACTGCAACTCTTAAATATCTTTAAAAGTCTAAAGCTACATTTACTGGAAGTTATCGGGCATAAAGAATTTAATAGTAATATCGGTGCCCTTGCCAGATTTCCCTGTTTTGTGCTACACGTATCTTTTCGTTTTTTTAATGGTTGTACCATTTATTTTTATTGCAATAAATTGCCCAGGCTAAATTTAATGAGTCCACAAATTTTAAAAATTTCTTTATTACTAGCTGCTAAGATATGACAAACACCACATTTCAGGTAAAAAGTTCAGATGCGCTTAAGTATTTCTAAAACCATTTAAGCTGCCTTTACAAATTTTGGCGCTTAAGAGTTTCTGGGCAAATAGAATTGAACAGAGATACTGCCATTGTTGCCAGATTTTTCAGTTTTGCGCTACATGTAATATTCTTGAAATTTTTAATGTAATGCCCTATTTATTTTAATTGCAATTAAAGGGGCGTCCCAACTTTAGAAAGATTCCAAATTTTCAAAATATAATCTTTACCAGTTACCGAGATATGACAACACCGCAATTTTATTAAAATTTGGCAAGAATGCTGATATCACTGATCAATTAGGCATGCCAAAAACCCCCAAATACCAAATTTTGTAAACATAGCTTTAACGGTTTTAAAGTTTTTAGGCCCTAAATTACTCTTTGCTGAAAATGTAGTGTATCATATCTCAAGAACTTATAAAGACAGAATTTTGAAAATTTAAAAACTTTCTAAATTTTATATGTCCAAATTAATACAATAGAAATAAATGGAGCATTCCATTCAAAAACTGAAGAAAATATGTCCAGCAGAAAATTGTGAAATCTGGCAACAGTGCCAATATCACTATTTTATTACACATGTCCAAAACCCCTTAGATACCAAATTTGGTAAATGTAGCTTTAGCGGTTTTAAAGATATTTAAAAGTGGCATTACTTTTTACTAACTCAGTATGACAATTTACGAGGAAAACTTTTTGTAGGTAATTTAATTTTCTTTAAGGATGTGTGTTGGTAAAATTTTTCAGATTTACAATTTCAGAGGTTTTTATTAAAAAATATTGTTGTCAAAAAACTTTAGTCATAATATTAATATTAAGTGCTCAAACCTTCAAGCGATTATTTCACCTTGAACAAATATTTAAAAAAAAGTCAATTTTTTTGGCCCAGTCTAATCAACATTGTTTAGAGTTGTAAGATAATGCATTTTTCAGATATTAAAAAGAACACTTCAAATGAGTATGAATTCAGATACCCACAAAATATAAATTTGAAAGGGATGCACAATAACCTTGAAATGCTGCATAACCAAGACCAATCCTGGAGTGTTTGGATGTTATGAACACAAATATTAGTTTAGGTCTTTAAATATAAGTTTAAGTTACCTTTCAACTTGTCCATAAGCTCTTATGACATGCGTCCCAGAGATCGTTTCTCCAAAATGTGTATAAATTGGAGATCTTGATACAGATTCAATACGTTTAAGTTGTCTTGATGTTGCTACGTAGTACCTTTGAATAAACAAATAAAGGGCCATAATGGGAATAATAACAGCTGTAAAAAGGGGAGTAGCAACGCATATTACAAGCAGTGTTCCGATGACCTAAAATATAACTTTATTTAAAAAATGATAATTTTAGGGAGTTAGTTTTCCTAGGTTTGACCCGAAGTTTTAAAGCGCCGACGAGACTAGGATCGAATCCTGGCCCGGCCAAATACTTATTTAAAAGATTGGACAGACATTTAGTGGTTAATGTCGCAATGCCGAAGAACAAAAGACAAAGTGCAAAATAAAACGTATTTAAAGCTACCATTGTAAAGTAAGCACAATATTTTATTTTTGCTCAAAATATAGTCCTTATATAGTGCCAAAATTAAAAATTTGACGGTCTTTCCAGGTTCAGAAAACAATACAAAAATACTAATTTATCAACTTAAAAACAAAATATATTAATAATTTTAGGCATTTCTGATTGGTGCTTAGTGAATGCTGGTAATAAGAGAGGAGTATAGAAACTCAGTTAAAATTATCGAACAGGTACTATAAACTAACGAAACTAAGAAGTGCGAAAATGACAAACAAAGGTATTGAGGTTAGATACAATTTTCTTTTGAGAAAATGGTGAACGAGAATAAAATTCATAAAACCTCAAGCGCCACAGACGGACATGCAAAAATGTCACATTGGAGGGTCATAGTTAGTTAAATCTTTTTCTTTTTATTCCCTAATAAAGCAAACAAAAAAATTTTTAACTAACCAGAAGTAACCATGATCCCTCCCCCAAATGTGACGGTTTTGCATGAGGCGATTGAGGTTCTATGAATTTTATACTCGTTCACCATTTTGTAAGAAAAAATCGCATCTAACCTCAATAACTTTGTTTCTATTATTTTTACACTAATTGACCATTTTGTCAAAAATTAATTTATTAGTTTCGTTAGTTGTGTTTGATGATTTCAATTAAGTTTCTTACTCCTCTCGTATTACCAGCACTAATTAGGAATACCTAAGATTACTTATATATTTTGTTTTTAAGTTGATTTTTGGTGTATACAATGCTAGCATTATTAGAAGCTAGACTTGCGGACTTAAGCACCGTGGGTAGGGTCGGATATACCCCTAGGTGGGGACGCGGTCTTAAGTTGTTGTGAATAAGACCGTGGCCTAGAACCCACGTTAAGCGGTAAATATCGTCTGCTTGACATCACTCAGACGTAAAATCAATCCTTTAATCTAAGGATCTAAGGTTTAAAGGTCGATTTAAACACATCAGTCAGGGCACGTCACAGTCCCACACACAGTGATAAAAGCAACATGCCCCCTTCTCACCACCTGTCAAACAAAATGAGTACTTACCCTTAGAGTGTTCGTAAAAAAATATTAAAAGCCATAGGTAGTCTAAGATCTATACCAATGATGTCAGCGGAAAATCTGCTGAGAATTCTTCCAGCTGGTGTAGTGTCGAAGAACGACATTGGCAGTCGCATCACATTTTTAGCACAAAGTTGTGAAGTTTTTTAGCGGCTATCATTGTACCTGTAAAATATAATATTTAATAATATAAAATTTAATACATTTAAAATTATTTTTGACACGTTTTATATATACATAAACTATGGCTCCATAACATTAAATTATTAGCATTTACCTCTTGCAAATATGATATTTGACCCAAAGTTGCAGAAAGCTTGCATTATTCCTAAAACTCCATACACCGCAAGATATTTGTCCCTTAGTCCAGTGTCCACTTTACCATCGACGATCATATTAGGGTCTTCTGACCATTTACCCAACCAAACGTTTGTTCCAATACCAAACCCTGGAAAGAAAAATCAGATTATATTAATTTGAAACAAATATTAAATTATTTATTAACTCCTCTTATTATTTATTAAAACCATATTTCTATACCAATAATAGAGGGTTTTTCATTTTCAGCTTCATCTTTGAGTAAATAAAAAAGTTATGAAAATTATATTGCAATGGCTGTCTTTCATTCTAAAGCATATGTGATGACATTAAGTTCTTAAAATTATCTCAGCCAAATGACCGCCGCGGTTTTGCTGAGTCATTCGAATCCTAGAGATCCAATTTTCGATGACATTCTGACACAAATTTTGCCCAATATCACCAATCAATGGTGCGAGTTGTGTTGGCCATGTCATTTATAACTACAATTGCTACTAGTGATTGTAGTAAAGTTTATTTTTTTGCAGTACCAATAATTACGCAGCTAACCTAATTAATGTTGTTCTAAACCAGAAAAGAAATAAAACTGCGTTAAAAATTTTGGAATACACTCAAAATTGATTGTAGTTTATTGTAGCGACGAAAAAAAAATCTTAATTCCATATAAGTCAAAAAATATTTAAAAATAACATACCTAGCTATGGGAAGACAAACAAAATTGTTCAAAAATTTTTTAGCTCATTTATAAACTACAAACGCTACTAATGATTGTAGTAAAGTTCATTTTTGTACTACCAATAATTACGCAGCTAACCTAATTAATGTTGTTCTAAGCCAGAAAAAGAAATAAAACTGCTTTAAAAACTTTGGAATACACTTTATATTGATTGTAGTTTATTGTAGCTACGAAAAAAATCTTAATCCCATATAAGTCAAAAAATATTTAAAAATAACATAGCTATGGGAAGACAAAAAAATTGTTCAAAACTTTTTTAGCTCATTTATAACTACAAACGCTACTAATGATTGTAGTAAAGTTTATTTTTTTGGAGTACCAATAATTACGCAGCTAACCTAATTGATGTTGTTCTAAGCCAGAAAAAGAAATAAAACTAACACACACACACACAAAAAATAAACTTTACTACAATCTGTTGTAGTTAGTTTTATTTCTTTTTCTGGCTTAGAACAATATTAATTAGGTTAGCTGCGTAATTATTGGTACTACAAAAATAAACTTAACTACAATCAGTAGCGTTTGTAGTTAAAAATGAGTTAAAAAAAGTTTTGAACAATTTTTTGTCTTCCCATAGCTATGTTATTTTTAAATATTTTTTGACTTACATGAGATTGAGATTTTTTTCGTCACTACAATAAACTACAATCAATATAAAATGTTTTTCAAAAGTTCTTAAAGCAGTTTTATTTTTTCTCTGGTTTAGCACAATATTAATGCTTAAATATTAGTACTACAAAAAATAAACTTTACTACACTAATTAGTAGCGTTTGTAGTTATAAATGAGCTAAAAAAGTTTTGAATATGTTATATGTTATTTTTAAATATTTTTTGATTTATATGGGATTAAGATTTTTTTTTCGTCGCTACAATAAACTACAATCAATATAAAGTGTATTCCAAAAGTTTTTAAAGCAGTTATATTTCTTTTTCTGGCTTAGAACAAGATTAATTTGGTTAGCTGCGTAATTATTGGTACTACAAAAAATAAACTTTACTACAATCATTAGTAGCGTTTGTAGTTATAAATGAGCTAAAAAAGTTTTGAACAATTTTTTTGTCTTCCCATAGCTATGTTATTTTTAAATATTTTTTGACTTATATGGGATTAAGATTTTTTTTCGTCGCTACAATAAACTACAATCAATATAAAGTGTATTCCAAAAGTTTTTAAAGCAGTTATATTTCTTTTTCTGGCTTAGAACAACATTAATTAGGTTAGCTGCGTAATTATTGGTACTACAAAAATAAACTTTACTACAACCATTAGTAGCGTTTGTAGTTATAAATGAGCTAAAAAAAGTTTTGATCAATTTTTTTGTCTTCCCATAGCTATGTTATTTTTAAATATTTTTTGACTTATATGGGATTAAGATTTTTTTTCGTAGCTACAATAAACTACAATCAATATAAAGTGTATTCCAAAAGTTTTTAAAGCAGTTTTATTTCTTTTTCTGGCTTAGAACAACATTAATTAGGTTAGCTGCGTAATTATTGTTACTACAAAAAATAAACTTTACTACAATCATTAGTAGCGTTTGTAGTTATAAATGAGCTAAAAAATTAGGTTTTTTCTAAAGCGGGTTCCAGCATGATGGAGCGGTTATCGTTTGTGGTTTGTCCGCATATACTCGAGATTTGATGTAGCCCCACAAGAAGAACTCCAACAGATTTAAATCGCAGGACTTAGGCGCGAATACCATAAATTAAACGCAGTGCACGGAACGTTTGGCGAACCGAACACTGATTTTGATAATGGGCCATATGAATAAAAAGAAGCAAATGCTTATACTTATAAAATTTGAAGTAAATGCTTTTGCTATATTTTTGTATATTATGAGCATTTGCTTATACTTATAGGCATTTACTTCAAATTTTATAAGTATAAGCATTTGCTTTTTTGATTTATATGGCCCAATAAACTTTAACGATTCTACACGTTGTTCAATCGTGTAGCGTTCCATAGTAAAATGTCACTACTGACTGAGTACCGCGCCAAAATTAAACGGCTGTATCATTTTTGCCTTGGTCATGCGCTGTTGTCAAACATCGAGCGTTAAAAATGGAAAACCCTTTATAAAGAGGTAAATTTTGTAACTTTGATTGTTTGTAAGGGCTAACCTTCGGAAATACTGAACCGATCATGAAACATCTATGTGTAGTTAATGTTTTTTATAAGATTCAACGTGTCCAATGGCACGTGGCATTACGCTCAACACTAAATCTACTTATGCAATTTAGATACGAGGAAATGAGTTACGTTACGAAAGATATTAATGCTAATGGTAAGCAACGTCACTAATATCATAAAAACGACCATGATATCCACGAGTTTCGATGAATGGACTTAACAAAAAGTTGATTTTAGGTGATTTAAAAATTAAGTATATTTTACTTGTTAATGGTTTCTTCTTAATTAAAAAGGTTCACATTTTTAAATATAATAAATATAAAAATATTTATTTACATTCAAATATGTCTAAGTACTTACCTTGAAAACCGGCACTGAAGGTCCATGTAGCCACGATGGAAAGTATACCTACTGCTCCCAGATAATACCAATATACTTTTAACTTGATATTTCCTGTTTCGGCTGTTTCTTTTTGAATAAGTTTTCCCTTGTCATCTTCCGTACCACCCTTCGCTTCTAAATTAAAAATGTTAAAACATAAACTTTATAAAATAACTTATTTTTATGTTATGCTTATTAAACGTAATGTAGTCGGTGCGATAATAGAGATAAAATACCAAATAATAACAACATGGGTGTAGCCAGGTACCGGAAGGAGGGGGCAGCTGCCCCCTAGCCATGGAAAAAATTAATAATTATTTCGTAGATTTTAAATTTATACGTTGATTTAAGGACTTCACAACAATAAATACATTAAAAATATACAGATTCTTTTGATATTGCGGTAAAAAAATAAAAGGACTATTTATATTTTATGTAAAAAGTTCATATGAACATAGGTCCGGAAATGCATTGCTTTCAAGATATGGGTTGTTCAAATAAAAAAAAACGTTTTTTATTAATATCTTAAATATCCCTTTACCAATTTTAATTAAATTTTATAGTGTTGTAGTATAATAGGGCTAGTTTAGCCAGTGGTGTCTCGAGCGGCACTTAAACGTGTATTTTTGACAAAATTGTATGGTACGGACATTCGTATACTTTTTATAATTTATTTTAATTAGCCTAATATTAAAAAGTTTTTTTATTTCTTTATTTTTTTTTCGTTTCTTGCGTAGTTTAGAAGAAAAAAAACTTTTTATTGCATATCCCTGAACCCAAGAAATATAGAACAAATTTTAGAAACAGTTTATTTAGTATTTTTTTAAATGTTATTATGGTTTAGTTTTACAATTGTTGGTATTGCTAAATAAGTTTAAGAAAATATTATAAAAATTAATTTTTCCAATGTTTTGTGTACCACACTAGGTCCCCTTAGAGATGCCGGTAGATTTAGTAAATTAAATTAAGAAATTAAGGACATATAAACCCCTTACTGCTATAAAAACACTGCCAAAGTTTATAAAAATCGCATAACAAGTAATAATTAATATATTAACTAAAAGTTTTCCACCTATGTCCAGACCTAGGTTACCATAGTCCAGACCTATGTTTATACATAGGTAAACATTTTTTTTATAGAATTAGCTCGAAAATACGCGCTTAATTTTTTTTACAGCAATTAGAATGGACTTAACTATCTATCTGGAATTCTTTTTATTTTTAATATTTCGAAAGAAAGTAATTCTTTATAAAAAATTTTGCATTTTTAAAAGTAGCAAAAATATTGCTTTGAAAAATATAGGAATATTAAAAATAACAGGAATAAAGAAAACAAATTTTTGAAACTACCTAATTAAAAAGCATAAAGAAGTTATCAACAGTTTTTAATATTTTTTTCTATTGGTTATGGTTTCTAGGGAAAATTAAGGTTACCATAAAAATATATTTTTACATACCAGTAAAAAATAATGTTTTTTTTAGAATAAAAGCGTTAAAAAAATCGCCTTATGATATACAGAGCGATTTAAAATTCCGAAAATAGCAGTCACTCTTGGGTTACCAATGCACATGTCTGTCAAACATCGACATACCAAATTTTATTTTTCTACCCTAAAAAATCCTGGCTACGCCCATGAATAACAATCTAACGATATAGTCACTGTATTAAATATTCCCCTGAATATTGAATTGATCTTTTAGATAATTTACTTTTAAGGACGTTCCCAAGGAGTACTGCAACAATTAAAGTCTCTAGAGGCGTCAACACATCTAACATAATAACTGCTATTAGAAAAAGTTAAATGTAAAAGTTGTCGACATTAAAAAATCGACAACCTAGGTTATAACTAGTTTTACCCTAACCTCAAAACTTATAGAGAAAAGTAGAAAAAAACGTTTTTTTCGGTTTTCATTTTAATCTTTTACAAAAATAGTTAAAATAAACAAGTTTGCATATTTAAACGCTATTTTTTAATTTAAAAACTTTTTTTTATATAATAACTTTCGATATTGTAAAAATAATAGTACTTTCCTCTTGAGCAAAGTTTACATTTTTTGAGATACCTCGTATATGAGTACCGCTCATATATGTTTTTTTTTAAGAAAAAGTTTGTTATATCCTCAATTATTGATTCTCAGTTTTTGGTAAAAATTCTAAAATAGGTTAATATGATATTTAATCAAACGTGCTGTAAAATGTCCGTCAGGATAGGACTTACATGTTAAATATGCAAATTTTAAAGGCTTATATCTCGAAATTTAGTCCCGCAAGGCCTATTAAAAAAATCTTATGTACACTTATAAGTATGTGTATAAGCAATTTAAAAAAAATCATAAGAAAAGTGTTTTTTTGGGACGTCCTTAAGACATCGATAATTGTGTCGATATATCAGTCTTGGCCTATTAGGTAATCTCACAAGATACGAGAACTAAAGGGTGATCCAATAACGGTGGTTTTTATGATTATAAAATTAAATTAAGCACTAACATTGCTATACAGGGCCAAAATAATTTTATTTTATTCGGAAGACCAAATAATTACAATGAAAGGATTTTTTTTAAATCAGCCAATGTCAAGTTTTCAATAATGTTAAGATATAAAAACAAAACTTTAATAAACCTATATGGCTAATTCAATATATTTTTTGTAATACGTTCGTAAATATAGATGTATTTTGAGCATTTAGAAATATATTTGAGGATTCTATAAGCATTCATTTTTTTTTTGTAAATTGGGAAAGAAAACTTTACAATGGCATTATGGTACATTGGTTGTTTTTACAAAAAATCCTTCAATTATGATTTAAAAATAATATCGGCCAAATGTCCTCCACGGCTTTAATGACAATAGCAAGTTCGATCAGTCCAGTTTAGCATGAGTATTTCACATATTTGGGCCGGTATCTCACGAATAATATTTCTGATGTACTGTTTTCGAATTATCTATAGTTCTTAGATTGTTAGCATAAACCTTTGATGCCACGTAGCCCCATAAGAAAAACTCAGATGGCCATACCGCCAACGAAACCATCGCGTTATTGCAAGTGTAATTTGGTGATAATGTGATATTACGACATAATCCGGTCAATTATCCCGATCATGTGATTTGACGCAGCGCGTCTTCTTCCTATGAGGCTATGTAAAGTCAAAGGTTTATGCTAACAATCAAAGACCTAAAGATAATTTGAAAACCAACATCAAAAATGTTATTCGTAAGATACCAGCCCAAATGTGTGGAAACGTCATACTAAATTGTACTTATCGAATTCGCTATTCTATTCTATTTCGTCATTAAAGTCGTGGTAGATTTGGCTGATTTTACTTTTAAATCATAGTTGTAATTGCACTAGTTCGATCATCCTTTCCAAGCTTTAAAAAAGAAAGTGTCCAAATATCTATCCCGATTTGTTAAATTTTAACCACAAATTGCCGTAAATTTGGCGGCTACACACACGAATGTGAATGCGATAAAATGCTGAATATTTAAACATTTATCAATATACTTTGTAACGTACCTTTTTCGCTATGTTTAACGCTAATTTGACGCGCAAGGCTCATTTTTCTGGATGCAACACTCATTTTTCTTTTGGATAGGCTATTGTTACTTCTTAAACTTTCCCTAGAGCCGGTTCGGTCAAAGCCGTTAAGGCCGTTCTGAGAACCTAGATTAGATTCGGAAATACTTGTTCTTCGCATAGAAATGGTTCTTTTAAATTCGACTGCAATAGGCGTGTCTTCAAATTGCTCTTCCAGTTCATCCAGTTCTATAAGAAAGAATTTGGTACAAGACATGTATTTTTATATTAAAAGCATTCCCGGCTACAACTTACCAGAGGTCGTAAACCGAAATTATCGCAAAAATCTAGAATAGCGGAATATTGAACCAAATAACAAACTAAAAATACTTGTCTTTATTTCACACAAACCGAGGCTTAGTATTTTGGAATTTAGTAAAAAAAACTACTGCTGAGGACAAAAATGATGATTGGCTTTTAGTGCCGATGAAGAAACAATTAGAAATATTAGTTATAAAGCAAACAATTGTAAACTCAAGAATATTTGTCTATGGCAACACTAGCGGCAGATATTTGAAACCTATCTCAGCTCATCATAGGAAAAATCTTAGCTGAGCTAATCAGTAGAAGATGTGTAAAAGAAACGATTTTTCTTGCATTTGAAAAACCATACGTTTTGCTCTTTAATTCTTTTCTGGAGTTCTTTCAATTCTACAGACTTTAAACTCCTAACACTTGAAATAAAAGCAAAAAAGTCTAGAAACAAAAACTTTTTGATATTTTTAAAGTGGCATAATGGCGCAACGACTAAGCAATACTCATACTTTCATCTAAGCATCCGTCTTAAAATTAACTAAAATTTTTAATGTAAAAGGAAAGTAAATTTTGGTACCTTTATCGAAATAGAAATTGCCCTCCACACGGAAAAAAATCTGGTAAATAATCATGCAATTGTAATCTACACAGTTACAATGTGTAGCATTATAGGCCCCAGGTACACGTTGTAGTAAAACTCGCTCCGTTTTTGTAGCAAATAATGTGCTGTAGTATTTAATACTTTTGTAGCAGAACTTTATGTTACCGTACAGGGTAATAAACCATAATTGTAAGACGTAATACTTTTCAAATGTGGCAAAATGTGCTTTGCCTTCCGCTAATCAATGCTACAACTTTACAGTAAAGGTCACAAACACGAGACATGCAAGAGAGACCGCGGTCGGATTGTATGTTGTATAATATCCAATCCAGATTCCAGCTGAATGACTACAGGCAATCGAAAAATCGTTAAATTTTACTTTTCACCTTTTGCAATACTTAGCATTTTGAGAAAGGCACTGCGCCAATTTTCTTTGAATTTATAAAACAACTGATAGCTGATATCTGCAATAATGTTGCTGTTGCTACAAAGTATTATCAATGAGCTCTGTCAACTATTGCTACAATCATATTGTAAAATGATAGAAACAAAATTATTTACCATTAAAAAGGTTATTGAGACTTACCACATTTTCAATACTACTATAATGTAGTCAAGATTCATATTTGGTTACTGTTGTTAGCTACTATAATTCACTTACAAATTTTAAAACTCGTTGATTTTCATAACAGAAAATTAATAACAAAAATTATACTTAGAACGTCAATAATAAACATATTGAACCCAATTTTTGCGAACGCTTTTATAGCACACAACGCCTTTTGATTTTTTTCCGTGCATCCAATAAATAATTCCATTTTAACTTAACCTTACCCTCTTCATCTTCAACCGCTTCGGTAATGTGCTGCATGAGGAATTCCGCAAATGCACCCTTCTTGGATAAAAGTTCGTGATAGCTACCACTTTCCGTCACTTCTCCATCTTTTAGAACAATTATTTTGTCAGCTTGTGGCAAAAAGTCACTGCATGAGTCACTAGAATTCTAGTTTTATCTCTTAGTAACCCGGCGGGACCTAGAACAAGATGACTTGACTTTAACTATAACTGAGAACAAGTTTTTTATGTGTTTGGTAGTATGTAATATAGTTTTTTTAACTTTCGCTGTATTCAGATGCAGTATATATAAATTTGCAAAATATTCAAGTGTAATTTTTTATATTAGAATACTAAATAATAATAAAAAAACTTTAATTAATTATTTCTGTTAGCACTATAGGGTTTTAAATGCTTCACTAATATTTTTTTATAAATTAGTAAGTTTTTACCAAGTAACTTATCGAAAATATGTTTGCCAACATGGGAATCTACTGCGCTAAGAGGATCGTCCAGAAGGTAAATATCAGCATCTACATACACAGCTCTGGCTAAACTTATCCTTTGTTTTTGTCCTCCAGATAAGTTGATACCTTTTTCACCGATCTCAGTTTGGTCACCATTGGCTAACATTTCGAAATCAGATTTTAAAGCGCAAGCCTCTATAACTCTATTATATCTGTAAAATAAATAATAAATATTTTTTAATGTTGCATCCAATGAATTTATCTTCTTTTGCTTACTTATGTTTATTAAATTCTTTTCCAAATGTGATGTTATCTTGTACCGTAGCATTTTGGATCCAGGCCTGTTGTGGTACATACGCGATTGAGCCCCAAGTGTTAACTGTCCCTGAAATTTTGTCCATCTCTCCCAGTATAGCACTTATCAGACTACTTTTACCAGCTCCAACAGCTCCTACTACTGCAGTCAACCTACTTTCTGTTGCTGTAATGTTAATGTTTTTGAGTACCGGGTCCTCACCCCACGTAAATGTACCGTCTTGAATAAGAACAGGATCATCTAAAAAAGTTTTGTTGGTGAAAATTTTGAGTTAATAATGTTTAGCTTTTCAATATTCTAAAAATTTCTGTTTAATGTATTTTAAGATTTTTTCTCCTACCCTTATCGAAAATAGACGTTTCCTTTCCCTGTATGAGGAAAATTTTTACTTTTCCTCTTTCTACCAGCCGGCAAAGGCTTGTCTTTTTAGGAAAGCTACTAGTTTAGGAAACTTGATGCTTACATTTTCTTTAATATATACGCATAAACCTACTTCCACTACTTAATCGCCTCATATTCTTTTTTATATCATTCGCGAGACTTATTAGGCGAAAAGTCTATACTAATGGAACCTTGGCTCTTGGGTTTGGAACGCGTCAAATTTAAATCGTTTACCGACGTTTCGCCATCGAGGCATCTTTAGAGATCTTTTTATTTTATTTATTAAGGCCGTGAAAGCTTCCGTTGTGATACTGAACCGATCATAAAAATTCTTTACAATTAGAAAGCTACACTAGGAAGACGACAGAGAAAACGCCCAACGAAGTGGGCATGGGTCGGCTAATTTAATAATACTAGCCTTGTGATTTCCAAAATATTTTGAGGGATATTGTCGTCGTCTTTTGAGTCTATTTTGTTTTGGAATACGCTTAGCGCCATGACAACGATAGCTCCTATAATGTTTAACGATTTCAAAATTGTCATATTTTGACTGGTGCTCAATTATGTTCTGTATACGAGATACAGACACGCAAATTAAACTAGAATACTTTTTGTTCGATACTGCAGCCAAATAATTATGTATTTTTTAAAAATGTCGCAAAAAGTAGTAGAAAAATAATATAAATTCCTCCTGGAGTAAAGTACCTTTTCCCCCTTGGATGATTGCTGCCCTCCGCTTTGCCATCCCCGGGAGCAAAAGTGACACTTTCCTTTCTAGTAAAGTAAATAACTATTGTTTTAAGAAACAAGAAGAAAAAAACTAATATTCTTAATTTGATTAAAACATTTTATAAATCGTACCTGTAGATTTATCATGAGTTACATAAGGAACTAATTCTTCAGCGTTTAAAAAGCTGTTAATTCTGTTAACAGAGACCCATGTTTGCACCAAATTTGTAATTACCATAGGTAACATTGTCATAGGCATTCTTAAAAGATTCATTAAGGATAGTGATACAAAAGCCTTGGCGGGTGTCAGCACATTTTTTTCATCAATAAGTACGTATGTAGCAAATGTTAAACAGGACACCTAAAATAAAATGTAAAGTTATATTTATAAAAAGTCGTACAAGTATTTAAAAGAGAGGTAACCTACCTTATTTGTGTTTAAAAGTGACGTTCAAAGACCTGACCCCAGTTCAGTGGAACTGAGTTCAAACCTGCTTTGTACACAGGGGCGGTCATAGGAGGGGCCATGCCCCCCTTGGATGCGACATCCTTTCTATTTTATTGTGTTTTATACATGTCTAATGGCAAATATGGGCATTTATTGAGGGGTCTCCCCAAGGTTGGTCCGAGGGGTGAGGCTGATGATGGAATTGAAGAGTGAGGATCTTTACAAATACGTGGGAAGGAGGTTTTGCGTAATTTTATAAAAAGAATGAAAAGTGAAAACAATAAAAAGAGGTTAGAGGACTTTTTTTTGCTCTTCAAAAAATTTGTACCTCTAAAAATTTTCCTCGGCCCATGCCCCGCCCCTGGTTGTACAACTGGGCCTAAATGTCATAGGTTTTCAATAAAAGGAAACATTGGCGTGCACTCGCTTTTTAAAATATCTTAGTGGCAATATTTAACATACTTTGACTTTTTCAGTAAAAAAAAATAAAAAGGTTCAAGTAGTCTGCAGAATAGAAGAAGAATAAATATTTACTTAAAGTTTTTATTTATTTTAATTTGATTTAATAACATGTCTAACCCTTTAAATTTTTGAAAACCTATGTGTTAGTTTTTAAAGACGATTTTACATAAAAATAAGGAAAGGTATTTTCGTTTCTAATCCTTTTACGCCTTTTTTGATAATATAACTGTACATCTCGTTTATAATTAAATATAGTTCTGTTCCGCTGAGCGAAATATATTCGACGACGCTTTGTAGTAGTCCTGGTTAGCCAAAGCTGGTTGTGGTCTTTTTTATGTGCTTTGACACAAATTTTGCAGTGGTCAGTTTGATAAAAGCCACCATATTCGTACTTGGAAACACGAGGGGTAAACCACTGAGAAATTGTGATGTACTACAAGCAGATAGAATTGGATGAAATTATGTAAAAATATGTGGAATTTCGTGGAATTAGGAAACGTAAAGTGGAATTTTGATGGAATTGTGAAATTGTATGTAATTTTCAACTTAAATTTCACCCCGTTCCTAGTATTTTTCCATTTATTCAAAGTAAAAGTTTTTTTTTCTTTTTTTTGCTCTTCAATTTTTTTATGACAAAAATCTATTTTTGCTTCCCGCTTACAAAAAAAAGGCCAAAAAGAGGCTTAGATTTGCAACTGCATACCATTATTTTCTCAAATTTAAGTGGGATTGTCATGAAGTTGTGATGAAATTGTGTGGAATTGTGATGGAATCTGGTGGAATCATGATGGAATTGTATGAAAAAGTGGAATTGTGTACACATTTTCGTCAGTGGTTTACTCCTCGAAGAAACATGCAGAAACCAGAACGAACCAAAACTACCACAATGCTTTGGGAGCTACTTTTTGCTCAGTGGGCTTTTTCAGTTTTTGAGATCTTAACAGTTCTACTTAATAAAGCTTCAGCTTAACTTACCATAAATGGGGCACAATTCCACATAAATTCAGTCGAAGCTCGAAGATACGCTGCTGCTCTTAAAGTTACTATCTCCTTGTTTCTTATTTTCATAATTTGCTGTTCGAAACTCTCTTCCCAAGCATAGAGCTTAAGCACTTTCATACCAGATAGAATTTCGTTCATCATCTTAACACGTTCATCTTTATCTTTCATTTGTTTAATTTGCAGTGACCTAGATTTGTTTGTGACGTAAATGTTGATGGGAATTAATAGAATCATTAAAGCTACACCTAAAAGATATTACAAAATTGGCAAATATGAAAAAATATTTATAATATTGTGAACTATACACGTTCAACTAAATAACTAACAACGTTTATAGACAAGAAAAGCAACAACAAAGCGAAACAGATGCCAGTGCGTTGAGAGATCGAGATTTCTGGACAAAAATCGTATTAGTATTATTGCGGTAAATTAGTTCTGCTATTAATGATTGAAAATATACCATGGTCTGCATATGCAGAAGGCAATACTGTTATATTATTTCACAGGACAATTAAAAAGTATCCCACCAAAAACATAAATGTGAAAGCCAATGTTCAATACTAACATTATACTTGGCCTTGGGCTTCGCAGCAAAAGAATGAAGATCTAAATAAGTTGCAAGTTTTGTACAAAACCCAAATATGTATGGGATCTTAAAGGTTATATTTAACTTATCCAGTTTTCATTATATCAGTTATTTTATAAAGTTATTCAACTTATTTAAATATTTTTTAAATTCTGATAAAAACTGGCCAAGTCAAATCTAATCTCTTCTAAGATCCCATACATATTTGGGTTTTGTACAGAACTTGACACTCATTTAGATCTCCATTCTTATTGTGGTGAAGCCCACAGCCAAGCATAATTTTAGTAATGAACTTGGATCACCTTTTCACATTTATGTTTTGGTGGGATATCATTACCTTTCTGTAAAAAAACTGGGCAGGTATTTAGATTTAATATTTTTTCTTGCGTTTCTGCTGTAAAACTTTCTTTTTATACTATTGTCTATATTTTCTTAAACGTTAGAAATAACAGTGTGTATTGCCCATTTATTATCTGCTACCTTTTTTAACACGTTTCCTGTTTATACCTAAATTAGTCAAGTCTGGACGATCTTCATGCATCAAATTTTAAGGGCATGTTTTGGGCGTGCCAAAATAAGATCTAGTTTCCTATATAAACATATATCTGGTAACGCTTCCTTTTAGAGATACAGGGTGTTGAAATTGTAAGAAAAAAAAACATTTTTTTATCATAATTTTTAAACTTCTCTAGATATTTAATTGGTATTAAGTACGTTGCTTAACAGCAGCAAAAGACATTTTTTTAATATTTAAAAAAATACCGTGGCATCCGTACCATATTTGTATGGACTATTTTTCAACAAAAAAATGATGCGCCACTGCTTTTTTTAATAAAAATTATTTTTAATATCCCATTGAATTTGAAACAAATTTTATTTTTTGACTTTTTCCCGAACGATGCACCATTTTTAAAGAAAAAAATAAAAACCACTTTGATGCATGACGAATTTGCGAAAATAATGACAAAATGTTCAACATTTTAAACCTATTTCAAATAATTTTAGTGAAGCGTTAAAAAGAATCACCCTATAATATACAAGAAGATTCAAAATTACGAAAATGTTATTTTGGGAAATAAAAAAATCAATATGAATATTTTTCTAACTAAATAATTAATTATAGCGTTTTTAATTTTTATAGCGTGAAAAAGTAATAAAACTTTTAACTTCTTGTTGAATAAGCGTTACTTTTTGTGTTACTACTTAAACACACTTTAATTTTACTTAACATTGTATGCATATAAAAAGTAAAATCAAAAGTTTTATAAAGAATAAGTTTTTTTTTCGAAATATTAAGAAAAGAAATTACAGGTATTGTTAAGTCCATCCGTGGACACACTGTATATTGGAATAGTTTCAAATATCTATTTGTAACGGTTCAAACGCTACAATAAAGAAAAGCAATACATTTTTTTTGGTATGAACCCCCTTATTTTTTAACTTTTTTATTTTCAGATTTTTTTCTATGCTTACACACAATAACCGAACTGGATTCCAAATTTTATCTTTCTAGGTCATCTGGAAGTGGGTTAGGTTTTTGATGTATATGTCCCAGGATAGGTGTTACAAGAGGACAAATAAACCAAACATTTTTGAATTTTAAAGGGAAATTTTGGGAGAACTGGTTGCATGGTCCAAAACTAATAAATACAAAAATTCTACTCCAATTGATATTATACAGGGCGAGTGATAACTAAAAATATATGAAAAATGCTTAGGAACTGACTACTTTTATTATTAAAATTATATAAATAAATTTTGCAGAGAATTGAATTTTATGTTAAAATTTGAAGTTAAAGCATGAGAGTGAAAAAGAAATTAATTTTTCCACTTTTTACATTACTCATTACAACATTAATAATGGGCAAGAGGGAGCAAAATTTGAAAGAAAATTTTTGGACCATGCAACCGGTTTTCCCAAAAGGACGTTTAAAAATTCCAAAATTTGTGGCCCATTTGTCCTCTTGTAACACCTATCGTGGGACACACTGTATATTTTTTTTCATGAAATTTGGGCTTCTAGTTGTACCTATGGATATAAATAAACATACATAGTTCATAAGTTTACGTTAAATAGGTTTTGAGTTATGGAGGGGTCAAAAGTGGCACCAAGTGATTCGTGTTATATTATACGCGGTGCTGCAGCCAGTTCGAGAGCCTGTTTCTTTTCTTGAACTTGGCTTGACACCCTGCCGCCTGTCTAGATTTCGGATTTTTTCCACATATCGACTCACCGTGAGATGTGTCACTTTGTTTACATGCTAAAGTTTAATCTCTACCTGTTAGTGTTCTTCATACATTACACCGTCTCCTTTCCACCCATTTCCTGTGAACCATTTGATTAAGCTGAACGTGTAGGTATGTACAAATCGTTTAGTGATGTAATCTTAAAGTTGGTTAACATTTTACAATTAAAAGAAAAAAATAATAAGTTGTGCCGCGTCTGTAATAAACAAATGTCAGAACAAGGTTTTTAAACAAGGTAGTTCACGCTTTAAAATGCATCTAACCCGAATTGAAAATTTTGATTACAAATTATTTTAAAAATAGTTATATTGCTTAATTACCTGAAAGAACAGCTGGGCCAACCTGCTGCCATAAGAAATAAACTGACAAAATAATACCGATTGGTGCTGACCAAAGCATATTAAGAAACATCACCAATTCCTGAAATTTTTGCGCATCGTTAGACATCAAATTCGTGATTTCGCCAACTGTTTTGTTCTTACGAGCAGCATTTGAAATTCTAAGAGATTTTCTGTAAATAGCTGAGGTCAGAATTGTTCTAATACGTAGACCAAGTATAAAAAATCTGCTCATCTGTTGACTGTTCAAAAGAGTAATGGTAGTTGCAACTAGAAACATCGTTACTGCATAGAGTAAACCTTTCCATACAGGTTCATCATCGCTGCCTGTAAAGGCAATTAAAAGACTGCAACAAAAAGATAATTAATCAACAGCTGTTCTTTTAAAAAGTCAATTAACTCGAAAAGCAAAATATGGAAACTATTCTGAAATTAATAAGCTGAAAGATTAGTATTCTGCGTTTTAAATGAACTAGAACAGGGTTCACCAACTGGCCCACCGTGGTCCGGATCCGGACCATCAACCTAGTTTGTGCGGATCATGAGAACTACGTAATTTCATTTGTTTCGCGCTGTTTTTGCTATACTTGACTCGTCAACAAATTGGTAAGAAGCGCAAAATCGTGAGTCATCGCGGTGTGAGACGAGTGATGGCGAGTGGCGGCGAGTGCGAGGATTGGGGCGGAGAACGCGCCATCGCCGACCGGTTCCGGCCCCCGGGTCTTTTTTCTTTTCGGACCGCGACGGTCTGCTTATTAAAACAAAAAGCCCCTACACCTTTTGGTTTTTAAAAATATTAAAATACATTTTGTTACGTGGGTATATCACCTGAAGTATGCATTATTTTATGAACTTAGTTGTTTTCTAGTACTTCCGGTTTAGCCAGAAAGAACCTTAACTTTCATATTTTAAATGGAATACCTTATTTTTATTTATTTGAATAGAAAATGTCATTCTGAGTACAAAGACACACTATTTGCTACTTTTTGATAAATATTTTTAATTTTTGATTTAGAGTGCCATTATTGCAATCAAACTCGAAATTTTGGACCAAGGAAGTACGAAAAATTGATGTACCTATCTATTTTGCTTTAACTACTTGGTTTAAAATTGTTTATTTTGTATATATATTAGTAAAATTATACCGGATGTCTCAATTTAAACTGGGGTTAAGGTTAAGGTCGTTTCCGGCTAAACCAAAAGTACTAGAAAATAACCAAGTCCATTAAATAAAGCACATTTAGGTGATATTCATACGATCATACGTACTAAATTTTATTTCGATTTATTAAATAATAAAAAAGTTATAAAGGCTAAACATACCAGGTATTTGGGAAATATTTTTTGAAAACCAATTTTTTAAAAGTAAAGTCTGTTGAAAAGATAATTTAAAACACTTTATGATGAGGTATCACTTGACACCACTTTCCCTTTAAACTTTTTGGGATTTGGGTTGGTGGGGGATAGGATAACCCTGGACAAGTATATTTTGACACAAAAATTTGCCTGGCCCAATTAATTTAAACTTTTACCTCGGAATCTCACGGAATAAGCTGAATATCTGTACATACCTTTATCTTTGTGCAAAAATACTCTCCTAAAAATCCCCTATGATATCGTGTAAGGTACTCCAAATATGACAGGTCAAATGTCAAAAAATCAGTTTTTTGCGAATATCTCATTATCTTTACTTTTAATCGCATTTATATTTTTTATAAAAGTTGTAGAACACAAAACTCTTTACAAATTTAATTTTAAGCATTTTTTTGTCTGATGATCCGATAATAGAGGGCGCAGAGTGTAAAGCACTTTACTGTATGTACATACCTTAGCACGCAATCAATCGTAACTTTTAATATATATATAAATATGAACGTGTTTAAGGATTTTTTGCAATTGTACGAATAACGCAATTATAGAAGGTGCCTCGTTTTAATTGGAATGCACTATATAAATAAGTGTTTATCTTTCTTTGGTATTCCGTGTATTAATATCGCTTTATAAAAATAAAAATAATTCTTTTGATAAATTGATAAAATTAATTTTACTTACTTCAACATTTGAGGATTGATAAACTGCCCAAAATCACATATTAGTCTTAAACAGACACCCATCATGAATTGTGGCCATACGCAGCTCCAAAGCACTGACATAACGGACGTATCTGTAAGTTTTTTACCTTGATATTTACCTTCTTTAAAGTCTCTAAAAATAAAATGTATTTATTTGTCTTTAAGGTAAGTTTCCGGCAGACTGCAAACCGCCGACGCAAGCGCCAGAACGTTATACTTATTTCTCTTTCGCCTTGGGGAATAACGATTATAGCGTTGCTGATAATGTAAATGGCTCTGGCGCTAGCGTCGACGGTTTGCAGTCTGCCTTGATGCTCGGAATCGTAACTATATTGTTGTATCTTACGACATATCAACCTATTCACTATTTGTCAAGTCAAACTGAGACCTACCTCCTACTTTTAGCCAGGTTTTTAGCGAATTTCTCTTCAAAAATAGGTACCAATGTATCAGCTCGGTCTTCAGGTTTTAGGTCCCACATATCTTTCATTTCCAGAGGATTCTTCCATCCTTTATACATTGTTGATTCAAAGAAGCTAAATGTTATTCGAGATAGAAAACTAGACTCAGGTTCTGGACTGGGTTTCTAAAAATAACGCACGTATACCAAATCTAGTTTGAATATTGAAACTATAGAAACCTTAACATTTTGACACTAGTGAGTATTTATATCTTAGAAGTTTGTGTTTTTGTTTATCGAAATAAAACTATTTTTGAACGGGTTAGAACTGCACACAGTTATGATACCAGGTTAAAAACTCTATTGTTGCCAGATAGGCATAGATCTGTGGAATATCAAAAATATATATATTATACAGGCTGCAAATTTTTTAACAAGCTCAACGCAAATATTAGAGATTCTGTTGGTGTGCATATATTTAAAAGAAGGTTAAAAAAATATTTACTTGAAATTAATTGTTACACTTTCGATGAGTTCCTTGCAAATGTTGCTTAATTTTTTATTTGTGTATTTAATTAATGTACTTTATGTTATTTCCATGTTTTTTAAGTGTAGTTTTAAAATTTAGTATTGTATTTTTATTGACGTTTTTTTCAATTTACACGTGTCAAGTAGCTTAAGTAAGTTGCTAAATGAAGTAACTAAATTTAGGTACATACAGCAGAAAACAAACAATTTTATTTTTGGTTTATTGATTTGCGACAAGGGGTTTTTAAAGTGGGCAAATATGTGCTTAGGTTTGATGTTACTGTTAGGGGATGTAAATTATTTAGAATAAGACATCTAAAAGAGTTTAATCAGTTTATTTTTATAAATTAGGCATTTGGGAAACGAAGCAACATTTAAATTATTACGCATTCTTATCAGCTAGTTTAAACTTACCGCACATTTACCATAAGGGTAAATTCTAGGTCTACCTTCTCCAAAACAGTTTAGGAAAAACATAGCTATAGCTAATGGGTAGTAGATCAGGTAACTGAGGTATTCATGATAATTATTCGGCACTATATCTATTTGTGCGCTTCTAATTTCTGTTCTAAATTGTGGTGCTCCACAAACTGCACATAGAAGCCAAAATATGAACAGAGTCCCTGATGACTGAATTCCATAGGTTTTGTTCCTGTAGGCAGCTATTAGCGCTAGTCCCTAAAATTAAAACAAATATGTACTATTTTTTTCCTAAAACCGACAATTTTAAGTTGATCCAGCACCAGATAGAAAGCAATATGTCTTTAATGGCACAAAATAATCAGCCTAGTAGAAACAAACAACCTTATTCTAAGTATCTTGGCTTAGGTTTCTAGTTTAAATTACCCTTATATTTATTATTTGTACTTTTAATAGTAAGCTAAATGAGTAAAAGCTTTGATAGCTCCTATGAACTCATAGGGCTAAATTTGATAAGTAAACAGCTTTATCATTAATGCGACATCATCTTTTCATTCCAACTTTCTTGTTACTATGATGCTGAATTGAAGATTTATTCGTACGACTCGAATAATTCCGTTTTTGCTAATTTTTAAAATATTTTTTATTTTATAGAGTAAGTCAATTACAAAGGTATATTTCCTGACAAAAGTATGTTGAGATACAATACTGGCCGAAATTATATATTAAAATTAATTCGTGTAAGTATACGAACTTGCTCAACATTTGGCAAGGCAAGGTTCCAAATTTAAGTTATGCTGAGGACACAAGCGCTTATGACACTTTATAGACATGCAAATTCTATCCAAACTCTAAATTCTAAACAAATTTGTGATAATTTTACTAACCAGAACTAACCATTGCCAAACGGTCAATTCGATCCATGATGAAAATCAAACGTGCTAACTTATGAGATCTATATTTTCGGGTCATACTTATGAGTTAGAACTCATGCGTTTTCACCTGCCCAAACTACGACCGGTTCCAAAATTTTCCTATGGATGACATCTACGGTACAGGTTGGTATCACCAAGGGATATAAATGTCTGGATATGATTTCTCTTCCGACCTTGAAAGAACCCCAGCAAACAGATAATGAAAGACTCATGCGTCAGAGGTAAAAACCCTTAAGTTGTAATGAGCCATATAATGCAAAAAGTGTTTCAATTTAGGTCGTTTTTGTAGTGAGATACAATCGTGCAAAATCGACACTTGCGCGTTTGATCGATCGAAATACTCGTAATTTCTTGACGGTTTCAAAGCCATAGAAAAACTGCGGATTAGAAATACCTATTATTTCTTCTTATAAATAAGCTTGTGTTATTGTAAATTTAGAAAATCAAAGAATCTAAATAAAATACTTACAAAACTAACAAATTTGCATAATGGCATAAAAATGTCCACTTTAAGTATTACATCATCACTCGCACTATATAAAAATCACTCAGGCTTATCGCACAAATAAGAGAATTTATTAACAGCTTTCCAACGTTTTTCCAGTTCCATGGAATATCTTTGTGTGGGCTTGCTTTTTGGTAATATAATTCTAAAGGTGAGAACAGCCAAATAAAAATACAGGGAATCCATACTAAAAAGGTTTTTTCAAAACATTTGGTGAAGTCTAGGTCATTGGATTCCCAAGTAAGTGTTGTATTCTAAAAGAGTAAATAATAAATAAAATCTTTATTGACACCAAGGCGGGGCACAACTTTTTGTAACATTGAAGATCATTTAATGCCAATCTGGGTTAGTAGGGTGTCCATTATTTCCCAAATCGATTTTTTTTAGCAATTGCCCCCTGAACTTTTAGTTTATAGCCTAAGAAATATATTCAATTTAAAAATGCTCTAAATTTCTGATTTTAACCATACCAAAATTATGTTGCTTTCGCCATTTAAGTAACATGGGATTTTTAAATATGTTTCTTTTATTTTTTTTGTTAAACACAAATAGATGGAAAAAAATTTACTTATCGCATATTCTAATGGGAAATTTAACGCTATATACAAAAAAAATTTCTTACGAATTTTCGATTAAGTCACTCCTTTAAGAGTTATTTAGCGTCAAACGTTGAGATAAGATTGAGTTGTAGCCATCTTTGGGAACTTAAAAGTAAACCGGCATATTTTAAATAAAACACTCTGTATATTACATCATTTTTAAACAGATATTTTAAAGAACGCGAAATACCGCATTTAACATGTCTATCTCTTATAGGCTATTTAAATCTGAAAATTATGTTAAATTTTCATTATATCTTCAGCTCCAAGCTATATGCACTAAGTTTGGTCACTATATCTACTGTTTTTTAGATTTCAATGTCCATTTTTCCAAACTATAAAATATAGACATATGTGGTATGAATGTTTAAGAAATTAAAGCTCTTTAAAATATCTATCTAATGGTAATGTAATATACAGAGTGTTTTATTTAAAAAATGCTGGTTTACTATTAAATTCTCAAGAATGGCCACAACTCAATCTGATCGCAACGTTTGACGCTGAATAAATCTTAAAGGAGTAAGTTAATCAAAAATTCGTAAGAGAACTTTTTGTAGAGCGTTAAATTTCCCATGAGAATATGTGATAAGTAGATTTTTCCATCTTTTTGTGTCGGAGAAAAAAATTAAAAAAAAATGTCCAAAATTCCCATGTTATTTAAATGGGAAAAGCAACATGATTTCGGCACGGAATCAATCAGGAATTAAGAGCATTCTTAGATTGGATAAATTTTTTAGGCTATAAACTAAAAGTTTAGTGGGAGGTTAGGTGTTAAAATCAAGCAAAAATGTTAAGAAGTGAAATTGTTCCTGGGCCAGTAATGAAATGGACTTCATGATAAGAACACTTTTAAAACCTTTTAGGGGATTCCTTTTAACGAGTCTGTCACGAATATTTGTGTCACTTTTTTATCGAACAAGTTTACCACATTTTTTTAATGCAATTTTTAAACATTATGCCAAAAATGGTAAAAGTTACAGTCATGAAACTATAAGGCTCAAATACATTTTTCGGGTATCGGACTATACGGGTTACGTGACTGTAACCTTTACGATTTTTGGCACAATGTTTAAAAATTGCATGTAAAAGATTGTGATAAACTAAAATAAAAAAAAGTGACGCTTTCGCCCAGTCCGACACCCGAAACATTTAACATTGATAGACTGGGTTAAAGCGCCGTTTCCATATATAGCTATATGAATATTCGTGGTAGACTCGTCAAAATAAACCTTCCTAAAAAGGTTTTAAAAGTGTTCTTATCATAAAGTCCATTTCTTTTACCGGCCCAGGCACTAAAATTATATGGTAAATTTACTGTGCTGAATATGTTTGAGCTTGTCAGGACGTGGTCAGGACTAGGCACTGACTGGTCATGAAAATTGTCCTTATTAGAGTGCGTGGTCAAGTGTAGTCCTAAACATATTCAGCAAAAAAAATTGTCTATGTTTAAGCGTTACTTAGAATACCTAGAAATATTCTTAAATTTGTGGTACTTATTAGTAAACAGATAAAGATAGACTGACTTACCCAAAAAGGACTGCGACAAAATTTGTCTAACGCTTCATAATCCAACCAGTTCGAAAAGTTCATTGTAGTCTCTTTTCTCTAGATATAAATATATAATTTACAAATAGTTTTTATAATTGTGCAGATTTAAATTTTATAGTTAAAGTAAAAGTATTAATATGCAACGTATTCTGATTATTAATGATATTGTTTAAATGGAAAAGGTTTTAAAAATAATAAATTGTTTTTAAAGATAGGGTTGTTAATATAATCTATTCATAATTTGCTCTAATTGTTCTCAGGAGTACATAATTTAAAAAATATTTTGAAATTTTAAAAGTGCTGATTGTTATCACTGTTAACAATGTAAATGTTTTAATGTTTGCATAGATTTCAAAATACTTTAAACTAAGCTTATCTTACCATTCAGTTTAAAAAATTTATTTGCAGAAGTTACGCTTTTGAGATATGGGGTAATAAAAAAATTAAAACATAACCTTATTTCATAATATCTGAGATACCACTTTAAATATTTTGATGATATTTGGTAGAGCACGAACGCTGTAAGTTCAACATAGATACGTATCATAAGCAACCAAATGTTTACATACAACAGCACCGTCTTTTTAACTACACTATGGCACCGACTTGCCATGTATTTTTTACCATAAGCATCGACTAATTGTAGGACAGAATAACTAGCAAATTGTAGATATAGGTTTTATGTAGTCGATGAGATGTGTGTTTGGGGCATTTTCCTGCCATCAAAGTATGACGTAGCGGTGTTTAACTAACAGCGTTTGAACTCTACACAACCACTATTCATTCAAAGAAAATTTTTAATGCACATTTTTTATTAATTTCTTTCACAGGTGTTTGAACATTAAAAGAGTACATCACTGCTTTTTTGAAACAAACATTATTTCCATAATTACCATTGGTTTAGATGGCTTTCCTTTTAAAAAATAGGAAGCTTATTTTTGTATGGTCATATAGCTAGAATGTGGTTGTTGATAATAAAATGGTGTTTTCTTGTTTGAAAACTTCTTGTTTGGAAACCTAGTAAAATTTTCCTCTTTTGACCCTTTTTATTCTTGTTTGTTCACCTCGGCAAAAATGCATAGTTCTTGTTTGGTTCCCTAAATATTGGCATACACCAGTCGTCAGCGGTAAACTGGTAAATGGGAAAACTGAACCATTTGCATTTGTGATATCTTTGCAATAAGATCTCTCTATACGACCGCAATTAACATGGAGATCGTAGAATAAAAAAACAATTCTGTTCTGGTTCCTTCTGATTAGTTAGGGTACCGAACAAGAAAAAAATTTATGAAAAGAGGCATGATTTTACTAGGTCCCCCAACAAGAAGTTACCAAACAAGAACAAGTCGATAAAAGATTTACTGTTATAAAGACCCTCTTGTTAAAAGTGTTTTAAAAAGTAAGTCACAAGATTTGAGAAAATCTTTTGGTTCTACTTCCGGTATTACTATCTCTATACATTTAATTACCTTTATTTATAATGTGTTAGTGCTTTGGTTCAATTTTTAAGTTACATCTTATACCAGTCTATCACTTACCGACGACACGTATACTGACAAAACATACCTTAAACCAATATTATTGTTGAATAAGACTGGCATGCATTTCAGCTTGTAATAAATTAATTCTTTATCTAATTTGTTATGCTTAAACTAAGGTATTTAAGGTACTGATTTT
Organism: Listronotus bonariensis; assembly: GCA_014170235.1. NCBI lineage: Eukaryota > Metazoa > Arthropoda > Insecta > Coleoptera > Curculionidae > Listronotus > Listronotus bonariensis. The sequence goes on from JACEGR010000988.1 coordinate 42,151, forward strand.
AATATTTTATTACTACACACACCGTGGACATTACTAACAGTCGTGCTCAAATTTGAAAATGAATCATTAAATCAATCTGACAATTATTTTATAACTTATCAGTATTGACTATTAGATTTTGTTTTATTGTTTCACTTAATAATGGCAGTGGCGTAACAAACACAGTTTTTGGATCAAAAACCATAAAGTTCAGCTGAAATAAGAGTGAGCCAAGTACCAAAGACCACTATTACTAGTGGCTCCTGGGGAACGATCATGAGGACCAAAAACAACTACTCCCCTGGCTATAAGCCGCGACGGGTATTGAATTACATTGGCCACACAAGATCTTCATTCGCACCAGACAAGGGTACTTGGTTGATCATAAAGTGATGTTGGATGTGTTCGTCCGAGCAGAGTGAACTCCACGGAAGTCGGTTTTGGTGAGTCACGGTCAATGACCAAAGCAGCTGAGGATGAGCTCTAAAAATGCATACGAGGGATGTGCGACAATCCCTTCGGTCTCCACCGTCAGTGGTGGAACAAGCCCTAGAATCAGGCTCCCGGACTCGGAATCGTCTATTCACTCAGCACCTTCCAAGTGGGGAATGGTAGGTTACGAACTCTCGGTCTGGTCCCTACTGTACTGAGCAGTCTACTCTCAACTGATCGATTGCATACCTTTTCATTACAATTCCTCGTGTTTCGTCCTGGCTGGAACTCACCAGTAGGGTGTGGGGTGAAAATCTATCTACCCAAACGACACGACTAACTTTTGGGCGTCACGATGTTATGGTCATACGAGTTTTGACCCCCAGCACATCCCGACGGGACATGGGTGAAGGAACCACTTTTACCCCACCCCTTCTGGTAAGTCCCAGCCAAACACGAGAAATTGCAATGAGAAGTTACCTATGCAATCGATCAGTTGACAGTAGACTGCTCAGTACAGTAGGGTCCCAGACCGAGTGTCTGTAACCTTTCACTCCCCACTTGGAAGGTGAGGGATGCTGAGTGAATAGACGATTGGGTGCACATCGTGCAAACTTGGAAGGTGAGGGGTGCTGAGTGAATAGACGATTGGGTGCACATCGTGCAAACCCATGACGCTTGAGTCCGGGAGCCTGATTTTAGGGCTTGTTCCACCACTGATGGCCGGGACCGGAGGGATTGTCTCACGTTGATCGCATGCATTTTCAGAGCTCATCCTCGGCTGCTTTCGTCACTGGCTGCGACTCATTAAAACCGACTTCCGTACAGTTCACTCTACTGGGACGAGCACATCCAACATCAAAAACCACAAAATTATCGTTTATATAATTGGTGTAGATCCCATGTTTCAGTTTTTAAATATACTAGATTCAAAATATTATCTAGGCCAATGGTTTTACTTCGACACTAGCCTAACAATCTACAGGGTGGGCCAAATTAAACTTGCATGCTTTTTAAGTAACAATAACTTTTAATTTGTTGCGACTATCTTTTTATATTTAAGGGCTAATGGGTATATGTGTTATTTTAGGTTTGCCAATTTTGGTCAAACAGATTTAGACAGGACTGGACTTACGGGACTTTTTCCAAAATACTGTATTTAACCTCGTTGCAAAAGAAATTTGATTTAGCTACAATTGAGCTAATACGTGTTTCTTGTAGGAAAACTATGAGACATGATTTAGTAAAAGCGAATTTGTTAACAATTTGAGGTTTCAGGAAATATGATTTCTCTCGGTTTTAACACGGAACTTTTTTTTTAGTGTGCTTTTGAAAATCAAAAATGTAAGGTACCCATGGTTCCTAAGTTGGATGCTGACCCAACTTAACAGTAAATTAATTAAAATTAAACGTATTAGCCTAATTGTAAATAAATTGGATTTCTTTTGCAACGAAGTTAAATGCATCATTTTGGAAAAAGTCCCGTAAGTCTGGTCCTGACTGAATCTATTTGACCAAAATTTATAAACCTAGAGAAAACATATCTACCTATTAGCCCTGTAAAAATAAAAAGATAGGCGCAACAGATAAAAAGTTATCATTAATTAAATTTGTGCAAATTTAATTTGGCCCACACTGTACATTGTTAGTTATGTACATTATCTTTATTTGATATAAATTACATGGAATATAATCTTGATTTTTATGTAATGTCAAAAATACATTTTTACTTGCTTAAAGTATGAAACCAAGAATGACGTTGTTCTTTTTAAATAGTACTACTTAGGTACTTTCATGAACCAGACTTTATCTGTAAAAACCGAGTGATAGGTGAAATGTTTATAAATTTTTTATGGTATTTAAATAAGTAGTAAAAAAATGTATTTAAAACCATTTTTTTTTATTTAACAAAATATAGCCCCTACTTATTCCTAGAAACCATAACCAATGAATTCCTTTTTAAATAGGTAGTTTCAAAAATATATTTTTCTGACTTTTTTCTCATTTCTCAAAGTAATCTTTTAAACCACCCAGTATATTCTACGACGATTCTTAATATATTTTTAGCCATCAAATTTATAAAGACATTTCCTTTTTTTTTCAAAATATTTTTATTTTACTGGTATAAGTAAGTCCATCCGTGGACACACTGTATATTTGGGTAGTTAGAAAAAAATTGTATTTCTTATTATAACTTTAATCCTAAATATTTCTATTTGATGTAAAAAAATCCTCACCCAACATGAGCCCCATAGCTCAACTCTAAGGGGTCGCTATTTTTGTTTTAGTTTCCACCTTAATTAATATAGCAAAATTTCTTTTTAGTTTTAAATTACATTAACACATAATTTACGCGTCTTTTACTTTACAAAACTTGAAAACAAAGTATGATTATATTATCTTCGAGTGGCAGTTAGCCTTTTGCTAAAATCCTGAAAAAACTGAATTAATTATATGGTAAATCTACAAAACAGCTGTCAGAATATTTTTATATAAAAATATGGTGATAAAAAGTAAAGTTAATTGTGATTTTTTTAAGTTTAATTTAATTATTTCGTAACAGCAAGACTTTTATTGCCAAAATATATATATTTTTTTAATTTAAAATAGTGGCCCTCAATTTTAAGCAACACAATTAATTATTTAGAAGAGAGAGAAACGGTTGCAGGAAAGGGGTTATTTGGTTAAAAATTATTTATTGCCACCCAATCTTAGATACAAGAGATTCTTTTGTACTTCACATCACATCAAAAAATTAGTTATTCCTAATATAGTTTTGGAACCTCATTCTTTTCTAATCTTATAAGTTTACATACTAAGTACGATATACCGGATGCTGGGTTTTGGATGTGGTCCATTTTTACACGTAAATAATACTGCATCTTTTAGGCAACGCACAGTAGTGCCATCACGGTTGTTACACAAATTATTATCTTCAACGTACCTACACCTCATTAACGTCCAGATAATAATTATCCAGACGTGACCAACATTTTGACGTGGAATCTAAACCACTCACAACACATGGCTATCGCCAATGATTTATAAGAAAGGTGCAAATTGAGCCGCGTAGAAAGCGTGTGACACACACACACACACACACACACATATATATCACAGCATATACTTTTGTAACTCAATAAAAATAAATCGATGACTTTGAGGCAAAAACCGAACAGGTCTCTTTTTGGCATACCTATCTTTTTACGCTCCTATGCTCTAAAGAAATTTGCATAGTTTAATGAAAAAATCGTACAGTCCGAAGCATATTAACGTCGCTGTAAGTATTTTGCACGTAGCCGACGATGTATTTTTAAGTAAAAAGCGGACAATTCCGTATTTGTTTCATTGTTGCTTCAAAAATCAAATTTAGACCTGTCCAGTTTTTGCCCCAAGGTCTTCAATTATACAGCACATTTATTATGTGATTTAATTTTCTTTTTTACCAAAACGTCAAACATCCTCTTCAGTAGTATCCGATTCAGATTAAGAATTTACGTTTAAAGCTTAGTTCATAAGTTTGCGAAATGCGATTTGCGAAACCTGTTCTGATTGGTCAATTTGTAACGACTTTCGAATGACCAATTAGAACAGTTTTCGTAAATCGCATTTCACAAGCTTATGAACTAAGCTTACTAATATTTGTTTTGTTCGAGTATCAGGCATTTTTTGAAGCGGCTACACAGGCGACGCGTGTGGCACTTTAGAGTCGTATCACTTCGCACGGTCTTATACGCGTCTTAATTTACGCCTTGCCTTAAAAGCAGCTCCTAAGGTTCGTCGCTCTGATAATAAGATTTTAGTAATTGACTTACATTTGGGCGATGAATTTCCGTCAAAAATTTTGAAATCAGTATTAATAGTTGGAATATTTTTAAAAAATTTTTAATCTATTGTTTCAATAAACGGCGTATGGAATAATACGAGGTTTTTGGTATAAATAAAACAATTTTCTTCATGTTTAAATAAATTTTTGTATTTAAAAAAATATCAATTTTTCGGTTTTTAAATTAAGTACAAAACACTGGCAAATCTTACATATCTATATTTACATTTCACAGTCACCTCATTCAAAAATCCATTTTTTAAATTCTTAACTACTTAAGTAAAATATTTTTAAGTATACTATACCTATTATCAAATATAAGTTAATCTAGATTATTTTGAATATGCAGTTAACTAAGTGGTTTTTTTTGTTTTATTTACCCTTAAATTGTAGTTTGGCATATTACCGATATTTTGGTAGGTTTATTTAGCCCCTGTAAGGGCTACCTCTATTTTTTTTTCACTTTAAAGGCTGCTCATTACGAGTAATTTTATAAAGAATATATAAATATGCAAGTGTTAAGGTAAATAAAGAATAAAATAATTTGAATTTAAGTACATATTTTATTCTAGAATCCTAAGAAAGAGGATTAACCTACTAAAACGTCTATTGTTTGTTATATAGTTTTTTATGTCAAACCAAAGAAATTGTATCTTTTATAATTAGAGACAATATAATTAAATTTCCTTTTTTTTAATTACTAAAAGTATTTCAAGAAATTTGAATTATTAAAGTTGTTGCTATTTAAATACTGCATATTTTTATTGAAATACAATTTTGTTATAACATACCCTGCATTTGACTTTGGTAATTTGGTCTTATCAAAAGGCAAAACCAGAGTTTATCAACTAAAAAAATAGTTAACACACTCCCTTGCGGCGCGTTTGATAGCGGTCTTCAAACAGTGCCAGCAAGGTCGAGCCACCATGTACCATGCGAAACGAACGACTGCACAGTATTAGGCCAACCCGGCATCTTTGCACATTCCATAAAATATCGAATTTTTGTTTTCTAGCAAATTATTAGGAGTATCGAATTCGGCTATTTGTCCTTTATCTAACACTAAAACCCTATCTGAATCAATAATAGTATTAAGTCTGTGAGCTATAGTAAGAACAGTACAATTGGCAAATGCTGTTCGAATGGTTTTTTGGATGAGATCATCAGTCTCTAAATCTATTGCGGCAGTGGCTTCATCGAGAATAAGTATTTTGGTTTTTCTTAGTAAAGCTCTGGCTAAACAGATAAGTTGTCTTTGACCGACTGAAAGGTTTTCGCCACCTTCTGCTACTTTATGGGAAAGACCCGCTGGTAATCCTGAAAGGGAGAAAAATATGTCAGTATCGCAAAAATCTTTTTTTTTTAAATATCAATTAATTTAAGTGATTTTTTTCGGTCAGATCTTAATTTTTTAGCGCGCAACACACGCGAACTTTCTTGTGTTTTCTAGTTTATTTGCATGGCTGCGCATGTGATTCCGGTAGGTAAATTCACTTTAGTAAGCCTCTTAGATCCACCTCAAGATTTCTTTCTGTTTTTATTATAATATTGTAATTAATGGTGTAATTTTTTAAAGACTATTTGGAATTAAGATTATAAATGAATTTGTTCATTTTTAAAATAATTTAAATTATTACTTTGTGAATTATGACCTCATGTGACTTTTCCAAAAAATGTGATTATTAAACTTCTATGTAAAAGTTATTTATTATATGAGTAGCTAATAAACTAGTTAAAAAGCATTGTTTAAATTATTGATCAAAATGTATTATCAAGGACTAAAGTCGACCTATTTTTGTACACTATCAAACCTTAGTATTTTTACAAAAGCTGAAAAATACATGGTAATTTGAGCAAAAACATTTTAAATGCAAACATTACCTTTAATTAATTCCTTTAAGTGCGCTAACTCTAATGCGCTCCACACTTCTTCGTCTGAATATTTATCAAAAGGATCAAGATTAAGCCTCAAGGTACCGGAAAACAAAACGGCATCCTGTGGTATAATAGTTAGACGGGAACGAAGATCGTGAAGTCCTAATTCGGCGATGTTTTTTCCATCTATTAGAATTTCACCTTCTGCATTTTCAATAATCCTAAGAAAAAACGTTATTTTAATTACCAATATATTTTTTGGCTTAGGATGATATTATTTATCCATGGACAGTGATAGGCCAGAAGCTAAATACTTAAATAACATAGTATACTATGACTTGGAGTAAGCTAAGAAAGGCGGTGCTGTGAGTTCTGATAGTCTAGAGATAAAAAGCGAATTTTAATATCGTACTCTTTTTTAAAGTACTTTAATACAGTATTTCGTGAGATACGCACTTACATCGCACCAGGTAAAATGCGTGATCGGATGCGTAGCTCTATGTACGAGGGTCACTACTTTTATTTTGAGCCTTGGCAAAAATAAGTGTTTTCTTGACATTTTTTACCATAACCTTATTCAGAACATTTTGTTATTTAACCGCGATTAGTATTTACAGTTAGTTAAAAATAGTGTGTCAGCGAAAAATTGAAATAAATCGTAAACCGTTCACTCACCGACGAGAGTCCTGAAGATCGGCCAAAATCAGTTGTTGTGTCCGAAAACATTAATGCTGTGCAAAAACTAATAGTGCAAGATCGTCACGTGACATACGGTGGGATTAAGGCAAGCGAGCGGCGACGGGACAGCAGCGGGACATTAGCGCGTCAATATCATTTGAAAACACGTCCGTGACATGCCGAGCGGAACGGCGAGGTGGCACTAGGTAAGAATTCAATGTATTAAAACGCGTCGATATTCCTCTGCTGTCCCATCGCCGCTCGTTGTGTGCCGGAAGTTTTAGGTATTAGTTCCACCAGCATAAATAAAATTTTGCATGATCATTTAGCTGTGATTTTTTTTCCTTTGGACCTCACACAATTTGACAAAAGCTCTAAAAGATGCTCGTGTCGATTGATGCAAACTAAGGCTCAAGAAATTTAATGGCGGTGCTTCGAAAGACGTGTACAAGATTGTAACTGGTGACGAATCATGGATCTATGCATATGAGCCGGAATCTAAGCAGAAGTTAACTGTATGGGTCTTTCAGGATGACCCGAATCCAAGAAAAGCTGTTTGCGCTCGAAAGAGATGATCGCCTGTTTTTTTACCGGTTATGTAGCAAACAGTACCGTTAAAGACACAAAGAACGGTCAATTCTGAATGGTACATCACCATTTGTTTACTCGAAGTCTTTGGTGAAATAAGGAAAACAAAGCGAGCTCTCGGATTATTCTTAATCATGACAATTTCAGCAGTCACAAATCTCGTGTCACAATCGACCAGTTGACCACTCAAAAAATCGAATTAATGGGCCATCCGCCGTACAGTCCTGATTTGGCACCAAATAACTTCTTTTTGTTTCCGACCATCTATAATAAGTTGCACAACAATTTACGTCGGCAGAAGCAGCTCCTAGTGAAATAAAAACCATGATTGGGGGTGTGTTAATTGGAGTGGAAAAACTGCTTTGCAAGTGGCTTTGACGCATGCAAAATATATAGATCTTAAAGAAGATTATTTGGAAATCAATAAAATCATTTTTAATGACAATATGATGTTAAATATAAGTAGTGACTTTATATTTATTGAAGCGACCACTAGACCAGTCTAAAAGTCAAACCGACTTTCGGATGAGGTTATTTTTATTAATAAATAGAAATGAAAAATGATCCTACCTAAACAAAGCCAATGTTAAACTCGATTTGCCTGCACCTGTTCTGCCTACAATTCCGACTTTTTCTCCGCCATTAACGTGGAAGCTTATCCCTTTAAGTACAAGATCTAAACCAGCCCTAAAAAGATGTACATATTACATAAAACAGAAAAACTTTATATCATTTTTATTATTATATTATAGTAAACAACAATAAAATTAAGTTTAGGCTTATAAATTTTGTCTTTACGACTATTTTTAAAAAATTCTTTAGTTTTGTGTAGATATTTTCTTACCTGTATCTTACACCATACTTTCTAAATTCGACAGTTCCTGTTTCAGGCCAGGTAATGGCCGGTTTCTTGGCAGGAATTTCCCATGGAGCTTCTTGTGTAATTTCACCATATTCCTTAATACGTTCCACAGCAACAATTCTAGTTTCTACATCTGAGATCATTCGCACCAAAAAGTTAAGTGTATTAGTTATCTAAAAAAATAAAATACCTTTAGTTTCATGGAAACAGTTTTGAGAATAAAAATAGAAATCATTATTTTGATATGCATAAAAACTAACTCTTTATACAGGGTCCAGTAACTTAACCGACAAATTTTAAGGGGTGATTCTACAATGAAAATTAGGACAAAACTTGATTCGAACATATGTCCTAAACGTCTTACTTTTGAACTACAGCGTCGTCCATAAGTGCGTTTTGGGTAAATATCTTTTAAAGAATAAAATGGTACTTAACTGTATTTTTCTAAAACAAAAATATTTTTAAAATTCCCATTTATTTTGGAACAAATTTAATTTTTTGACTTTTTTATTTGATGCACGGTTTTTGCGTTAATAAATAGAAACCATTTCTCGGCATGGTCAAATCCCTATCTAATTAAATAATAAATTACAAAGGTGATTTTTCACTGGAGAATTTGATAATATCGTTACGAAACTACCATGCCGAGAATTTGTTTTTATTTATTTACACGAAAACCGTACATCAAATAAAAAGAAAGTGAAGAAGTTAAAATTGTTCCAAACTAAATGGTAATGTTAAAAAGAAATTATTTTTGAAAATTTAATGGCGTACCATTTTTTCCTTAAAAATATATAAATACCCCTTATGGACGACACTGATAAAAATAGGTCCAGTGGCGTCCGTACCATATTTATATGGCCTATTTTTCAAAAAAAAATGGTGCGCTACTGCTTTTTTCCAACATAAAAATTATTTTTGAAATACCCATTAAATTGGGAACAAATTTGATTTCTTGCCTTTTCCCGAAAAATGCATAGTTTTTAAACAAAAAAAATAAAAACCACTTTGCTGCATGACGAATTTGTTACCTGATAAAAACTTCACAAAAATAATTTGAAATTTTTGGTTTAAAATGTTTGTCATAAATTTCGCAAATTCGTTATGCATCAAAGTGGTTTTTATTTTTTTCTTCGAAAATGGTGGCGCACCATATTTTTCTTGAAAAATAGTCCATACAAATGTGCTACGGACTCCACTGGTATTTTTGTAAATATATTTTACATAATAAAGTGTCTCTTACTGCTGTTAAGCAACGTACTAATTGCCCATTAAATATCTAGAGTGGCTTAAAAATTATAATAATTTTTTTATTTTTTAGAATGTCATCACCCTGTATCTCTGCAAAAGGAAGCATTTCCAGACATATGTTTAAAAAGGAAACTAGGGCTTTTTTCGACATAGAATATGCCTTTAAAATTTGATGAATGAATTTCGGTACACCCTGTATTTTGTTTTTATCAGCAAATGCTGTTTATATTTTATTAGCTTAATGTATGACCAGCTTAATTGGTCATGCAGAGAATTGTAAATAATGGTCAGTTTGGATTCTCTGATAATAGGTCTACAACTGAGAACTTGGCGACATATAAGATTGACTTGTTGGAAGCCTTGGAGAGGGGCCATCAGGTAGACACAATCTACACTGACTTCTCCAAGGCTTTCGACAGGGTGAACTTTAAGATTCTTTTGGCAAAGCTCGTAGGTTTGGGCTTTTCTCAGGGACTTATTAAATGGTTAGGTAGTTTTCTTACAGGTAGAACGCAGGCTGTGAAGATTAATAATAATGTCTCAAGAGTATTTGAGGTTACATCTGGTGTTCCCCAGGGGTCTCATTGCGCTTCCCTTCTGTTTGTGTTATTTGTGAATGATCTGCCTGACGTATTACGTCATTCAAAGGGTCTAATTTTTGCTGATGATTTAAAAATTTACAAAGTGGTTGAGACGGGAGGGGGACGCAGTGGAACTTCAGGAGGATCTGAATGCGCTCTGGCAGTGGACACAGTCGAATCATCTGTTTTTAAATATAAATAAATGTTATTATATCAGTTTTTTTCGAAGTCGTGAAAGAATTCCAACAAAATACTCAATAGATAATGTGGATTTGTCCTATACTAAGACTTCAAAGGATCTTGGTGTCTGGTTTGATGAAAGGCTAACTTTTGTTGAGCATGTTTCCAGGGTGAGTCTTAAGGGAATGAGAATGTTGGGATTTGTATTGAGAAATTGTTCTCAATTTTCAATTGAGACAATAAGAAATCTATATTGTTCACTTGTTAGATCGAATGTAGAATATGCCACCGTGATATGGTCTCCTTTTTATCACAACCATAAATATATGATTGAACGTGTTCAACACAAATTTTTAGGATTTGTTGCTTTTAAGTATGGTCTGTGTATGGAGAACTATCATGGATATGTTGAATGTGTTAAGGTTGGCAACACTTGAGAAGAGGCGACTCATGTTTGATGCATGTTTTATTTTTAAATTGATAAATGGTAATACTAATTGCTCTCAGTTGCTGGCTTTGATTCGATTGAATGTTCCTAATAGATGTTTACGTGTGGACTTATTCTACATTCCCTTCCATTCAACAAACTATGGCGCACACTCACCTATAGATAGAGCTTTAAAGTACTTAAACTCTTGTGATAAAAATATTGATATTTTTGATTGCAGTCTCTCTGGCTTTAAACGATATATATATATATATATATATATATATATATATATATAGAAAAGGAGGGGTAGTTTCGTGACTGAAACTAGTTAGAAAAGAGGAATTTTAACCAAAGAGGTTAGAGTTAGTAGGTTGCAGTCAGTGTTAGTTAAGGGCCGTTAAGTAAAACTCTTTTTGTTAGCCTAGCTTTCGGAAATCTTTATTCCTTCTTCAGGGCTTCTGTCTGCTTCACCCCACTCCAGACTTGCAAGCAAGGATGAGACTTTAATATCAGTCAGTGTTGGGTTAATACTGAATTAAAGTCTCATCCTTGCTTGCAAGTCTGGAGTCAGCTCTGCGTTTTTCGATCCTAATGAACAAAATATCGTCAGGGCCCAATTTACCAATATTATTACTAATTTTATCCACCAACATTATGACTGTAAGCCACAATTAACAACGTTATTTAAAAAAGCCAAATTTTTTTAAAACAACACCCGGATTTGTACATTGTCAGAAGTGATAAGGGCAATGTCACAGTCGCTATGATGAGGGAGGACTATACAAACCTGTCGCTCAATTTACTCAATGATAATAAATATTACTTAAAACTTAATAATAATCCCACCACCACACTACAAAACAAAGCCAACAGGTTGGTAAAGTCCCTAAAAGAACAAGGTTTTTGGAGGAAGACAAAGCAAAGAGCATGTTAAAATACAATTCAGTTGCACCAAGATTCTATGCACTCCCTAAAATACACAAACCTACTCTAAGTGTTAGACCGATCATTTCATCACTGAATTGTCCTAACATGCCCATTGCTCAATACATCACAGATATTTTAACCATAACATATAACACAAATAACGCATACTATGTAAAGGATTCCTTTGTCTTTAGCGAATATATTAATAATTTTCAGTTACCAGACAACTACATTATAGTAAGTTTTGATGTAGTATCACTCTTCACAAATTTACCTCTAGAACTTGTCATTAGTAGTCTTAAAAATAATTGGAATGACATTCAAATTAACTGTAATTTAAACTGGGACTTGTTTGAAGAAATAATTACCTTTATTTTTAACTCAAACTATTTTAATTTCAATAATGAATACTACAGACAGATATTCGGAGTACCGATGGGCTCTTGTCTGTCACCTATCTTAGCTAATTTTGTGTTAGATGATCTCATCAACGATTGCATAAAATACTTACCATTTTACATACCATTCGTTAAAAGATACGTGGATGATTTACTGTTAGCTTTACCGTCTCACAGAGTGGATGAAACACTAGAGATGTTTAACTCTTATAACATGCACATACAGTTCACAGTAGAGTATGAAACAAATAACAGCATACCCTTTCTGGATATGACTGTCAATAGAAACGAGATGAACGCACTAAGAACAAAGTGGTATAGAAAGCCAATGTGTTCAAACAGGTTCATCAATTTCAATTCTTACCATCCTACCAAAATGAAATATAACCTACTGTCAGGCATGAAAAGAAGAGCTATTATGCTCACACATCCTGACTTTAGAGACGAAAGCCTTGCACTACTTTCAAAAATTTTCCAAGAAAATTCATATCCTATTAATATCATAAACAAATTTTTATACAGTATGGAATATCTAATCCCAGAAAACATTCAAACAAGACCCAGCCAACCTTTAAACACACAAACTCTTCTTTCACAAACACAAAACCAATTATCAACATCTCCTTCAGAGACTGAACAACAAATTTTTATAGCTCTGTCTTTCATCACAGATTTGACACCTAAATTAAGGAATTTAATTCAAAATCATAGTAACATCAAAATAGCCTTTAAACAAGTAAAAACCATGGCAAGTTTATACACTAGAACTAAAAGTCCATACACAAAGAGTGAGGAATGGAATGTGGTTTATAAGATAGCTTGTTTTAATTGTAATGGGACATATGTAGGACAGACCTCTAGAAATCTCTCTCAAAGATTGTCTTCGCATAAAAGTGATTGCAACAGGGGTGTGAGGAGCTGTGCTTTGGCAGATCACGTAATCGAAACTGGTCATCACATGAACTACGAGGGTACCTCGATCTTAGCTCGTGAGAGTAATTATTTCAAAAGACTATTTCTTGAAATGACTTGTATTCACAATGAAAACAACCCAATGAATAGAAAACAAGATCTAGAACACCTTAGTGTTATATATCATAATATATTACATTTGGAAAAAATAAATTTGAACCCCTTTCGATTCGTGAGCTGTCGAGACAGGAATAAGGTACATCCATATTGCATTTCAACCGGGATATCCACGGTACATTTGAGTTTTTTACCCACTTACCATTCATAATCTAAGGGAACTGTGGAAGAATTTTTGTGATGATGTAACTGTAGGGTCGTGATGGCTGACTGAGGTGACAGCTGAGTCACCCTTCACGATCTCAGGGGGATGGGTGGTTTGTGTGCTTTTTTTTTCCGGTTTTTTTTGCCTTTTCTTTTGTTTTTTGCACAAATAATAAAATTAAATATGAATATAAGCACATAAACGCTTAAACCCAGACTTTTCAACTCTATAAAATCATGTAAACTTCAATTTTCAACAATAGTCACTCATAAATAACATTTCCCAAAGTGACAATACCAAAGGGTTAAACAGTTATTTTCTTTCTTATATCATAGTCGTTTTTGTTTTCTCTTGGCCACAGTCAGCATTGGATTACCTGGTTGAAGTGCTTAATTTGTAGGGTCCATTTCTGAATAATTTTATAAAAATCATTGTTGAAGTGAACACAATAACAACAGTTAAAAGGTTGCCCCTAACCTCATTCAGGTGACAAGTTTGAGGGGGGACAACCATCAATGCTTTTATAACATTCACAAGGGACGTTGGAGTTTTGTTGGGTGAGCCAGGTGACAGCTGGGTCACTCACCAGGATTTCGATCGTTTTTTTCTTCCTTTTTTTGTTTGTTTTTTTTTTTCTTTTTAAACTTTTTAGCGGGAAAAGAATTACATTTCAACCAATGTGGAACAGGTCCATGGTCACCAGCCCAAAGTGACAGGTTGGGCTGTGGGCCAAGGAGCTTTCCAAAGTCAAACAGTTGTGGTTTTAATGTAATGTATTTGAGGATCATTTTTGGGGTAAATGACAGAATAGAATTTCTAAAATACAGACATAGAATATATCAGTAAATGCAAAGAATAACATATTATTACTTCAACAATGAAAACAAAATCACATAAAATATAAGTCATAACTTTCGTTGGACATGCAAGATGGTATTAAGTTAAGATACCAAACGATAACCACCACAATTTTTCTTTTTCTCATTTTTTAAAATTAAAAAGAATAAGGCTTTATTTAATACAGGATTCTTTTCAGAAATGCATATTTGTGTTTTACATCTGCCTGGTTCCCTCCAGTGACAGTGGGGTGAAGCAGACAGATGTGATGGAGCATTACTGAAATAGAAATCTTTAATTTTTCTCCACTTTTTAAAAAAAGTGGCGGTCGGTAAAACAGAGACCTGTAAAAAATAATCACTGTCAACGAGCCGAATCACGTAGAAATGTATTTACAGTTGCATATTCACATAAAAATAAAATACAATTTTTTGATGACTGGTGCCATCTTGCATCTTCAATGGGAGTTTAAACTATATAATTAAAAAAATGACAAGGTCTTCAAAACGTGTACCGGCAACATGGTGTCTTGAAAAAAGTTTATCTGCATTTTTTAGAAATTAAGGCTAATTAAATTAATTTTTGTAATCAAAGTACTGTTTAATCATGTAAAATTTTAGTAGTTTTATAATATAAGTATGTTCTGTTCGGCACAAGATGCTAGTTTTCAACTTAAATTCACCTTGGTAAGTCTTAAAATTGTAAAGGGGACGATTGTGTTCTCTTTAGTTTCAGTTTTGTTAATAGAGAGTATACAATGTGCTTTTTCTTTGCTTTACAGAAGCCCTGAAGAAGGAATAAAGATTTCCGAAAGCTAGGCTAACAAAAAGAGTTTTACTTAACGGCCCTTAACTAACACTGACTGCAACCTACTAACTCTAACCTCTTTGGTTAAAATTCCTCTTTTATATATATATATATATATTTTTTATTTATTGTTCTACTGTAATTGTTCTGAAATGTGATCCTTTAGCTTTATTTAGTTTTTTTTAAGTATACTTATATTTTATTATTGTTTCCATCATCTGTTTGTTGTTATATTTATATTGTTAACTTTTGTAAAATGGGGTTACCCGTAAATTTTGTAATAAATAAATAAATAAATAAAAGAAGAAAACTAATTGTTAACTCTTGTTTTAATAATGCAACTACAATTTTTTCCTTATGAAACGTTTTAATAAAAAGCAAATGTCTTTTTTAATTTACAAAAACAATTAAAACGATATGAATTAAATAAAAGAAATATGCCTTTACTTACCTGTAATGAATAACTGACTGACAAGCCAACAAGTGATGGGCTCAATTCAGTTCCTAACACTGCAAATAAGACAGCAAACAAAATAATTAGGTTTCCAATCGTTTCCAAACGGACACTGAGCCATCTGCTTGAACAGTTACTTGGGTAAACGGTCTGCTGGTTAATATCTACCCGTCTTTCGGATTCTTCGGTGAATCTAAAAATATTTAAAAATTTACTAAATCAACATTATCAACAACAATTATTTATTTAAAAAAACAACATAGTTGCCATCATTATCAAACTTAAGTTGTTTTAATATTTCCTAATTAATTATTTAAAAAACGCTCTTTTTACGATTCTTGACAATGTTTTTAATATTCATCATCAATAATCCCTTGGCCAGTAACGAGATTTACTTTATGATAATAACACGTTTAAGACCTTTTTAGGAGGGGTACTTTTGACGAGTGTACCACGAATATTAATACCGCCATATATGAAAGCGGCGCTTTAAACCAGCCTTTCAATGTCAAATGTTTCGGGTGTCAGACTGGGCAAACGCGTCACTTTCTACAAGCTTTTATTTAACTTGCAATGTATGTATGTATGTACGAGTCAAATCTTACAACTCAATTTTTAAGCATTTACCTTCAACCGATTGAGCTGAAATTTTGTACACACGTCTAGTTTGGATGACAATGCATGCTTAGCTATGTAACGTCATTCTAAATCCAACATGGCGAAACATCCAAGATGGCAGATCAGTTATTTTTAATGCACCCCTACAATATGGTTATCAAATGAAAGGGCTTTCTGAGAGTAACTCGAAAAATAGAGTAACGTCACTTTTAATCCAATATGGCGGACTTTTAAAAATGGCGGACTAGTTATTTTTAATGCATTCCTACAATATGAGTATCAAATGACAGGGCTTGCTGCGAGTAACTCGAAAAATAAAGTTACGTCACTCCAAATCCAATATGGCAGACTTCTTAAAGCAGCGGACTAGTTATTTTTTATGCACCTTTACAATATGGGTATCAAATAAAAGGACTTGCTGGGGGTAACTCAAAAATATAGTGATGCTATTCTAATTCCAACATGGCGGACCAGTTAAGTTTAATACACTTGTGGGTGTGGGTATCAAACGAAAGAGCTTGCTAAGAGTAACTCGAAAAATAAAGTAGTGTCATTCTAAATCCAACATGGCGAAATAGTTTTAATGCACTTTCACCGGATGGGTATCAAATGAAAGGACTTGCTAAGAATATGAATGTGAGTTAAACTTCTTTGCTGCAATTTGTCAAAATTTTTGATGGACCCGGGATTTTTAAGTTGGATACGAATGCCTATTCGTATTACAGTTAGACCTTTTAAAATTAACCGGCAAATCTTGTAACAATAATGCATTTAATAAGATAAACGGACTAAGAAGCATATCCAGCGATATCTAAAAATAAAAAATAATTTTAAAGTAAAAAACTTTTTAAAACAATCTTTTATTAAAATGTACTAAGAGGAATAAAATAAACTTTTTCTTTTAATCCTTTAGTATCAACATATAATCTTATTACACAAATTATATGATCTAAAAGCTTGACGCGAGATTTACATGTGTAGATAAACAAATAAATTAAATGGCTTGATATATTTTAAACTTGGTAAATAAAAGTACTTAGGTCTCGCGACAAGCTTTTAGATCATATAATTTGTGTAATGTGGTTATATGTTGAAATTAAAAGTTTTAAAGAAAAGTTTATTTTATTCCTTTGGGTACATTTTAATAAAAGCTGTTTTAAAAAAGATTTTTTACTTTAAAATTATTGTCGGACAAGTTAACCACCACGTTTTACGTGCAATTTTCAAATATTGTGCTAAAAATCGTCAGTGTTAGAGTCACGAAACCATAAGACCCATGGACATGTTTTGGCCATTGGATGGGGGGTTCGTAGCTTTAACCCATACCATTTTTATCACAATGTTTAAAAATTGAAGTAAACTTATCCGACAAAAGAAGTTTGCACATTCCGACACCCGAAACATTTGACATTGACAGACTGGGTTAAAGCGCCGCTTCCATGTATGGCGGTATGTATATTCGTGGTAGACTCGTCAAAAGGAACACACCTAAAAAGGTTTTAAACGTGTTCTTATAATAAAGTAAATTTCATTACTGGCCCGGGGACTATAAGCCAGAGAGCTCAAGTTACCCAATATGTATCATTGAAGAATATACAAAAAATGTGTTTCGACTGGACTCATTTCACATTATATACGTAAAATTTAAAAAACTTTATATATCTTAAGATCTTCAGATTCATGGCACTTAATACTGCACTTTTTGGGTTTCTTTAAAATATTTACTTATTAGAACCCATTTTTATTTCAAATATCTCAGGGTTAGTAAGAAGCCTATGCATAATAACCGAACAACTTTTAATTGTAGATAAAAAATATTGTTCTTAAAAAATAATTCGAATAAGTAACTCACCTATCAACTTGCCCATAAGCTCTAATAACATGCGTTCCAGTAACAGTTTCCCCAAAGTGAGAGTAGATTGGCGATCTTGACACTGATTCAATACGTTTCAGTTGTCTTGACGTTGCAACGTAGTATCTTTGAATAAATAGATACAGTGCCATAATAGGGATGATGACTAGTGTGAAGAAAGGCGTAGTATAGCAAATAACTGCGATAGTTCCAATTACCTAAAGTATAAATTGTTTTAATTTTTATTTAATAAATACCAAAACATAGTTTAAAGTTATAAAAAATGCGGTTTTATGAAGGTGATGCACTTACCTTTATTGAATTGGAGAAAAATACATTAAAAGCCATAGGTAGCATTAGATCTATACCGATAATGTCACTGGAAAATCTACTGAGGATTCTTCCAGAAGGTGTAGTGTCAAAGAAAGACATTGGCAAGCGCATTACATTTTTCAGCACAAAGTTATGAAGTTTCGTAGCAGCTGACATAGTACCTGTAAACATATTTGCTTGCGTTTTGAAGATTTTATTAAAAGTTAAAAAAATAAGCTTTTAATAGCATTTAGTATTTTTACTCAATGATTAACATTTTCAGTTCCGTAATTGCAACCTATTTTGTTTAGAAAACTAAAATATTTTAAATTACCTCTTGCAAATACAAAACTTGACCCTAGAATACAAAACGATTGTAGTAATCCTAAAGCTCCATATACCCCTAGATACATGTCCCTTAGTCCAGTGTCCACTTTACCATCTTCCAAGATCATGTTGGGATCTTCGGACCACACACCCAGCCACAAGTTGGTTCCTATACCAAAACCTGAAAGAAAACGCCAAATAAATATAAATAAAATGTTTATTACATCGGTGAAACAATTAAAATGTAGACACATTTTTTAAATTCCAATAGATGTTTAAACGATTCTTAAATTTTAAAAATTGACAATTGTACATTTTCCTAAAAGGTTGCGTTTCAAATGTAAAATAACTTGCAATTAATGCAATTACTAACCTTGGAAGCCAATAGAACAGGTTATTGTTGCAAAAATAGAAAATAGACCAACAGCTCCCAGATAATACCAATAAACCTTCATCTTAACGTTTCCCCTTTCAGCTGTTTCTGTTTGAATAAGTCTTCCTTTACCTCCCTGTCGTCCAGCTTTATCACCTTGTGGTCCATCTTTACCTCCTATTATATAAATGAATATAGTATATTTGTTAGGTGAATTAGTTAGGTGGGAAATATTTTGTCCCAAAAATTAATCTGCTTTAATTAAAACTACACCATTTTTTATTCTGTGTACCTAAAGGTACTTACCTTTTTCTCCACCTTGTTTGCTTATTTGTCGAGCAAAGCTAGCTCTTCTTGATGCTACACTTTGCTTTCTTGATGAAACGCTTAGTTTTCTTCTTGTCAAACTCCCGTTGCTTCTCAAACTTTCCCTAGAACCGGTTCGATCAAAACCGTTCAAGCCTTCCTGAGATCCTATTGAATTCGATTCTGAGATGCGCGATCGTTGTCGAGAAATAGTTCGTTTGATCTCCGTCGCAATTGCTGTGTTGCCAAGTTGTTCTTGAAGTTCGTCAAGTTCTGAAAGAAATGGTGTTGCGTATACAAAAAGTGTAAACAGCCGCTGTTATCACCTACCCAAGGTTGCAATGTTGCATTAATGTAAACTAACGAACCAAAACGAAAATAGCAATAGTTATCATAGAAAGGTTTACAAAGTTTACACCTTTTTTTATTAGATTCACATTTGCGTTGAGGCCTTAATTAGGTGTTTTTTTTTACCAATTTATTCCATTGCTAAAAGTCGACGTTTTTTACTCCGAAGTTTTGACCTTCCCTATTTTTTAGCCAGTTTAACACGTAATTTTTAGTATTTTGCTTTTGTGATTATAAGACAACGATTTACCTTCTTCATCTTCGACTGCCTCAGTTATATATTGCAAAAGGAAATCCAGTGAAGGCACCTTTCTTCTCCAAAAGTTCTTGATAACTTCCGCTCTCAGTCACTTCTCCCTCCTTAAGAACTATTATCTTATCTGTCTGGGGCAAAAAGGTGACTGCATGGGTCACCAAAATCCTAGTTTTGTCTCTGAGTAAACCGCTTGGTCCTTAAAACGAAAAATTATTATTTTCTCAAAATATGTAATAATGTATAATAGACTGGGCCAAAAAAATCGATTTTTCTTTTTTTTTTAATTATATAGATAATATTGTTTATAGAGTGACAAAAAAATCGAGAAGATTTAAGCCCTTAATTTTATTAATTAGAGGTCCCTCTTCTTTGATTTAGATTTTTTATTTGTACTTTCATTTTTGCGTCAAAGCTCCCTAACTATCAAAGTAACATATGCACATGTATCTTTAGAAAATTAAATTGCCTACAAAAAACGTCTTATTGAAAATTTTCGCTAGACGAACCCTTTCCGGGTAATCCAGCTTTAAACATTGGATTTATTTTCTTTATTTTGGAATTTTGGAACTAACGGAAAATAAATATATTAAAAAAAACAACATACATTCTTAAAGAGAATTTAATGCTCTTCAAAAAGGTCTTTTTATGTTTTTAAATAAAATCGTTCTTTTAAAAGTTATTTACAATTTAATTTAAAAAATAAATTAAATTAAGTTGCGAATAACTTTTAAAAGAATAAAAACGTTTTTGGTAGGCAATTTAATTCGGTAAATATATATGTGCACATAATTTTTTTTAACTCTTTTCACTAAATTAAAGCAGAGGGACCTCTAAATATTAATAGTAAGGGCTCAAATCTTCACAATCTTTCTTTTTGTCACCATAAACAATATTTTCGATTTAATTTTCAATAAAAGAAGTCGATTTTTTTGGCCCAGTCTAATATATATACACGTTCAGCCAATCCAAAAGATTCATATGCAATACGTGGAAAGGAGACGGTCTAACGCGTGTCGAACACTAACATGTAGAGATTGAGCAAAGACGCATTAATCACGCTTGGTTGCTGCTTCATCTGCCTATGAAGCTTTTAAAATGGCTGAACACGTATACTTTATTCATAAGTTAATAATATATTTGCTTGCAGATTAAGTTCTTACCAAGCAATTTATCAAAGATATGTTTGCCAACATGTGAATCTACTGCACTAAGAGGATCGTCCAAAAGATACACGTCAGCATCTACATAAACAGCTCTGGCTAAACTTATTCTTTGTTTCTGTCCCCCAGATAAGTTGATACCTTTTTCACCAATTTCAGTTTGATCGCCATTGGCCAACATCTCGAAGTCGGACTTTAATGCGCAGGCCTCAATTACTTTATTGTACCTTTAAACAAAAAATAAAAATATTTCTAAATTCTCATAGAATAATTTATTTATTTTTAATTACCTGTGTTTATCAAATTCCTTTCCAAAATGATATTTTCTTGCACGGTAGCATTTTGGATCCAAGCCTCGTTGGGGTACATAGGCCATTGAACCCCATGTATTAACTTTTCCATTAATTCTATCCATCTCTCCCAAGATTGCACTCATAAGACTGCTCTTACCAGATCCAACTGCTCCTACTACTGCGGTGAGCTCACTTTTACAGCTGTAATGTTGATGTTTTTAAGTACTGGTTCTTCTCCCCAGGTGAAGGTACCGTTTTGAATAATTATGGGTTCAGCTAGAAAAAATAGGTTTATTTAAACTAATTCTAATTATATTGTTTTTTGTTTGAGGCTAAGCTTGAATATGCATATTACATTGCACTGACACCACACATGCTCTGATGTATATTCCTCCTTATAAAATTTCTACCAGACATATTCTTTCTAGGTAAGTTCAGGGCCGTGCCTGACGGGCGTTCATTGCGTGCACCGCACGCAGGCGGCCGAAATTAAGAGGCGGCCAAATCGTTACAAGTTGTTTACTGGGCAAAAATACAATCGGTTTGTTTTCATTAAGATACGAAGTAAAAACAGTTTCTCAAATCTTAGAAAAAGTAAATATTATTAGTAAAATGATGCAGACCGTTTCTTGGAATCTTACTTCATGTGCTGAATCTATTAATAATATTTTAATTTTTTTCCAAAGTATTAGAAATGATGAAAATTTCGAAAAGTATTTGAAAATTGCTGATGAATTATGTGAATCACTTGAAATACAACCGGAATTTCCTGTTGAAATTAATCTACGTCGACGCCATAAGCGAAAACAATTTGACTATGGAGGAGATGAGGATATTCAGTTAACTGCTAAAGAAAATTTCAAAATTAATTTTTTCTATGTAATATTGGATACAGCCATTTACTACCCGATTTGAAACATTATCCAATTTCGAACAGTCTTTCGGATTTTTATATAAATTTGTTGAAATAGGAGAGGACGACATAAAAAAGTTGCTTCGACTTTCATAATAAATTCAAGGATGGCGAATCGTGCGACATAAACGGAGCAGAATTATACGAAGAGTTAATTTCATTGAAAATAATTATAAAAGATAGGAAACAACCCGAAGAACTCCTAAAGTATTTGTACAAACACAATTTACAAAATTCATTTCCAAATGTATCTACAAGCTTAAAACTATTATTGACCATGCCTGTATCAGTTGCGTCTGGAGAACGTAGTTTTTCTAAATTGAAAATCATAAAAATTACCTACGTACTTCCATGACGCAAGAACGTATGAGCAATCTTTCAATTATCGCGATTGAAAGTGAAATTGCTGAATCTTTAAATATTCACGAAGCAATTGACGATTTTGTCAGTAAAAATCCCGTAGGATTAACTTTTTAATATGTACTTTATTTAATAATTGCTTCGTGAAGATTCAGCAATTTCACTTTCAATCGCGATAATTGAAAGATTGAAAGATTTCCTAATTAACCAGTAACCTAACCGAAATAATTTTATGAAACCGGTTAATTAACCAAAAACCTTTACTATTTTCAATATCAATAAATAATACGTAAGATTTGATTTTTTAAAATCAAATAATTTTAAATTGTCACTGAGCGACACCTAGGATTTTAAATTATCGTATTCCTATGTTCTTTATGTTTGATAATTTTGTCTGTGATTATAATACCAATACCATAATTACTTTTTTCATGTTATTATTAAAGTAAGTAAATTAATTCTATTTTGTATACCTCCTAAGTTGCAAGTCAGCCCAGATCTGCCATTGGCCACTGAGCTTTGTTATCCTAATATGTTAGTATAGATTTAAGGGTTATTCCTTGTTCTTTATGTTTGATAATTTTGTCTGTGATTATAAAACCAATACCATAATTTTTTTCATGTTATTATTTTTGTTTAAATTTTAAATAAAAAAATGTTTATTTTGTGCATTTTTTTCTTAAATTTCATCCAAACATATAAATCTCATAAAACCGGTTTTTAGCCGGTTTTTCTTTTAGAAACCGGTTTTGGGAACAAAACCAATATTTTTTTCGTTCTCGATTTCGGTTAACCAAAAACTGATTTTTTTCCCGGTTTGATGCCCTGTGTACATAATAATAAACATTAAAAATTAAAGTAGTTTTTTTAATGTTATCTTGGGGGCGGCCATACAGACTGGCACGCAGGCGGCCATATACCCAGACACGGCCCTGGGTAAGTTGCCTAACCATGACCTCTTAATTACTATTCTAGTGCTATGATTAAGTAGATCTAAGGTAAATTTTATTAAAAACACTTAATAAATTAATTAAATCACTTAATAAATTGTTTTGCTTTTCATTTTGCTAGTGTCTAGCATTCTAGGCTAGGACTATTATTTCCGTGTTAAGGTCTATCTTGGCTCATTCGTCTGCCTTCTCCTTACCTCTTGGTCTTGTAATCTGGGACTAAACTATATTAGTCTTTTAAGTAGTTGGAGTTTTATTAAAGGAGCTATGTATGTCTTAACCAGTTTTAAATTTATTTATGAAAGCGGCCTGCTGTCTTTAAGGTCAATAAACACTATAGCTCAGGTCACACTCAAGACGCAATAAAATATTCTGACTACATGCAATTTAAATAGGACTGTTCAGATTAGACGCTCCCTCACGGTATGCTCATGGTGCGTTAACGCTCTGACTGCAGTCATTTTTCTCGGAGATATTTTTAACAAACTGAATTTTAACGAATCAAAGTCACCTAAACATACAGCAATAATAGCTTCAGATTGTTTTTTAAGCATTTTTAATATTATTTACCATACTATGGTCCTACTTAAAGTGCCGAGATCTGAGTGCCTAGTGTACATTGACCTTAAAGGCCACTATTTTTACACAGAGCTATCAACCTACGCTCAATCTAGTTTAAGTAGGATAATAGTATAGTTAATACTATTAAACAGTTTTAAAAAATCTAAAAATGCCGATTTAGCTATTATTGCTATATGTTTAGATTACTGTTAATCCGTTAAAATCCGGTTAAAACACAAAAGTTCACTCACGGTTCGTTAAAAATATCCCCGAGAAAAAGACAGCGATTAGAGCGTGAGCGAAGCGCCTGATGTAAACAGTTTTATTTAAATTGCATGTAAAAATATTTTGCTTGAGTGGACCGTGAGCTGAGCCTAACCTGAGCTATAGGGTACATTAACCTTTATATCTTTGTAGCATTTTTTTGTGGTTCCAAGTTGCATTAAACAATTTTAGTTTTTTTATAGATATTAAATTTAACCAAGGCTTTTTGATAAAATAATATTTCTAAATACCTGAGTTTTTGGAATTTGTAATAAAGGCGATGATTCATTAATTTCTACTGATAAACCAACAAACTTTTACCTTTCTTTCTCCAAAAATTGTCAATCTTAAAAAATTATACTTATTTACAAACCTGCAGATTTATCGTGAGTTACATAGGGAACTATTTCTTCGGCATTTAAAAAGTTATTTATCCTGTTGACGGAGACCCATGTTTGCACCACTTGGTTAATTACCATTGGTAACATACTCATTGGCATTCTTAAAATGTTCATCAAGGAGAGTGACACAAAAGCTTTGGCAGGAGTCAGTATGTTGTTTTCATCAATGAGAACATACGTTGCAAAGGTTACCAAAGATACCTGAAAAAAATTACTTTGTTATTCTAAAACGTTGACGAATTTAACACTTGGGGTCCTTTTTGTGTAGGGTAAATGCGGAAAAGTTGTCCGCATTTTTTAAAAAAGGCTGCAATTTTTAAGTTTTACTTTTCAAAATTAATTAATACAAAAATGCCGCATGAATTATATTCTTTATTATTATACAAAAACAAACTTTTATTCCAAAAAAAAAAACGTGAGCCAAACAACAATTGTTTTTATTAAAGTTGTCATCTCTTTCTTAATTGGAGTCTAGAACAGATGTAACATATTTCATCATACTTGGTCCAAGTAAGATGTAGCGAGTTTAGGCAGTTAAGGCACTGCAACCAATATACTATTTAGTTGTTGTTTGGTAACCTTGGAAGCATTCCACTCAGCGTGCCTGATTTTCATTTTTGTTTTGGCGAATGGCTAATTATCGCTATCGCTCCAGCGACTTTTCTCGCTTCTTCTACTGTTTTTTTTTATTTCTGGTAGTTTGTGTTTCGTGTTTGTCAGGAAAACCCTCTTTTCCTAAAAATGCGACAACTGTCCTTTCTGTTGGAAGAGATGTCACGCCTGCTTATCAAGGTTACAAATTTAAAACGCATTTAAATATGTCTTATCGCGTGTTAATAGGTTTGTTCCAGCAGGCTGTCAGAAATGTTTGCAACCGTTTGCGCACGTCAAATTTATCGTTCCAGCAGTGCCATGTTTGTAACTTTATACAATTGTTTGTTGTTCCAGCAGTAGTTTTAAGATGTTGAAAACATGTTGGAAACTGTTTGAGAAGTTTGCAAACTTTCTTCAAACATTACTGACAAATTTTTAACATAATCTTTTTTGTATTGAGGAATAAGCAGTATGCACTCCTTGTTTATTTTTTGTTCCAGCAGTAAACTGTTGCCAACATTTCTGACTAATGTTTGTAACAATTCTAATATTATCTCCACAAATTGGAAAAAAACTTAAGAATATAAAATAAAATAACCACGTTGCAAAGAAACACACCTATAAGAACAGTCCTTAAAATTTTAAGAAGAAAATATAAACCTACCTTTCCTAATTTGAGGATAGCCAGAGGTTTAAAAAAAAACACCCCCGATGGTATAATGTTTCCTACACGACCGATCTTGGGTATACTTGGTGACTCACTTTATAACGTAATCATCAAAATATGACAAAAGCGACATCTATCCGGCAGCGGCAACTCTCCCGCATTTACCCTATGTTCATAAATAATTTGAAAGCACTTTTTTAACTTACGATAAATGGTGCACAATTCCAAATAAATTGAGTAATAGCGTTAAGATATGCCGATTTTCGTAGAGTTACAATCTCTTTGCTTCTTACTCTCATAATTTGCTTCTCGAAACTCTCTTCCCACGCATAGAGTTTTAGTACTTTCATTCCAGAAAGAATTTCGTTCATCATCTTTACTCGTTCATCTTTGTCTTTCATTTGCTTTATTTGTAGTAGTCTAGATCTGTTAACAATGAAACTGTTAAGAGGGATTAAAAGCACCATTACGACCACACCTGGAAAATATTAGTAGTCTGTTAGTAAAGTATAGTTTTTTGCATCTCAGTAACCATGCGATAATTAAAAAAAGTCCTGCGAATTTGTGCAATACAACTCTCATAAACTTGCAGAAAAATGTAGCTTAGCGTTCTAAATATAACAAATCTCGATAATCTGGAAAAGAGGAGCAAACCAAGGCCATCTACAGACCCACAAGACAGGGAAAAGCATTTGAAAAACCAGAATTGGCGTAACGTCACTATTTTGTTATCTGGTTGATAGGTATTCATCCAACCAAAGCAAGATACCGAACCGAAATCGCCTATAATCTAGACAGAGTTTATCAACTAAGAATAGTTAATGCACTTTCTTGCGGCGCGTTTAAAAGTGGCTTTAAAACAGTGCCTGCAAGGTTGAGCCACCATGTACCATACAAAGCAAACGACTGCACAGTATAGAAAAGGATAACAGGCTTTGTTTTGCCAGCAAGTAGTTGAAGGAAAGGCGGGACAGGAGGGGCCTGATCGGAGCAGCGTCGTCAAGTGAATTAACTATTCTTAGTTGACAAACTTTTATCTAAATACATGTGGTATAGGCAACACATGTTGTGTGTTGGTGTACTTGGGTTGTCGTTCTGCCTTAAATAAGTCTATTATACATTTTGTTTATTTAGCAAAAAAATCGGCTATTAAAAATAAAAGGAAGTTAATTGTTTTTTACTTAATATATTTAAAAATTACCTGTAAGAATAGCTGGCCCTACTTCTTGCCACAGAAAATAAATTGACAAAATAATACTTATTGGAGCAGACCAAAGCATATTAATAAACATGACCAATTCCAAGAACTTCTGAGCATCAGTCGACATTAAATTAACAATCTCACCAACTGTTTTATCTTTTCGAGTAGCATTTGATATCCGTAAAGCTTTTCTGTAAATAGCAGAGGTCATAATTGTTCTGACACGTAAACCCGCTATAAATAATCTGGTCATATGTTGACTGTTGATGATGGTCATCGCGCTACCAACTAGAAACATGGTAAATCCGTAAAGTAATCCCTTCCAGATGGGTTCGTTGGATGATGTGAAGTTAATTAATAACCTGAAACGTAAAATAAATTTTCTTGTATTTAGAATTAAAATTAAAAAAATATATATACATATATCTGAAATGATCAATAATATTTAATTTACTTCATTAAAAAAAAAAAAACATAATAATTCATGGAAAGTCAATGCTACGTAAAGTTTAATAATCAGATAATTTCAATCTTAGTGTTTTAGTGCTAGGAACCTTTACTATAACAAATTTAATTTCTTATAAAATTGCCTTTTACTTTTTTCTGTAGCTCTTGTGATTTAGGAGATAAATACAAAACAAAACGCGATTATAACAAAAAAAGGGCTTAGTGACCGCACTTTTTAACCGACTTAAAAAACGAGGAGGTATGTTTTTTGTGCATGTTACTCGATTACTCCGTCAATTGTGGACCAATTTTTTTTAAAGAGTGCATTTTCGCGGTGTTACCATAAAAAAACCAAGTCAGGATCGCAAGAGAAAAAAGTACTAGACCTATTGTTTTCTCTATGCCGTACGTTGTACCTGTGGCAAAACTGCTTCTAGACTGGTACATGCTAAGATCATGTACTAAGATAATAAAGAAAAAATAGGAAATCAGAAGTGCATTTAGAATCGACAACCTTGGGGTAAAATTTACCCTTTTCATCGAACTGAAAGTAGTGTTTTTTAGTGTATGTTTATCGATTAAATGGTAATAATAATAAATTAGAAAGCAAAAAATAAACTTAAAAGCGAAAAATAAACACTTAAAAAACGATTTTAAAATATAAAATTAAACTTACTAAAAAGAAAAAAAAAAGAAAATATAAAGTCGTGTAATAAAATATGCGCTAAACTACTAAATGTTAATAACTAAATAAGCAAAAGCTTTTTATAATGTAATTCCATATGTCATTAGCCGACTTAATTTTTTTATTTATTATTTTCACATTTTTAGTAAGTTTTATTTATTTTTTTTTTAAGTCGGTTCAACTTTTTTAAAACGTTTATGTAGCGCAAAGTTGCCGGGTATTTTAGATGTAAAATCTTTACACGCTATGCTTGAATAATATTAAGGACTCAAACTTTTGGGATGGTAGGGAAAAAAATGGTCGCGAAAAAAGCACCCTACTATATTTTGTACTTACCCTAATAATTTAGGATTAATAAATTGTGCAAAATCACAAATAAGTTTTAAACTAACACCCATTACGAATTGTGGCCAAACGCAGCTCCATAGCACTGGTATGACAGACGTATCTTTTCGTTTTTTGGGTTCATTGGCAATGTCCACGCTACCAGATCCTGGCTTAAAGGAAACTTTGTCTTGTAGGTTTCGTTCTGCGTATTTTCTAAAAAAAATGTTACCTGATATTTTTTATCGTTTTATCGAGAAGAGATATTTTTGTATTAAAAATGGGTTTAAGTGTATAAGAAACAATATTCCAGGTGTCAAAGAATTTATTAAACAAGCCATAAGTCCTAGAGTAATAGACATATCAAAATGTTACTAGGTTTAGGTAAATGGTATAGGCAGAGGAGAGTTTACGCATATTTTTACATTCCAACCACTTCCGGTTTAACCGAAAATGGCTTAAATTTCAAGTTTTTAAATGAAACATCCTGTATATTTTAACATTTTTGAATTTCTGGGACATTTCTTAAAGTTTGACATTTTAAAAGGTTTTAAGCCTACTTGAATTTTTTAGAGCTATTTTTAATATTGTATCTAGGTGGCCATAATTGAAATCTGGTGACCCTAGGTGATGTTATAAAATTAAAAGCGCATAGTTTTGGTCCCTAATTTAAGTAATTTTTTCGTGTTAACCGTATTTATCGGAGTGGTTCAAACCGCATTTGAAATGACAATATAAATATGAGAGTTAGATTGAGATGGGTATTCAAATGTTTTTAAAGTGTTTTGAACTGTATTAACACGAAAAAACGCCTATAAAAGATAGGAATAAAACAATTTGGGAAATTGGTATTTTCGTGTCCAATATTATTTTTCACATGGCAACCCTTTTTAGACAAGCACTTTTTAGAAAAATATTTTTTGATGAAACTAATAATAAAATGTCAAATTATTATTTAGAATTGTCTTAGAAATCCAAAAATGTTAAAATATACAGGGTGTTTTATTTAAAGTTCAAAACTGAAGTCGTCTTCGGTTCAACAGAAAGTAACCAAAAAGTTAGAAATATGCCAAATTTCTCCTCTGCTCATACCATTTACCAACACCAATAATCTCGTTATTCGCATATTTATATAAAAAAAAACATGAAACACGTCGATCACATATTTTAGTGTCAAACTTTACTTGCCTAGAGTTATCTCTTCCCCACACAATACAAACGTCAAAAGTTTAAATGGGAACGAATGTCAAAAGATATCTTATCTTAAAGGGTTTCAAATTCTCTCATCAACAAACTTTATTTTTTTAATACAGTTTAATAGTTTTAGAGGTAATGTACCCTATATAACTGACGACTGTAGTCCCTATAACTTTTTTATCTTTTAAAATAATACTAAAATAAAAATTGATTTTTAGGTCAACTGCCTAAGGGTGCATAATTTTATGAATGTAGTTGTTTTCTTCAAAAACGTTTAAGTTTTAAATGAGATACCAGTTTTTTTTTATTTATTTAATTATGGAAATTCCCATTCCAAGTACAATGACATTCCATTTGCAACATCTAACCTCTAAATATTTTTTAATTTTTGATTTAAAGTACCATTAATAAGATAAAACTGTAAATTTTAGGACAAAGAAGTCACGAAAAAATAGATGTAAATATCTATTTTGCCGTGATAACTTAGTCCAAAATTTACCGTTTTATTGCATTCATAGCACTCTAGATTAAAAATTAAAAATATTTAGAGGTTATATATCAAACGGTAGGTAGCAAATGAAGAGTCACTGTTCTTGGAATTACAAGTTCTATTTAAATAATTAAAAATATACCGAGTAACCCATTAAAAATATAAAAAGTTAAAGTCCCTTCCGGCTAAACCGAAAGTAACTGAAAAGAACTAAATTCCTACTAGTTATACACATTTAGGTAGTATAACTATGTACCAAATTTTATTTTAATATTCTAAATAATAAAAAAATTATAAGGGCTAGAGTCATCAGGTATTTAGGGTACATTATCTCGGAAACTATGAAACCAGTTTTTAAAAAGTTAGGTCTTTTCGAGAAATAATTTAAAACCCTTTAAGATTAGCTATGACTTGACCCCTTTCCCATTTAAAATTTTTGTCGTTTGTGTTGGTAAAGGAAAGGTATTATCCTAGACAAGTAAATTATGACACAAAAATGTGTCTCCCTAAAACTTAAAATCAACTGGTTGGTAAGTTTTTATAAGTGTGGGAATGTATGCCAATAACTATAGGGAATGGCTAGTTTTAATTTAAATGGATCGTATAAAAAAACCTACAATAAAGTAAAACTTGAACTTTGTCAGTTGATAAATAAAAAGATTTCATCACTTACTTTGTAAAGTTGCCAAATGAAATAACTATTTCTACTATCAGAAGAAACTTACCTCTTGCTTTTGCCATTTTTTTCGCAAATCTTTCTTCAAATATAGGTACCAGTGCTTCTGCTTTATCTTCGGGTTTAAGGTCCCACATATCCTTCATTTCCAAAGGATTTTTCCATCCCTTATACATTGTTGATTCAAAATAACTAAATGTTATTCGAGAAAGAAAGCTGGATTCGGGTTCGGGACTTGGTTTCTAAACATGAAATTTTATTAATATCGCCTGGGCCAGTAATAAAAGGACTTCATGATAAGAACCTCTTTAAAACCTTTTAGGGAGTTCATTTTGAGGACTCTTCTACAAATATTTATACCGCCATATATGAAACCGAAGTGTTAACTTAATCTGTCAATGTCAAATGTTTTGGGTGTTGGACTAAGCGAACGCGTCACTTTTTTGTCGAACAAGTTTACCACAATGTTTTACACGCAACATTGTACCAAAAATCGTAAGGGTTACTGTCGCGAAACCCGCCTAGAACCTGAAATATGTATTTGAGCCTTATGGACACCCGAAACATTTGACATTGACAGGCTGGGTTAAAGCGCCGCTTCCAAATATGGTGGTATAAATATTCATTGTAGATTCGTCAAAAGAAAACCCCTAAAAGGCTTTATAAGGATTCTTATCATAAAATCCATTTTATTACTGTCCCAGGCACTATAAGGAGAAAAGGAATAAACATTTTAGTTTAGTTAAATTTAATTTTTAGTGAAAACTTACCTGTGATTTACCATAAGGATAAATTCTAGGTCTGCCCTCGCCAAAGCAGTTAAAGAACAACATAGCTATTGTCAATGGGTAGTAAATCAGGTAACTAAGGTATTCATAATAGTCATCTGGTACTCCATATATTTGCACGCTTCTAATTTCTGTCCTAAATTGAGGAGCTCCGCAAACTGCACATAAGAACCAAAATATAAATAGAGCCCCTGACGATTGAATTCCATAATATTTGTTTCTGTAGGCATTTACAAATGCTAGTCCCTAAAAAGTAAAAATTATTGTATCCTGCTCTTTTGTCCACATGAATGGCATGATCATCTTGCAATTAATAAAAATTATTTTTGTTGTGAAGATCTTGAAACTGTGGTTCCAGTTTTTTTTAATAATTTTTATTTGTTCGTAAGAAAAAAAAGTTTTATGTAAGAGAGCCAATAATAGGGCGAATTCTTTCTCTTTGTTTATTAATATTCAGAATGCTAAAGGTTGAAACTGATTGCGGATAAGTACAAAATGCTACCTGCTGTTTTTTATTGATTATCTTCAAAAATAAATAAAAGTATTAGTTTTTCGGGTTAATTTTATTGTTTTCAACACATTCGGTAACACCCTGTATATTTTGTTTTAATTTAGAAAATTATTTTCATCACAACTTTAAGATTTAGGGGCAGATTTTTTACCCGAAAATATAGAAAAAGTTTATATAAACATTGGTCCGCAAATTTTTCGTTCTCAAAATACAGGGTGTAAAACTTTTAAAAACAGAAAAAGTTTAAAATCAGTACAAATTGTTAGACTGGATATAAACTTTTTTTAATAAGTATTTATTGTTGCTATTACATAATTGAAAATAAAAAAATCATAAAACCTAATTTTTAAAAGAATTTTTTTTTGAAATCTCTGGAAAACATTATTTTTCATAAGTGGTGTTCTTCGTGGAAATTAGGTGGGTTTATTATTTTACTTCACCTTAAAGTTTACTGATTTACTGAACTAAAAATTAAAATTATATTAAAACCGTCAAGGAAAACCTACCAATTTAAAGAATTTGAAAGTACAAATTTGCTAAGAACCCTGCTATAGTAACGTAAAGGTAAAAGAGATTGTATCATTCATTTGGTTAAAGCTGTACTATTTGTTAGTTTAGACGGAAGCTTGATATTGTAAACAATTTTAAACATATTTATTAAATTATTTTGTTTTTTCTTTACCAGTAATTTTTGTAATTATGATATAATTACATGTGTTTCAGTTTAGCACTTATTTTACCGAAACCGTAAAATATTTCAATTGGTACTTAAAAGTATTAAAAATAATTAGAACATGTTTAATTTGTAAATTATCATGAATTTACATAATATCTGAATTGCTACTGTCTATTGTATTATTTGAGAGAGACCTTATTTTGTGTATTTAAAGTGTTTATCAATTAATTTATTAGGGATTACACAATAGCTTTGGCAAAATTTAAAGTTTCTATAAGCCTTTTATAATGTTCAAGTGTTAGATTAAAAAAATCATCAACATTTTTTAAAATTTCTTTTTTCATTAATAAATAAAAGTCAGTGGTCGACTGTTACATTAAGGCGACCACCCAAGGTACGTTAGTATTTCGTCTTTTATTAGCCTTCGTGGATTGTCCAAAGGAGAAGATATTATCGAATTATTAACACATGTAGTCCTTTCGATAAACATAGTACTTTTTATCAAATTGAATGGGTTAATAGTATATTATGGGACGAGCAGGAAATGTTACTCCTTTCCCACGAGTAGCACATACGAGGGGGAAATGAATATTCCTTGCTAGTTGCATATTATACTTTTTCTACGACTATTGACATCACTGAAAAACATTTTAAAACAACTTTTTGTCGATTTATATCAATACAAGCAATAGATTTAATATTACGTTTTGTGACAGAATACCTATTCGTCAGCCGTGACATACGCGACATTAATAGCCTACTGCAAATTTTTTATTGAATGAGATTTTATTATTAGTTGTTTTACGTGCCTATTAGATATTTTTATACTTAAATGTGTCTAAAAAATAGCGACCTAGCTAAAGAGGCATATTTAGGCCGCGGTCCGAATTGTGCTCACAGTGTTTACGACGTATAGACTTCCAACGAGCGGAGCGGTCTGATTTAAGTGAGCGCGCCAACGTCTGTTAGCTGTATTAAGCCGGCTGTCCATGAGAACGGTTTTCCGCTCGCGGATGATAATTTAGCGTTGTGATTGGTTAGTGCAAATTTAAAATGCTTTTCCCGCCAATCACAACGCTGAATTATCATCCGCGAGTGGATAACCGCTCTCATGGACAGTAGGCTTTAATAATTCGGACCACATGTGAGTGTGATTACGAATTCAACAAGCTCAACATAACCTAGATTAGATTAGATTAGATTAGATTGGGAGGTGGATTGCATATCCTCTAGCACTGCAACCTGCTCAGGTTTATTGTGTGTCCTCCGTCCATAGGTTAGAGCACGCTATCCAAGCCGGTCTGTTTAATCAGACTCCACAAGCTTGAAACTGGCCCCTTGGTATATTTTGCCGCTTTAGGTTTTTCTTCACCCAGCCTTGCAAACCGCAGACGACAAAGGGCTTCGCAGTAGCACCATACGTGTTCTGCGGTTTCTTCCTCCTCCTGGCAGAACCTACATAGGTTTTCTTCTGCCAGGCCCATAGTTTCCAGGTGTTTATTCAGTCTGCAATGACCTGTCAGTTGACCCACTATTATTCTTACTGCCTTCCGGTTATAATTCAGAAGGTCTTTTGTAAATTCTGGCGAGTAAGCCTTGATGAACACTTTCGCCTGACGCTGTCCTGGTGTTCTCATCCACCAGTCTTGTGATTCCCTCATAATCCATGATCTAATGGATGACCTTACCTGGCATGATGGAATACCACAGTAGGGCTGGGGACCTACCATTGTCCTGCCAGCCCCTCCTTTGCCAATTTATCAGCTTCTTCATTGCCTTCGTGGCCTTCGTGTCCTGGTACCCAGGCAATGGTTAGCTTGTTGGACGCACCCACCTCTTCCAGGGCAATTACGCAGTCCCGCACCAGCTTGGAGCTGATTTTGCATGAACTGAGTGCCCTGATGGCTGCCTGGCTGTCCGAATAGATTACTATGGTTTTATCCTCATAGCTCCTTCTGATGATTTCCCTAGCACATTGTTCTATGGCTACAATTTCGGCCTGGAACACAGTAGGGTATTGTCCGAGACCCAAGTTTATTTTCGTCCTTGGTTTGTCCCCATATATACCTGCTCCAACTCCTTGGTCTGTTTTGGAGCCGTCTCAACATAACCTAACAAAGCATTTTTTGATATAAACATGAGTGAAGTAAGTGGTATAACTAATGAAGATGAGAAAATGCTTGTATTTTAAGCAATTTGACGATAGATACATTTTATTTTAGATGCTTGAAATCACGGACACAATACATCGATTCAAACAAATGGTTCCAAAAATCGTCGATGCTCACGGTGCTAAAGATCCGACCCGTGAGTACTGCAGCACTGGGGTGTGACGTTACATGACATCATAACTTTCAGAACGCTAACGGAAGTGTCAAAAGGACGAATCGGACCGCGTGTTGGTACGCTATGAGCGCTGTAAGCATAATTCGGACCGCGGCCTTAGTCATGTAGAATAAAAGAATAAAAAATAACATTATATAGGGTGACTAAAAATGTTTATTGTTATTATGTTTTTTTTAAATTAATCATAGCTTTGGCCATAACTTCTTAGGCAACCCTACGACAATACCTTTAGGTAAATACTATTTTCAATACGAAATAGTTTAATCTGGTAAATAAGTGAGTAAAGGTCGCTTCCTATTCGGATGTTAGACTAGGAGGTTTAACTTATATACGCATTGATTAACGCATATAGACATTTTATTATATTTTTAAAATTTAATACTTACAAAAGTAACCAATTTGCATAATGGCATAAAGATATCCACTTTAACCACTATATCGTTACCGGCACTTGATATAAAATCACTTAGACATACTGCACAAATTAAGGCATTTATTAGTAACTTTCCACAGTTTTTCCAATTCCATGGAATATCTCTGTATGGACTAGCTTTTTGAAAGTGTATTTCTAAAGGTGTAAAGATCCAGAGGAACAAACAGGGAATCCATACTAAAACCGTTTTTTCGAAGCATTTTGTTAAGTCAGGATCGTCTACTTCCCAACTTAAAGTTGTATTCTGAAACATAAAAATAAAAAATTAGACATATTTTAAATATTAATTAAGGGTTTTTAAACCTTAGAAAAGATGGGGCTTCTATGAGTTCTTAAAAATACTGTGATGTCTTGAGTATGAACATTCAAACCTTTTTAATAAAACTAAAAGAAGACGTTTTTATACGGGTTTACTTAGCGTGCCCTGTTTATTTCTTTATTTCTTTGTTATTGCGGTCAAATTTATTAATTGGAATTTGATCCCCTTCCTGACGACAGATCGATCTGAAATTTGGCAACACTCTTTAATCTTGATTACAATACAATATATACATACTTTTTTATGAATGTAAGTCCAAGATGGCAACCGCCACAAAATGGCGGATAACATTTTTTTCACACAACTAACTTAATATGGTTATCAAATAAAAGGGCTTGATTGGTACAATAGAGCTTACTATGAAAAAATAAATTTCATGATGGCCGTCGCCACAAAATGGCGGATTACATATTTTAGTTTAGTTAAAGAAAGCCATTAAATATATGTTCTTTAACGTTAAATAAAAGTTTTATCTTTTTGCTTCTAATACGATAAACAGTACCAATTCTAGTTCAAACGCTGTAAAAACTCATAAATGTACCCGATATGTTGGATTTTTGGTGACAGATGGGTTACATCTGACTAATGAGCTATCAAGTCCATCTTGGCACGATAAAATCATCATTCTTAGATTTAATGGCCTATTTAAGGTTTTTATCAATCAGCAATCAAAAGAAAGTATAAGAAATTCAAATATTGAACAAAGCCTAAACAAAAAATACCTTGCTTAATTTTTTTATGTTTAGAGCTGATATTCCATATACAGACTGTTCACGGATGGGGTTTACAAGAAAGGAAATTGACCACAAATTTTATTTTTCGAAAAGAAAGTCACTCTTCATAATAATTTTTAGTTGTAAAAAATATATTTACGAAGAGAAAATGTGAATTTATACAGGGTTTGCAAAAACCTAAATAACATGATTTTTCACAAAGAGTAAACTACCTTTATTTTTTATTTTTAGGCAAAATGCTATAAAAAAATTTATTTAAAATTATGTTAAAGCTATTCAAAATGCTATTCTAAAAAATTTTCCAACTTTTCCGGAAATCATGTTTTTCAAGGTTTTGCGTACCCTGTATACAAAATAAACATTTTGTTTTCGTAAATCGTATTTTTTACATACAATATATATATTAAAGATTAGAAAAAAAAACAATTTGCAATCGAGTTTTTCAGTTATGCAGCAAAATAACCTTTATATGATGAAATAAATTTTATCACCATTATATAGAACGATCTTTTAATAACGTTTAAAAGAATACCACGTGATATACATTCAATTTTTATAGTTTCGTAAATATGGTCATCGCTTGGTATTTCTAGTAAAATACATTTTAAATGACACACCTCTTATATTGTATTACTATTAAAAAAAAGTTATTTTAAAGAGAGAGAGTTTTGGAAATATGTCCATCCAAACTTAAAAATGGTACTTTAAATCTGTTTTGTCAACAGCACTAAGCATCTTAGTGCTTATACTTAGAACTGTAGATATACTGCAAAGTTAACATAATTTTCTGATTTGGATGCCCATATTTAAAACTATAGGAGATAGAAATTTTAAATCGGGTATTTTGTTAAAGAGCTTGGAAACACCTATTTAATGGAAATAATGTATGCACGGTGTTTCTTTTAAAAATGCAATTTTACTTTCAAAACCTGACGGTGGCCAGATTTCCGAAACTAAAAAAATTGCATATTTTACATGTGGTATTTTTTAAAGGTTTTTAAAAGATATCAAATGGTGATAAAATACATGCCCATTTAAAAAAGGGTATTTTACTGTAAAACTCAAAAACTCCATTGCCAATAATTGTTTTTTTCTAATTTTTAATCTTAAAAAGCTACTAGTTTGCTTATCTAAA
This sequence comes from Listronotus bonariensis, assembly GCA_014170235.1. Lineage (NCBI taxonomy): Eukaryota > Metazoa > Arthropoda > Insecta > Coleoptera > Curculionidae > Listronotus > Listronotus bonariensis. The sequence continues at coordinate 80,007 of JACEGR010000988.1, forward strand.
CTATTCTATTTGAGTAATAACAAAGTTACCAATGGCGAACACTTAATCTGGGTGACCCTAAAGATAATTTTATTATTTATTTATTAAGATTATTTACATTTTTGCCAGTTATAGATACCAACTCTTTTAAATAACAATAAAGGAAATATTGGCTTTAATAAGTTAGATAAAATTTAAATAAAAACTGCTTAGACTTTTAAAATTTGAGTCCAGTAAAAATTAATTATTTAATTGTTACTTACCCAAAATGTAGAACCACAAAATTTGTCTAGCGCCTCATTTTCCAACCAACTGGTAACATTCATGGTCTCGGTTTGATGGTTTCATTTATTTCTAGAAAAAATGTATGTGGTTTACTTAATGTTTGATACACTATTGTTTATTAGTATCTTGGTTATTTTAATAGTTTTAGTTTTCTTTTTTAAATGTTTGACTGAAATTTTCTAAGGGGGTCTAATTTTTATCATGTTTTCATTAAAGTGTCCACTGATGTCAAGGATAAGCAAGAAAATCCCCGACTATGCCCACCTTTGTCCCTTTCTGTATTATTTTTTTAAATCTACATTTATAAAATAATAGAGAATTATTGCAAGTTGCCTTATTAAGCTCGGGAATTATTAATACCGGCCTTATTTAAATAGTGCTTGTACCCAATATTTAGAGATATTGCAAATCATGTTGACAGTACCATTAACCTAAAAAAGTGGGAAAAAATTTAGTAGTTTTTCTTTATTGTTTTGTGTTGTAGGGTTTTGTTTTACAAAATTAAAGAAATACATTTGAAAAAGCAAGGTTTTTAAGTATTTTTACTTTTAAAAACTTTTTGATTCTGTGCTCGGCAGCCGTTCGGTTTACACGAACAGATCCGAAGTTAAAATAAGACCAAAATAAGGCACGACCTAAAACCGATATAAATAAAGCCGGGCACTAGACTTATTAAGGGAGTCCTTATCCTACCATGCATCTGCGCAAGCTCAGATGTCAAAATAAGGCCGGTATTATTAGTGCCTGGCCTTATTTTACTGTGCAATAATTCTCTAATAAGGAAGAGCACAAATCTTGTTATCACAATTATTTAACAACAACTTGGTATTTGGTTTGTTTCTAAACAATAAAACGTTTGGATTTCAGTTTAGGATGCTATTTTATAAATATCTTTTGTTTAAATGTTTTTCTAGTCTTACCAAAATTTATAGGGTTTTTGTTTTAAAGTTGATCTTTAAATCTATTTAAATATAAATTTAGGATTTTTTTTGATTATATAATATCAGTTTGGCGTTGTTAATTGTTTATTTAGATAATTGTACTAGCTTTGAAAATATGTGATTAGTAATATAATGCCTGATAAAATACACCTTGCAAACAAGATTATTATTATCAATATCTGAATTACACATTGTCATGGCGTCTCAAAGATTTATACAAATCCAGGGTGTTTCACAACTTATCATAAAAACATTAGAGGCTAATTTTACAATAAAAAATATCAAATATGTCCTAAACGTCTTAGGTATTGAACTACAGAGTGTTAAATTAAAAAAATGATTTTTATAATAACTTTTATACCAATTTTGATATTAAAAAAAAAAATAGGGGACGCCTTTTATGCTCGATGAGACATTTTTTGGCAACCAAGAAAAACAAATTACCAGTGTCGTTCATGAGGGGTTTAAAGCAAATATTTTTAAGGAAAAAATGGTACGCCACTGCATTTTTCTAAAATAAAAATATTTTTAAAATTCCCATTTAGTTTGGCACAAATTCGATCTCTTGACTTTTTTTCATTTGATGCACGGTTTTCGCGTAAATAAATAAAAACCATTTCTCGGCATGGTTAAATCCCTATGTAAATAAAGAATAAATGTCGAAGGTAATTTTTACCGTACAATTTATTATTGTTAATATGAAATGACTGCCTCAAATAAAAAAAAGTCAAGAGTATGCCAAACCCAATGGAAATTTTAAAAATAATTTTTATTTCAGAGAAATTTAGTGGCGTACCATTTTTTAATTGAAAAATATTTAACTTAAACCTCTTATGGAAGACACTAATAAAAAAAAAAAATTTTTTCTTGTATGCCAAAAAATGTTTTTTGGTGCATAGAAGGCGTCCCTTAAATTTTTTCAAAATATCTAAATTAGTATAAAAGTTATTAAAAAAATAATAATAATTTGAACACTCTGTAGTTCAAAAACTAAGAGTTAGGACATATTTCATATAAAGTTTTTTTTTAATTTTTAAATGTAGAAATAGCCCTTAAAGCTTGTCGGATAAGTTGTGAAACACCCTGTATAAAGTATGTCGTAACATGTTAAATTTTTGTACAAAATAATAAATATTTTTTTTACCGGAGAAGCGCATTCAAGTTAAATAAAATTTGGAAATATTAGTTATTAACTTGTACCCATAGGTATACAGTGTGTCCGCCGTTAGGGTTTATATAAGGACAAACAAGGAGCTAAAAAGTAAACGCTACTGACAAATGTTACTGTCTCTATAAGTTTTTGGTTTCTGAGTAATATGCTTGAATTGGTAAAAAAATTGGTTGGACCAGATAAATAAAAAAAATAAACAAAAATATACCGAAAAAGGCGATACCAAAAATTTCAGTACCGAAAAAGACGATAACAAAAATTTCAGTTATTATACAGGGAGCATCAATACAAAAATCTAAATGACATCCGAATTACTGAATTACCGGATGATACAGGATGTTGTTACCCTCCCATAATAATCACAATTCCTGTGATACCTACTTATATCGTTTCAAAAAATATTATTTTAAATAGTTTAAATAGAGAAAAAGTGGACATTGGCATTAATAAGTTTAATTACGTTAGTAAGTCCAGGTAAACCAGAAGTGATTTTACGGTTGTAATAATGCATAAAAATGCTGATTTAGGCCTCGGGAACGATAACCAGCGTCAGCGTCGAACGGCTGATTAAAAAAACAAGTTTTCTTTATTCTCTCATAGAGATCAAAGACAGCGATCTTACATTTTTCGCTCAACGCTGGCCGCTGAAGCTCACGCTTAGGACTCCTACACGATACTACGCGTCAGCGTCAGCGGCCAGCATTGAGCGGGAAATGTGAGAGCGCTGTCTTTGATCTTTATGCGAGAATAAAAGAACTTGTTTTTTTAAATTAGCCGCTCAACGCTGACGCTGGTTATCGTGCCCGAGGCCTTATGCTTTTAATATACTGTACGATTTTTAACACTTTCTTTTTAAAACCAATAAAAAATGGGAATAAACTACATCGTGTGTACTCCGGATACCTACATAATTACATATGTATGTATTAATATATAGTACAAAAATAATTTTTATAAATCGGGAAATATCATTTGGGGATAGACATAGAAAAACAGTAAAATACAGAAAGGTAACTTACCTTAGTCAATATTTTCAGGTGTTTGCTCGTTTTTGCTGAAATTAAAAAAAAAACATATAATTTTTATTTTATCACCTAACTGGAATATCTATAGGTATTAAAGAACAAATATTCACAAATTTAATTGACTTTTTACCACACGAACACACTTATATTAGAGTTCTTTTACACAAATATTTTAACTTAAATCTTAAAGTATATTAAAAATTAATCCAAAAATAGAATAAATAACTAAAACATATAAAAATTTAAATTTTAGATAGAGAAAATATATAGGTAATATACTTTCATTAAATAACACCTACATTAGATTAAACGTATACAAACCGGGAACTGAATGAACAGGTGAGTAAACGCGACAACATTTGTATTACTTTTTAATATTTGTCACTATTTACCAAGTATAATAATTATCTTTTCCATATTTTTGGCAGTGGCGCATCACAGGTGGGTAATTGGGCTTATAAATTAAGATTAAGACGTACATTTTAGTTTTTTTTAAATTAAAGTGAAAAGGCCTAATGCCCCCAAAATTGCAACATAAGCTAAGTGGTGTAAGGCAATTCAAAATTATAGTCCATCTAAGAGAAATTGCGTCTTCCACCACTCTTAACTTTTTTCAATCCCAAGACGAGCTTCTCTGTTTATTAAAGACCTTTCTTTTTATGTCTTAATTTGTTTTCTTTTTTCGTCCCTAGAGTGTATAAACTCACTAACTTGCTGCCTTACTTGCTTTTTATTCTAAACCTCATAATCTTCAACTTCCAGATTAATAAACTGTATCTTACTATAACTTAACACATTCACGGTATGTTTGTACTAAAGCTTAAAGCTTTTGTTGACCGTCATAATATAAAAAAATGACGAATTTTATTGAAAATACAAACAAATGAATGGCGTTCCTTTAAAGGAACCTGTCCACATTTTATAAAAAAATTGTTAGATGTCAATTTTGAAATCTTTTTTATCATTTTTATTGATTTACATCTTTAAATACATTTAAATTGATGCAGAGCTTTGAGAAAAATCCATAATAAAGTATGAAAATCGATCAGAACCAGACATAAATGTGTACTGCATGAAAATCACTTTTATTCTATCAATTAAAATCAGTCTATGTCCAGTAGTAATTTCCTATGGTATATAACATGTTTTTATTAAAAGCAAAGATGTCCACTTGTTAATGTTTTCCGATATATTTCAATATCTAATGATTATTAGAAACCAAACATACATAATCATCATATCGATTGAACAGCAACTATCAGGGAATCTCATTGGGAAAAAGCGCAAATTTAAAGAAGCTGTCTTCATCGAAAACAACCAAAATATTTTTAGTAAACCAATCAAAAAGTATAGAGATACCCACTATTTGGAAACTATTTCTAAAACGCACCAATGCTGGCGGTGAACAACCTCACGCTTGATTGCACCAAACTCCGTCACAGGTTGATGGTCTACCATCCGATTAACTTAATAGCTTTAGGAATTAGTATTAGTTTACACTTGAAAACGGACAGAGATAGGACTGATCGAAACGTTGTGTAAATAGTTTAAATGAATACAATGGAAGTCTAAAATTCTTTTAGTATCACACATGAATTGTCTACTACATTTAAACAAAAAACAAAAGCAACTAACTGAATTACACTTTGCTCTTAAGTTGACCTAACCGATGTTTTTTGTTTTTCAGTCGTAATTAACAAAGAGGTTAAAGTTTGAAAGTAAAACAGACTTTTTATAGTGTTTAGTTACGCCCGTACCAATTTATTCGCTATAAGTGTGACTGCAGCGCCAAACAAAATATGAATTACCTCGGGCCATCAAGAGTATGTTTTCTTCGTATGTCAGTAATAGCAAAAACATAAATTTAAATATGAGTAAAAAATAAGTGGCTTACTGTCTTATTATTATAAATTTACGTTAAGTTGCTTGAAATTCAGATTAGAAAAGTCTAAAAATAATACTAATAGTAGGAGAGCTGGTAAGCATTTGAGGCACAATGAAAATCATCTACAATGCTTCTTTAATGATTTAAATATAAAAACGCAAACCTGGCTAATGGGTGGCGGGGTATAAGCTGAGCAAAATCACGTCAAGTGGACCCCCAATTCCCTCTTGATAATTAAATTCAGGTACGGGTATTTTTTCTTTAAGTATTCACTCTGAACAATTAATCCCTAAAACAGTTTTTGAAAATTTTTATTTTAACAACAATTTTTTTTAAATGAAAATTGTTCTGGCTTTTTGTTAAAAAATGTTTAATTAAAAAGCTATAAGAGATAGTTAAATGAAAATTTCAGGGTTTACAGCTTAATACGTGTACTTTAATAGAATGTATAAAAGTTTAAATTATTTTTTTAATTTCATATTGTTAATTAACTTTTAAGTTAACAAATGAAAATTTCAAAGACTTCTCCCTCAAAAATGAAAATTTTTTTTCTCGGTATTATGCACTAAACATTAAAGTAACAGATTCCGCAAAAAATTTGACTGCTCGCGATTAGATTAAACAAAAAAAAATTATTTATGGCGGGTGGTGAGCGCTGTCCGTACGGCGCGCTGCCGCGCGTCATTGACTTACCTTACTATCTACTCAATAATTATAAATAAGTAACAATACTTTATATTTTTAATTAAAATAATGTTTTTTATTTATTATTTTTTTATTTAAACAAATTACATAAATTATATAAATAAAATATCTTTTTATTATTAGAAAAATGGAAAAATTAGATATGTTATTAAATCACATATCTGTCTGGATTACTTATTGTTTTCTTAAAACTTTATTTATTTTAAAATTAACGTCTTTGGAAAATATCTTACATTTGAGTGATGAAGTATCTAAAGCTTTATAATAATGATACTGACGTGTATTTTTAATCGTGACAGATTGATCATATCGTGGTTTATATTTTTTTCCATGAGAATCATGATCTGCTTGAGAGCAAAAACCAAAATAAACTTTTTTGAATGCGCTTTCAGCCCATTCAAACAATGAAAGCGCATTAATAATATGTTTATCATTGTCTCGCTGAAGACTTGCACGATATGCTTGTCTTTTGACGCTCCCTGCCAAACCATCACATGCTCCTTTCCCGTGAGATGTAGCATAGAAGTTCCACTCCGCGTCAACGTTGAAATCGTTTTTGTGGTTGATTAAATTTCCAAAATTATATTTATTTTTGTACTGAGAAGCAGCTCCGTCCGAAAAGTAGCAAATTTTTTTAATTTTGTCTGCCCCGAACTTATTTTACAAGAACTCTATCAATTTAAAATTAAAAAGATGAACTGAACTCGCGTCGTGACTAACTTTTTCCGAAATTATAACATAGTTTTCATGTTTCATCTCTTCATTTTCTTTATAGTACACGACTTAAGGGTGAATTGTGGCCTGGGTGTTTGTCCAATGATGAGACTGGATTGCGTCTTGTACAAAAAAATATAATTTTCTGAAAAATCAAGACAGACAATAAATTCTCCATCCTCAGCAGATTCTTTCTTGTCAACAAAATATTGAGCTTGAGATCTTGCCAGAAAATCATGTCTTAATAATTCGGGCCATTTTTGATTCAAATCATTAAAAAAATCTTCTTTACTTTTCTTTTCTTCAACTATTTCCGTCCTGTAAATTTTAAACATATTAATTACTTACAAAATCAAAATATTTATTAAACAACGAAAAAACAAATACTTAAACTTGAACTTTTCCTTACCTATCGGTACTTTTCCATTGGCTGTATGTAATTTCACTAATTTCATTATTATCAAGCAGTAGTTTTAATTTGTTTATAACACTATCAGTTCCTGGGCATTTAGTACAATTCGAAAAATAGCATAATGACGTTGATTCTTGGCAAACAGAGCTTTTGATGAAATCATTCGAACTTTCTGATAAAATAATTCCCTTTTTCTTCAGTTTATTTTTTAAACCATTTAACTGTAATTTGACATTCTGATGAATTTTACACACGCATACATTATGAGTCCCACTCTTCCCAGCAGATATACATTCACGTGGACGAAGATTTTGAAATTTTGTCAGTCCAATCTTTTCATCAGGAAAAGCTTCAGTGAATTTCTTATGCAATTCATGAATATTATATAACAATAATCGTTTTTGTTTATGAACTTTATTCCCGTTTTCTGTCACCGATACATAATCTTTAATCCCAGGTATTACGCGACTGATATCATCAGACAAATAGAAAGCTTTAATGCGCTCGATTGTTTCGTTCCTTAAAGTTTTTCCGGTTTTGGTTGTGGGGTGTGATGCGAATCCTCTTTCTTCTCTGATTTTTTTGGCCTTTCTAACCATTCGTTTAGAGACTTTAAATTCTCTTCTTATCATTTTTATTGACCAATTTGGAGGAAGTGTGGTTAAGACTTGAATTTTGTCAGCTCTACAATTTTTGCTGTTGAAAGCAGATTTGAAATTATCAAGCAAGAGGTTATTTGGATTGATTTCACTATTTAAATTATTATCATTGTTATTATTATCATCAATATTGTTCATCACCTTTTTCATAACATTCTTTAGAGCTTTTTGGCATTTTGTTGCATTCGACAGTCGCCTGACTTTGATTGGAGGTTCACCAATCTCCAACAACACTTTATTAACTTTATCAATTTTTAATTTATTGTCAACAAGGTCACACTGAAAAGAAGGGTCTTTCTTTTCATCGTCTTTATCAACATAATTTGATGATTCAGGCTCATTAACATCAGAACAATTATCAATGGATAACTCACCAGGAACTTCAGGTTTTCGTCCCAAATAAATTGCCCGTTCACACGAATTACACATATAATTCCCAATAAAATCTTTAAAATGATTAGCACGGTTTTTTGTAATTAAAACTAGATTCTTGATTATTTTTTTATGATTTTTTTATTAAACGGATTACAGCATTTATTCACGCGACCCATGATAAATCAAAAACAAAATTATGTACACCACAATAATTCAACTCAAATTTCAAACAGACAAATTAAATTTAGATCAATCAAAACTATTAGACACGAATTTATTAAACAAAAACTCCTGAATTTCAAATTTATTCAGTCATGTGTTTGTGAACTGATTTAACAAATGAACTAAAATGGCTTGTGATATTCGTTTGTTACTTACGCGTAAATGTATAACAAAAAACAAATGAAGAAAACAACTGAATGCATTTTTTTAAATTCAATAATAGACAAACGCGTCAGAACTAGTAAAGTTTACACATTTATGAATTAAAAATTGACAATATTAGTCGAGAACTAAAATAAATATAATTGGTACGATTTGTTTAAAACGATCACAAAAATTTAACAACAGAATTTTGCTAAATTTCTGTTATCTTCATTTTTCTAATAATAAAAAGATATTTTATTTATATAATTTATGTAATTTGTTTAAATAAAAAAATAATAAATAAAAAACATTATTTTAATTAAAAATATGAAGTATTGTTACTTATTTATAATTATTGAGTAGATAGTAAGGTAAGTCAATGACGCGCGGCAGCGCGCCGTACGGGCAGCGCTCATCACCCGCGATAAATAATTTTTTTTTGTTTAATCTAATCGCGAGCAGTCAAATTTTTTGCGGAATCTGTTACTTTAATGTTTAGTGCATAATACCGAGAAAAAAAATTTCATTTTTTGAGGGAGAAGTCTTTGAAATTTTCATTTGTTAACTTAAAAGTTAATTAACAATATGAAATTAAAAAAATAATTTAAACTTTTATACATTCTATTAAAGTACACGTATTAAGCTGTAAACCCTGAAAATTTCATTTAAATATCTCTTATAGCTTTTTAATTAAAAATTTTTTAACAAAAGTCAGAACAATTTTCATTAAAAAAAATTGTTGTTAAAATAAAAATTTTCAAAAACTGTTTCAGGGATTAATCGTCCAGAGTGAATACTTAAAGAAAAAATACCCATACCTGAATTTAATTATCAAGAGGGAATTGGGGGGTCCACTTGACGTGATTTTGCTCAGCTCTTAAAAACTTGCAAGGAACTTTCTTAGCGAGATTTCGTATTGAAATCGGGCACAGTTTCATGTAAAAGTGTGCATTGGGTTCTAAAAATTCCAAATTTTCCGATCCAAGCCTTATTTTCAACCTGTATACCGTATTTTTATAGACATTACGAAGAAAAGACGCAAGTTTTAAATCAACTGACAGTAGTAGCCATTGCGTGCGCGCCAGTCGATTTAATTTTTCCTTCCATGGCCATTATATTCTGCATTATAATGTGTCACAAATGGGTGATGGAATAACAGTATACATTAGCAAAATATCGCTTAGGAAAGTACCAACTTTTATTACAAATTACCTAATTTTGTAGTTTTCTTAACTTCTTTTACCATCGGCATTGGCATACAAATTAAAATAAAAAAATGCATTTGCAGCTATTCTGATAGCTGGCCTGTCTAGTTGGTCAGACGTTAGAAAAAGACTATGAACTGATCGGATCAGTTTTTCATAAATAGTCAGAGGATATTACTTTTGCTAAAAGTCGGAACCCTGTCGAAACTGGAAACGTTTCAGACTTCCCATTCACGTTATAACTGTGGACGATGATGGGTATTCGTATGTATTATATTCTTTTTCATAGTCAATGAAGAATAGAAATGCAAGCTCATCATTTTTATTATTAGAATACTTAAATAAAGTTCCGTCCCTGGACGTATTTGCTTGAACAAATAATATACGGATGTTGTACAATTATTACCGTTAAAATGATTCATTTTTGTTACATTAAATTATTAAAATGTATTTGTTAAGTAATAACTTAAAAATTCAGTAACAGGTAAAAAGATAATTTCTTTGCTTAAAGCTAAAATTATATACAATAGAAACGGAAAGAATGGTATTAGCTCATTACCTGTTAAGGACCGGTTCTTATTTTAAGGATTCTTTACAATAAAAACTTGAATTATCAGCAGAAACTGTAACCTCTCCTCTCATGTTGTGTTTAAAGTTAAACACATACTACCGAATCTGGTGTTGAGACGACGAGTACCAATTTTAAATTGCAAGTTTGTCCTAAATAGGAAAGTTTCTACTAGTCAAGTCCAACGAAGCCCGTTATTTATACTACAATGTTTTATATCATATAAACATATTATGTTTTACTGAAAGGCTAATGTATCTAAGTCATAATTAACCACATCTTTTGTCACAGGCAACATATGTAGGTAGAGCGTGGTCTTTATACATCTGACGTGTGCCGTACATATACCTTATTTAACAGATCAGTAAAATAAAATCAGCTGAATTACAAGTCCAACTAAAGATCCTTAAAATACCTAATGTATTAAGTACTCACTGTGTGTATTATTACTCCACCACTGACATAATCAGTTTTTATCTGTATAGGTTATCTTTATTCAGTATTTAATGTATGATTCTAACAACTTTAAATTTTGCACGTCATATTTAAAAATTGAAAGGCATTTAGGAAAATGATGATGTCATGATTATCAAGGATATTTAGAGCCAATAGAGCGCTATCTTTAATGCAATGTATAAAAGTATTTCATTTATTTTGGCTACTGCTACAAATATTACATTTTGAGAATGGAGATAAGCTTAAAAGTGTTATTTAAAAAACGTTATAGTAGGGGAGCCCACGATACTAAATGGGGATTAACTCGAGCATCATAGAGACCTATTGGGAAATATGAAGAAAAAAATGTTATATAATTTATATATTTTTATCGGTGGGAGAAGTGGCTGTAAAGTATGTCAAAAAATAATAATAATATTTCGGCTTGTGGAAATCGTTCGAAACGTATCAGATTATATATTTTTCGTTATCCTTGAATTATATTCTTCAAATAAAAAAATAGCCACATCGAGAATATCAAAATGTTTTTTTTACAACTTGAATAAACTTATATTTTTAAACGTATCTTTTATTGTTATGCTATTTATAATTATTAATATAATGCAAGTAGTCAAACTATTAAAAAAAACTACAAATTTCTTTTTTAAAGCTTAAGTATGTTAATAAGAATAAGTTAAAAATATAAAGGTTGATTTTAAATAAAATATCTAATTGGAGAAATTAAACAAAAAAAAATGGTATTGAAAAATTATATTTTATTATTTGCTGTCATGGCCTATAAAAAACAAATTTATGGAAAATGCTAATTATCATTAAAATAAAAAATACATAATAGTGTATTTTTTTGAAAAACTCAAGGAAAGCTTAATATTTATAAATTAAAACATACAGAGTGTTCTATAAGAAAAAACATAGGTTGGGTAATAGACACTATAAAACTCTTAAAATTATTGTCAGGTCTTAAAGTGCATAGATTTCGGTTCGTAAACACGATTAAATACAATGCTAGCTAGAAAAACAAAGTGTACAGTGTGGGCAAAATTAAACATGCACACTTTTTAACTAATAATAACTTTTTATCTGTTGCGCCCATCTTTTTCATTTAGGGTCCAATAGCTAGATATTTTTTCTTTAGGTTTGCCAATTTTTTAAATACATTTAAACAGGACTGGACTTACGGGACTTTTTCCAAAATGATGCATTAAACTTCGTTGCAAAAAAATAATGTTATCTACAATTAGGCTAATACGTTTATTTTTAAATAATTTACTGTTAAATTTGGTCAGCATCCAACTCGGTAACCAGGGTAACCTCACATTTTTGATTTTCTAGGACACTAATAAAAAGTTCTTTTTAAAATCTAGAGAAATGCGTGCTTTATGGGGGCATAATTTATTAAAAATAATTAAGTATAATTCCTAAATCCTCAAATTGTTGACATATTCGCTTTTACCGAATTATTTCCCATAGTTTGTCTACAAGAAAAACGTATTAGCTTTATTGTAGCTAAATCAGATTTCTTTTGCAACGAGGTTAAATACAGTATTTTGGAAAAAGTCCCGTCATGTCTAAATCTATTTGACCAAAATTGGCAAACCTAAAAAAACATATCTACCTATTAGCCCTTTAAAAATAAAAAAGATAGGCGCAACAAATAAAAAGTTATTGTTAGTTAAAAAGTGTGCAAATTTAATTTGGCCCACCCTGTATGTTGTTATTTTAAAAATTGCGTGCATTTGCGGATGATACACGTATATTTATTTTATCTTTCTATTTTGTTTGCCAAGTAACTATTTATTAATGAACTAGTCATTTCTTTTTTATCTTATGTCAATTTTAACAAAAAAGACAATAGTCTTTTTTGTTTTTCATTCATAAATGTATTAAATTTATTTGCTTGTACATTTTATCATCACATAAAAAAATCTTTTTATGTCAATTTTCCTAATACCGAAGTAAATTTGTAATTACATTTTGTATTATTATAATTTTTGATAAGGTTTTGTGTAGGCATATTTTTATGCAGCTTTTAAACAGGTGTTTTTTGATAAATTATCCTAAATAACTAATAATAATTTTGCAACATTTGTGTTATCGATTTTGTGATCGTGTTTTTTAAGAGTTTTTCAGCTAAAAACTGAAAATATAGAAATATTGTGACAGTTAATTTATGGAAAATGGTGCTTTTTATTTAAAAATGAATATATATAATTTTAAAAATAAAAATATGTTTAATTGTTAATTGATATGGTCTGGTTGTTTTAAAATGTGTATTGCACTAATGTACAAACTTACATTTTCACGTTACTGAAGAAAAAAATAAAAGACAATTTTAAAGTTAATTTCAATCTTAAACACGTTTTTTTAATACCCTTCGATATTATCAAAAATATGTACCAATATTAATGATCAAAAATATTTTTTTGTCATACCTCGTAGATGACGGATACAATTTGATATCTAATGGTTGTCTTAAACAATTAAAGCCACCCCTTATAATATATTCGTTTACTCTAAAAAACTAAAACACGTCAATTTTGATTTTTAGGGGGACACATTTTTGTGTCATAATTTGGATCTTTAATCTTATCCTCTCCCCCACCAACACAAACGTCAAAACAATTTAAATGAAAAGGGTGGTCAAGTAATCTTATTTTAAAGGGTTTCATATTCTCTTTTAATAAACCTTATTTTTTAAAAACGGTTTAATAGTTTTCGAGAAAATGTATTCTAAATCCGTGGTGACCTTGGCTCCTATAACATTTTTATTATTTAAAATATCAAAATAAAATTCGGTAAGTTGGTATATCACCAAATAGGACACTCTGGTATATTTTTATATATTTGAATAGAAAATAACATAGAGGTTGGATTTCAAAAAGTAGCTGATGGAGTGTCATTGTACTCGAAATGACATTCTCTATTTAAATAAATAAAAACATACCAGGTAGGTTAAAATAAAAACGTTAAGGTAGATTCTGGCTAAACCGGAAGTAACAGAGAACAATTAAACCTGTGAAACAATGCACATTTAGGTGATATATGATATACCTACGTACCAAATTATATTTTGATATTTTTAAATATAAAAAAGTTATGGGGTCAAGGGACACCAGGTAATAAGGGTTCATTTTCTCGGAAACTACTGAATCGATTTCGCAAAACTAAAGTTTTTTAAAGAGATAATTTAAGACCCTTTTAGTATAGGGATAGGGTGTCACTTGACCCCGCTTTTCATTTAAGGTTTTTGACGTTTGTGTTGGTGGGGGAGGAAGAAACACTAAACAAGTAAATTGCGACACAAAAATATGTTCCCGAAAAAAAAAAAATTATTTGTTTTGGGATTTTTGACGTGACAACGTCTTATAATTCGATGGAGCCGGCTGCATGCACAAAAACATGACTTATGCAGCGTTACCTCGCGCGTTCCATTTAATATTTGAAGTGCAAGCGAGAGTGCGGAACGAGCGACAAAGTGGCACAATCTTCTTGTCGTTCGACATCTGTTTCTCTCCTACTTGAGTGAGCGTGCGAATGTGGTGTCAATTGTTTATAGCAACGATAATTGCGGCAATAAAGGTTTTGATTCTTTCGATATTAAATATATGTTCAGTGATTTATTGTCGAATATTAGGTCTTTCATCATTAACATAAATAGCATCGGTTCGCTAGTGCAGCGATTTTAGGTTATGTTAATAATAATAATAATAATAATATCCAAAAATTACATATACAGAGTGTGTTAAAAATATAGTTTACATTTAAAATTTGATATTGACGTTACTATTGCAATTGAAAAAAAAAATGTTTTTGCTTAAATATAAAGATTTGCAAAATAACTATGAATATTTAAAAAAATATTGAAATTTACCAAATTTTTTTATTAAGTTTCTCATCACTATTCAACGGATTTTAATGCGTTTTTATAAATAGATAGAGTAATTCAAGAGGAAGGTTTATATGTATAAAATAATATACAAAATCTTTACGGTATAGAAAAAGGTAAAAATAGACAAAAAAGGCAAAATATCTATCAAACAAATAAAATTTAAATTTTCTTTTGAAAAATGCAACTACTCCATCAGTATTTTTTTATGACGTTGTCACGTTCAACTTTCGTCCGTAAACCTACTTTGCAGATAACCGATTTTTTAATAAATATCCGAATGCACAGTAGGGTATTCTAATAATTTGTGACAGTAGTGTGTCCGGCCACTTGTGTGTGTGAACTTTTTAGGACCGTGGGAAAATTACGGTGCGGGGGCGTGATAAAATTGTGGTGTGGGGGCGTGGGAAAATTGAGGTTTACGTCACACATTAGGAATCTACCTAGCTATACCTATTTTAAAGTTCTGCGCATGCTCATTGACCGTGGGAAAATTATGGCACGTGTCAAGCGTTTATGCTTTGGACCATGCAGAACTTTTTATAAAAAAACATCCTTTTTCGTAAGTTTTAAAATATTATTTTGGACAGTTCTGTACGTAATTCTCTGAATAAATCAATATGCAGCTTTGCCAAAGGTTAGGTCAAATGCCGAACAATCCATTTCGACTTGAAGTTAAATTTTAATAGTTTTTATTTTAAATATTACACCTGAAATTTTTCCTTTTTTTATATCCTAATAGCTGACCCTAAAAGTTAATTGTTGTTCCTAATCCTATATGAATAAAATCTGAAAATACCCCATGGAATTTCCATGGGATTTTCAGACACGTATTGTTTGGTAAATATTCAACATTTTTTTGTAAAGTTTAAATTGCTAATCCAAACATATTTATTTTAGGAATTTGCGTGAAAACAAAGGAAATTGGGAGCGATATTAAAGTATTTATCAATATATGTACAACAGATGCTATTCCACCCCCAAAAGATATATCGGAGGCAGAATTACTTGAGATTATTAATTCTGATGAAGCCAGTGATTTTAGGTATGATTTTAAAATTGCAGAGGTTTAAAATAAAGAAAATATCGAGAGATTATTTTTTTGTGTATAAAAATTTTCTAAAATATATTATCGAATACATAAAATTTATTGGGAAGAAAAGATAAAACTGGTGTATTTCGTGCAAAATATTGTTTACGCAATTTGCATAAAATACGCCAGTTTTATTCCTCCTTTTATAATTTCACGTGGACACATCCACACGTCACTCCCTTTTCATTTAAAATTTATTGTTTATATTTGTTCTTATTCAGAAAAAAACAATGTTATTTTAAAAAAGATATAAAAAATAGATAGGCTTTTCTTAAAAAAAAACAGTTTTTTTTGGATCACCATATGTAGTACAATTCAGGTCGATTTATACATATTCGTGTCGTTACCGTTCAGTGTCAGTTCCGGGTCCGGGTATTTTTAATGTGATATTTATAAATATCCGAGTTGCGGCAGTGTTTGGGCGGCTAGGAGAGTAAATTTTGCCATATTAGCTTCATTATTGGATGAAGGGAAAGATCAACAACAAAAGAGGTGAAAGCAAAGAAGTTAAAGTGTTTACCCTCTATGGAAAAATAGAGAGACCAAAGGCAAATTTATAAAATACAGAGAATCAGTCCGTGTCCGTTTCGTTCATCGTCAGTGCCTAACCAACCTAAAGCCGGCTACAGACGACATGCCAAGGCTTGGCAAATGTCCGCTCGTTGAAACGTTGCTGCATCCCAACGTTGGCTTTGCTTTGCTATATGTTTTGCATACATACGATGCGGGAACGTTTGAGCGAACGGACATTTGCCAAGCCTTGGCATGTCGTCTGTAGCCGGCTTAAGCAAAAATATTGTTTGGTATTAATTTCTGTCCGGACTCTGACGGGCCCCGTCCGGGACACGTATCTGTATACATATCTTCATATAAGATATACATTGTTTTTTTTCTGTCCGGCACTGCGTAACACGGAACGGACACGGCAAATCGACCTTTATTCGCTAATTTTATGAAAAAATAAATAAATGTTAAGAACGTAAAAAAATCGCAATACCATTTCAAAATATTTATATCTCGCGACACTTATTAAAAAAAAATAAACAAATTATCACACTTTTTGGAGACAATTTTTAAAAAATATAATTAAAATTTGGTATTTCCAATATTTATTTTACAATTATATAACAAATTAATAAAATGATACCTTTACTATATTGGCAACAACCGTGTTTTTTGTAAGACTTTTTGTTAAAGAAATATGGAAAATATTTTTAATTTAAATTTTCTTTAGGGTGCCTATGAGTATTGGCGAAATCAGAAATCAAAAAGATAAAAAAGGACATGATACGAAAATCGTTGACATCGCCATCCATCCAACATTCTTTGCAAAGACTCGAGATAACCAAAGCTTTAAAAAGTTTTTTATGGCCGTTGTATTTCAGGGTCTGGAAAATAAATATGGTAAGAAGTGTGCGGTTATATAATAAAAAAATTACGTTTCGTTTTTCAGTTAAAAACATTTATGTAAGTAATATAAGGCTCAATTTATAATCTTAACATTTCGCCTCGTTGCATGCGTTAAGGACGTTTCAGGGTAAAACACCTTTCTTACAATTCTTTTAATTTTGGAATAAATATATCCAAATATTAACAATCGAAATAGTACATTTAACACATATTCCCTATCACAATCGTAGTTAGAGTGAGCATTTTATTTAATCACGGCTTCTGGTCCGTCGAGTTGTCCAGTATAGTCCCTCCACTTGCAACTCCCAACAGAGAGACTCGTGGTGCCGCACGTATGCATCCCTGTACTGTCTATCTGGACAGGCCCCGAACTTTCCACTTCGTTTATTCCTTTATTCCTAGAGTTTTTAGAATGTGGAACCTGCTGCCAGCGGAGGTCTTTTCTTCTCCCCCAAATCTTCAAATTTTTAAGTCCCGTGTTAACAAACTTTCTCTTACCTTGCTTAAGACACCCACGCTACGTTAGTATTTAGGCTCTCATCCTTCGTGGATTCTCCAAAGATAAAAAAAAATCGATTGTTTTCAAAAACTGAGAATTATTTTATTGAAGAATATATATTTTTTAAAAAGCAAGCTTTTTTTAATAATAATGTTTAAGTTTAAAGTTAGTAACTTTCGATTATCCATGTAAGTGGAAGTATAGAAGGAACAGTTTAAAAATGTAAATTCGGTCCTCTTTGATAAGAAAAAAATCACAAAAAAGTTTAAAGCAAATAAATCGGCATGCTTGTCTTCGCGGCCGCCTTTGCTATATTTCTTTTATGATATGCCGGTTGATGCAGGTGGTCATCGCACTATGGGATAGAAATTAATTTTTTGGACAAAATTCTGAAACTTACCAATCTAACTTAAAATGAGGTGCTTTTTACTGGAAAAATATTATAAATTATTACAAATGCTTTTTGGAAACCTAAAACTTATTATATGTTATTATAAATTTACATCCCACTTAACATTATTATTTTTTATTGTACAAAATAAACTAAAATGTCAGCTTGTTTGGTTAATTCGGTAGTATTCTAATCAGTAATCCGATGATTATTATCTCATATGATATACAGGGTACGACAATAGGTATGATTTTTTTAAATGAAATACCCTGAATATTATATCACCACCAAAAAATATTTTAAAATGCTTAAAAAAATACTACATTTGATGTGTCTATCTCAATTAGTTTCGGAAATATGACCATCCAAATCTGAAAAATAATTTTAAATTATTCTTAGAAGCGTAATAGAGATACATCTTCCCAACTTTTTTATTTTTTAACATATAAAATAAATAATAACATTGTTTTGTTGGGTAGATTCTGTAGAATCCATATCTTTCACCAGAATGCTTTTATCTTTTAGGATATACAGTGTAGGACAAAACATATTACATTTTAAAATGGAAAACCTTGTAAATTATAAAAAAATCTTGTATCTGTCCTTACACTCAGAAGTAGCAAAAAGTAGGAAGGCAATTGTAAGTACAAAAACTGATAAAGAAAAAGGTAAAAAAATCTTTGACAAAAGCAGCGAGACTTCGCGAGACTGCATCGGAAACACAACAATAGCTCTTATTATTTAAACTCTTTTACTTTTTTAGTAATCAAGGGTAATAATAAACTAAGAGATTAAATGTTGTATATTTATGTTTACTTAAAAATACATTTTCAAGTTTCTTATTACCCCAATAGAAGTCGTTATATCCTTTTATAATTTTGCGTACATGTAGTTTGGAGTATCTACTTTGAAATACACAGCATGAGCCATTAAAATTTCAAAGTTGCTTTTTGGTCAAAATAATGGATTTCTATCCCATAGTGTGTTGGCGCGTGGCTGTAAAGGGTAGCGGCGCCTTTGTATAAAATATTCCGATTGCAGGCGGCCTTTTTTATGTTTTTTGTATTATTTTCAAAGGGTAGGGAATTTGCGCTTTTAAAATGTTCTTACTATAAGTGAGCGATAATCGGTAAAGACAGGCAGCCAGTGGCGGATTAAGCTTGAAGTCGTGAAGCGACTGCTTCAGCGCTGGGAAAAAGGGGGCACAAAAATAGGGCGGAAGAAAGTAGAAGTACTGGGTTGGGATTGGTATAGAAGGGCGCAGCTTAAAAAAACAAGGTTTTCTTTGCTCTTCAGTTTTCATTTGGATGAAAAGGCGTAAAATCAGCAGATTAACGTGAAAAGGGGCGTAAAAACGTAAAGTAAGTAGAAAAGAGCGAGGCAAGGACCTTTTTTTTGCTCTTCAAATTTTTTCCAGGCAAAAAAATAAAAAAATTCCTATCTGATGTTCTCACATTTAAGGGGTGGCGCAAAATTTATAGTTCGCTTCAGTTCAAAAAAGGCTTTGTCCGGCACTGCAGGCAGCACTAATAAGTAAGAAAGAAACCAATGGCCGTTGACTTTTGCTATCCAAGGAAACTCCTTAAATGATGTCGATTATTAATAAATCCGCTTATTAGCGATTAAAACTAGGCGACTTGACAACGTTGCGATTAAAATTTAAAGCCCTTATAGATAATTCAAATTAAGCTTGCAACATTGTTTAAAACCCCTTATCGGCATAATTTTGAAGTAGTATAAGAGTCCATGACAATTGATGGTCAAGTTTTTCTGGTTGTTGTGCCATTTAATATCGTGTTTTTTAAATAATTTTTGTTTTTTTTTTAAATTTAGGCTTAGTGTTTTGGTGGTTGTCATTATAGATTCTGTAAACAATTTTTCCATGAAGAAAAACGTGCAAAGTCGGATTTGTTATGCCCGTAGTTTAAGTGTAAATCTTCAAGAACTAACGTTTTGTCACTTTATATAAAATTACGCGAAACTTTAGCTTATGCCTAATATTTTTTCTGAAATTTAATGCTTTGTTTTCAAAAGTGCTTTTGCTTCTAGCCGAGACCCAAACCTAAAATCGTATATTTCTGTAAATATGGTAAATATTTTCGACACTTTTGATCTAGATATCCATTTTTATCAGCTGACTGACCGAATTGCAACACTGCTGCTCCTTAATTTGAATTCCCTATCGCAAATTTTTGAAACATGTGAGCATTATATTTTTAGGGTACTATGACATTTCGTAGACATATTTTGCTTGCTGTGGTTGTAGTTATGAATAAATGCAATAAAAAAATAGTTAGCCTACAACTTGTATTAAGTGTTTAAGTGGTTGTCATCAATTTCGTTAAAAATTCTGCATCTATTTAAGGACTTGTGTGTCATGATGAAAAAATAATCCTTCAAAACAGAAAAGCTTTTGGTACCCTTCAGATGCATCGTATTCAACAAAGAGAAATGGACGAGAAAATGGGAAAACTTAATGAAAATCAGTCGGTGGTCGATGACCTAACAGGTGCTAAAAAGAGAATAAAAAGTTATGATAGAGACTATATCATCCACGGAAGCCAAAATTAGGAAACCTGAGTATAGACTTTATAAAAAGAAAACGGGACCGAATTGTTTGACTGGAGAGTTTAAATTTCCTGATATAGTAAGCATAACATTTTTTTTTTCTAAAACAAACAATAGCCCAATTAACAAAGACTTTACCTCGGAACCTACGGAATAAGCTGAATATCTGTACATACCTTTATTTTGGTCCAAAAAATACTCCCCTAAAAATCCCCTATGATATCGTGGAAGAAACTCGAAATATGACAGGTCAAATGTCAAAAAAATCAGTTTTTTGCGAATATCTCGTTTCCTTTACTTTTAATTGCCTTTAGATTTATTATAAAATTTTAGAACAGAAAATTCTTAACAAATTTAATCCAAAGCATTTTTTGTCATACCAACGGATCCGATAATAGAGGGCGCAGAGTGTAAAGCACTTTAGTGTATGTACATACCTTAGCACGCAATCAATCGTGATATTTAGCAAATACTTAATTAAAAAGATGACATATTAGACTAAAAATAACCTTGTCAGGTTCGGTGTTCGTTCTCGGGTCAGTTGTTGACCTGTGTTATTATATCATTAAATTTTTACAGGTTTCTGCAAAAGATATTACATTAGATGTTGGAGAGGATCGCATTGTAGTAGAATCTAAAGCCAAAGGATATCTCCTTGATGTTTTTGTACCATATTTTATCCGCAGCGAGAAATCTGTATCATCATTTGATAAATCCTCTAAGGTAATGTATTTACAATATTTCCTTATTTTCGGAAATAATAGGATACTTACTTTCCTAAAACTTAATAAACCCTTACATTAAATCTGTGGTAAGATGGCAAAACCCGATGTGTCAATTTTAGTAAAAAGTTCAGGAGAGATCTTTTTGACTTTGATGCTTCCTGAAAAATCACAATTTTAGTACAAAATGTAAATTTTGCAACTAATTGTTTTCATATTAATCGCAAAATTTAAATATTGTACTGAAATTATGAAAACAGAATTAAAAAGATCCCTCCTAAAAAATTAAACTTAAAGTAACATATTGGGTTTTGCCATCTTACCAAATAAGCAGTAACATTTTCGTGATGCGTCTAAGTCTATTTGTGTAACGATAATAAATACTTTTTATTATTTATACCAAATTTACCTAGCAGATGGCTCACTTTTCCAACATTTTTATTGTTAGGATATTAAAATAAAATTTGGTATAATACATCAATATGCAATGTTTCACGTATTAAGTTATTTTTTTATCACTTTCGGTTTGGCCAGAAATATCTTAACTTTCTTAATTTAAATGGGCAGGTGTCACCAAATTGTTGGTAAAAAATACTTTTTTTAAGTTAATATAGTGAGCAACCCTTGGTTCAATTCAAAAATTGAATTAAGACTATAAATATATATTGATGTTAGACGAGTCTGCAGAGACTATAAAACAAAGGACTGTCTCATCTACTTGATCCAAAATTTGTCGTTTTATCAGTGATCCATATGGATCGCTGGTTTTATAACATTCAGGGCACTCTAGATGTGTAATAAAAATATTTAAAAGGTATCAAAAGTAGCGAATTAAGAGTCATTGTACTTAAAATGACATTTTCTATTCAAATAAGTAATAATATACCGGGTGTTCCATTTAAAATAAGAAAGATATTGGGTTTCTGACTAAACCGAAAGTAACAGAAAGCAACTAAATATGTAAAGAAAATCATATTCATGTGTTATACATACCAAATAATATGTTTATATTTATAAAGGTGAGTCACCGGCTAGGGACACTCGGTATACTATCTTTTTGTGTAATTAGATATATTTTTTTGTGTAATTAGATACTATTTTTGATATTAGAGAATTATTGCAAGTTGCCATATTAAGCTCGGAAATTATTAATACTGGCCTTATTTAAATAGTGCTTGTACCCATAATTTAGAGTTATTGCAAATCATGTTGACAGTACCATTAACCTTAAAAAAGGGGAAGAAATTTTAGTAGTTTTTCTTTATTGTTTTGTGTTGTAAGGTTTTTTTTTTATAACACAATTATAGAAATACATTTGAAAAAGCAAGGTTTTAGGTATTTTATTTCTAAAAACTTATCGATTTTGTGATCGGCAACCGTTCAGTTGACGAACAGTTCCGAAGTTAAAATAAGGCCAAAATAAGGCACGACCTAAAACCGACATAAATAAAGCCGGGCACTATACTTATTAGGGGAGTCCTTATCCTACCATGCATCTGCGCAAGCTCAGATGTCAAAATAAGGCCGGTATTATTAATGCCTGGCCTTATTTCACTGTGCAATAATTCTCTATTGTTTGTGTATTTTTCAGATTCTTACAGTTACAATGCCACTTATTGGAGGTTAGTGTCGGTATTATCAATAAACAATAATTATGTTATTTAAATCCAAAAATAAATCTTTTAGAGAGAAGTAATAAAATTATTAAAGACAGTTTTGGCGTTTTATTTACTTTCTTGAAAAACTGCATTTGTGCACGCATATTGTTACATACATTTTACGCTACTTTTTCAAAATAATTAAGGTGTTGTACTAAAAATATACTACATTTTATAATTATAATTGATAAACAAGGTCCAAGATTCCTCAATAATTACTTTATTAGTTTACACGTTAAATTGATATTTAACTGATATATACTTTTAACTACTTTAAATAGTTCATAGAAAATTCGTAGAAAGATGTTCTATTGGTTTATAATTGCCTATGAACCTTTGAAAGTACCTGAACGTGTATACTTAATCGGATTAAAGAAACGCGTATGAATTTTTTGTTTTTGCCCTAAATAAAATAATGAAACAGCAAAAAATATTAAATATTGAATTCAGTGCGCCTTATGATCGGACGTAAGATTTAAAGGTCCGTAGATGAACTTCAAATAGCAATGAAGCCGATAATTAAACATACCATAACCTTAAAAGTTACACAGAATGTTAATACGATTTTCAATTAGAATTTACTAAAATTTAAATCTATAAGTACATTCCTTCTTCCAGGATTAACATAAAACAATATATTTATACTTACAATACGGCAAATCATTTTATCACAAAATCTAAATATTTAAAAAACAATTTCTCTATTTATTTACGTTTGTCATGTTTTACACTTCTATTGTGGATAACAGTAAAATTAATACGGCGGGCGTGTGGTAATATGACCTTCATTGGATTAGTTCAAGCAACGCGAGTTTTTTAAACTAGTTTCTCAGTTTACCAACGATAATTTAGGTTACATGTTACCATATCCCCACAGAAGGGTAGTTAAGAAAGTAATTTAGGTAATCCAAAAAGTCAAATTATGTCATTATTATTATTATTATACAGGGTGTTTTTGAACGGTGGGGCCAAACTACTATGTACAGGGTGGGCAAAATTGGGAGTTTTGATGGGCTATCTCAGTTATTACTAGAGTTATTAAAAATCCGATGTAGATGTTATGTTCTCGATTTTGGAGAAACTTAAAATAGCGTAGTCCGAATTTTGATAAAAATTTTACGAGGGGAAATTGAATAATTGTTGTTTTTAATTTTACCCTCTATATCCTTTAATATGAGAAATGGCAAAAAACCATAAAGACATTTTTTGTACAACTTTTTACGTAGAATCTTCAAAAAGTATTTGATTTTTTATACAAAGTTGCGTCAAAAAGTTACGATGCCAACTTGATGTTTTTCTTATGCAACACCCTGTATATTTTTTACTAATTAATAGTTTTTATCAATACAATAACAATTAAATTAACATAGTATGATTATTTCTTATAGTTTTTTCAACATTTGAATTTTAATATTAGTTTTTGAGCGCACCCGTATAAACACCTTTTTTTACAATAATATTTTAAATTAATAATTAATTGTTATAATATAATTAAGATATTTGTTATGATTTATACTAACATTAATATCCTCTTAAAACTATAAACGCAGTAAAAAAAAATATGTGTTTTTTTAAAAGAGCCAAATTCTTTTAAATTATTTTCTTTTAAAATTTGGTTATATGGGAATGATGCCATTAGGTTATCAGGTATAATATCATTGTTTTTTAAGCCTCCTGGTCTGTAGCATATTTTTTAAAAGAGGTAATATTTTTTGTATTTATAGCGTTCTTGTTAACATATTTAAATTTAGTATGTTTAAATTTTAAAATGAATTTATATATTTTTTAAATAAGTCTTAAAAGAGGTTTAATCTTATTAAATAATATAAAAAAAAAACAGAAACATTTTAGTGATGATCATATATACATAATATGTAAGTATTAATATTTGTTTATTGTGTTTAAACTTTTAAAAGTATATTTTTTACTGTGCTTATAATTTTCAGAGTATATTAAAGCTAGTATAAATCATAAAAAATATCCTATGTATTACATTTAATTATTAATTTAAAATAATATTGTAAAGGAAGGTGTTTATATGGAGTACACTCAAAAACAAATATTAAAATTTAAATATTTAAAAAACTATTAAAAATAATCATACTATGTTATATATATTTGTTATTTTAGTGACAAGGACTATCAATTAGTAAAAAAATATATACAGGGTGTTCCATAAGAAAAACATCAACTTGGCATCGTAACTTTTTGACGAAAAACCTGTATAAAAATACTACGTTAAAAGTTCTACAAAAATTGTCTTTATTGTTTTTTGCTATTCTTTTATTAAAGGATATATAGGGTAAAATAAAAAACGTCAAATTTTTAATTTCCCCTCGCATCTCTTAGATAAATATCTTTATTAAAATTTTGACTACGCGATTTTAAGTTTCTCCAAAGAGCCCATAACACCTACATCGGTTTTTAATAACTCCAGTAATAACCGAGATAGCCTATAAAAACACAATCTTGCCCACCCTGTACAGTAGACTGATTAAAAAAATCCTGTGAAAGCCACAGCCCTTAATCTTAATGTTAAGAGGTGCCGCATGATACATCCTATGATCCCAGATGATTAAGATGGGAAAGCTTTTTTGTGTTTAGAATTTTATCTCTTTCAATAAACCGACGCGTATTTTTCCAATTTTTTGACGAAACTATAAAGTTTATCAAAAATTTTGGCAGATTATCAAATTTTTTTGTTTCTTGAATCCTTTAATTTAATTGTCAAAAATTTCAAATACAAAAAAATTTGACTAAATTTTTTGATAAATTGGAAAAAAATAGAAAATATATAAAGTATATTTTAACGGTTTCACCGAAAATTGCCTCGGTTACTCTGTTTATTGTAACATCTTTGGATTTTGAAATTATTTTGATTAAAGCAAAGACAATTTTAGTTTCACTATAGACGCCCAGAACAATGCTAAATTTTTGGTCATCAGTTTGGACTCTTGTTTCGTGGAATTTATGAAGCGGGTATCCATCGAGTACACACTTACACAGTACGTATAATTTGCCGCTTCATAAATTCAGCCAAGCCAGCGTCCAAACTGATGCCAAAAATTTAGCATTGTTCTGGGAGTCTATAGTGAAACTACAATTGTCTTTGATTAAAGATAACAGTTTTAATAGTATTTACGCCTAGTTAATTTTCTTAGGAGCCATTTTTAATATTGCATATAGGTAACCATGATCAGACACTAATCTTAGGACACCCTCAGTCGTCAATATTGATATGAATCAATAATATTGCATGTGTAAGTATATTGAAACAATATTATAATGTCATGTACATGTCATAATATATTGCGTCAATAATATTGAGGTATTCTTTAGGATCTTTGGTAATTTTGGAAAATTACAATTGCAAATTTTACTGACTAGTATGAAAGACAAAAATAAGGCAAATTGGCAACATCAGTTTACTAACTATTATATTATAAATGTCACTCCTCTTTGACAAAATAAAATAATAAATAAATGGTGTTCTATCTCTACTACTTACCTAAAGGCTTTAAAAAATGTTGGGGCTAATATGGCCATTTTTGTAGATACTGCAAATAAATCAACTTTAAAATATTTTATTATTTATATTAAAAAAATAATTCATCACAGGGCAAATTATATTATTTTGTAGTTGTGTTACATCATGCCAATTAACCTATTAATGGTTTTTTAGCAAACAAAGAAAATAAATTCACAACATAATATGTATTTAA
Organism: Listronotus bonariensis; assembly: GCA_014170235.1. Classification (NCBI taxonomy): domain Eukaryota; kingdom Metazoa; phylum Arthropoda; class Insecta; order Coleoptera; family Curculionidae; genus Listronotus; species Listronotus bonariensis. The sequence continues at coordinate 106,702 of JACEGR010000988.1, forward strand.
ACAGTCTATAATGTAATAAATAAACATCTTTATTTTTAACTGAGTATAATATTTACAGCAAATAAATTCACAAGAGATCGGAGCTGAATTTCTGTAAGAAACATAAGAAGAGAGATCTGTTTGTATCGTAATAAATGTCAGATTACCGATTCTGCAACTCACTTTCGGTCACGATCGACTCTATCGAATATGAACCGGCGATGTTAAAACGAAATGGGACAATATTTTATGTCTTTTATAGCATTCATCTTTGCCATTTAACTTTGAAATTATGTTTTCCTTTTCTAGCAGGAGGAGAAATTAGTTTTTTTTTTTACGGAATAAGGAAATAAGTATCTCTTCCTTTTCTTTATCTCCATTTTTTCTTCCTTATGTTTCTTACAGAATATCAACCTGGTTTATCAATATACTAATAATTACAAATGTGGGCTATTGCAATTATTAAAACTAGAAAAATTAAGATAATTTCAAAACTTATGGGGCATATACACGGTCAGTCAAGTCTTCGAGCCTACCTGCACTGAAAGGGAACTCGCAAGTAAGTGCGATCGTTTGTATAGCAAACTAACGGCGCGTTCCTGTGCATAATGCATCAGTCTTACCCTCAGACTTTCCTTCGAGCCTACCTTTAGGTAGACATGCCTCACCGTTTGTATGCCTATTTATATTTGAAAGGTATTTTTAAACAACTTGTACAAAATATTTTTACTAAATTAATAATTGGACCAGGTGCCTGTAAGTGAATTAATAAACCCTTTGGCAGCATAGTGGTCTTAAGTTGTAAATGTGTAGGCTGGTAGCAATGGAAATTAAAATAATTACATCACGCTACAAAAAAACGGAAATCATGCTATTTAGATGGTTTTCTTCAGTGATTTTGTAAAGACTACCATGGATTTGAGCTCGGACAGCAAATATACAATGAAATATTTTAAAAAATCATGGAAATCACAGGCTACAATGGTTTTGTTTATTTTTTTTATTCTTTATCGATTTTTTAATAATAGAAACTGATGGAGCCAAACTGACCACGGATTCGTGTTTACAAGGCAAAAATACATCAAAAACAGATCACATGGGGTCCGATACTTTTTTGTAGAGTGGTGTTATCTTAAAATTTAACAATTTTATAGCAAAACATTAAAATTTATTGACAGCGATTTTATATCTATATTTCGTTTTTACAGAAAAATAGTGGGCAGCATTGATAGAACGTATAAATTAATTTTTAAAAGTTATTATTTTTATAAATTCTTTTTGTTTAACTTTTATATATAAAATTGTTTTTCAATTTCAATATTTATACAAAAAAAACAATTAGAAGTTAGAGTAAAATCTAAAAAAACGAAGTACATAATAAACTAAGTACTTAATTGGTATTTTTTATTTCTCACTTCTAATTGGTTTTTATTCTTTTGGTAAAAACGTTGTCCTTGGCAATTTTCTAGAAAGTTGCAGCAACTCCGATTTCGATTAAATTTGGGTAGACGTTTCGTTTTCGAGGTATCTATCATCAAAGTTAAAATTTAAACCAATCTTATTTTCATTATATTACACCTTCTTGATGCACACAATTTTTGATTTCAAGTTAAAGTGGTACAATATTTTATCGTCACCTTTTTTACATTGATTTTGTTTTTCTATGTATTTTCAATTATTTTTGCAATAAATTGCATACCTTCACTTCAATCGTTTTCAGTCTCAGCAGGCTAGGGCGGCACCGGGTATACATGCTCGCGGCATTTTTAAAGTAAACTTTAGCAATGTAATTGATTAAAGGTATAAAACACATAGAAAACGGGATTTTAAAGGGTGAAAATCAAATATCTTGCGCTTCTTTAGCTTTAAATCAAGAATTGCGTGCAAAAGGGGCAAATAATGAAAATAAGATTAGTTTAAATTTAAACTTTAATTTAAACAAAATAATATTTGGCTTTTCTCCAAAGATTTTAAGAAAATTAAACTTTTTTATACTATGACAAAACTATTCTGCCCTTGCATAATATAATAAAAGTAAAGATTACTTTTAAAAAAATTAATTAATGAAATATTTAAAATAATAATACATATTTAATTTACTTACTATATTGAGAAGTTTACAAACTCTAAACAAAGGTTCATAAGCTTCCGGTCGAAATTATTTTATCATAATCTAATCATAAAATAAAATACATGAAATCCATTTTCTTCAGCGATTTTGTAAAAACTTCTAGAAAACAAATAAATTATAAAATTCAACTTTGACCACTGCCAAACATTTTCAGATTCGTGGTAAGCGCCCTAAAAAACACGTATACCAAATTTTATCAAAATCGAAGTTGCTGCAACCTTTTAGACAATTACCGTTTCTTTGATTCTTGTTTACATGTTTAAATTCAGCATTAAAATAAAAATACTTATTACATAACAGTTAATATCACATATTACACAAAGCACTTTGGTGACAAAGATTCCATTACGGGAGCTAAAACCTGATTTATCTGTATAACTAATTTCATACATGAAAATCTGAAGCCATTTTAGGATCTGTGGCATAGAAAGCTAAAAGAATTTACTTATTGAAATATAGATAAGTTGCTACAATTTATCATTGTGAAATTTGTGCATTAAGCTCCCTTTAGTAAAACTCTAAATAAATAAAAGACACTTGCAGCATAAGACAAAAAATTACCTTTGTTCACGTTTACTAATAATATATTTACGAGTCTCGAAGGGTCAGCCACAGAGATAAGATAGATCTGGTTCTTTCCAATGTTTCCAATAACAATATTTTTAAAAAGATATAATAATTGTTTAACTTTATTACGTTTTTCAAATTTTAAAATCAATCAGATTTTGCTGTTTTCCAAATTATTACTTTTACACTTTTACGGTATAACTTTGTAAGATTTATCAGAACAAATAGAATAAGTTAACTTAAAGGTAGGTAACGACCTGATGCTAGGGATCTGCAGTCCATGGAAGATAGGGAAGCGTTGCTTCCCCTAAAACAAAAATACAAAACACCAACCTGCAGTTTTGATACATACTAGGATCGCTACTTCCACAAAATGGCACATTAAGAACTAGAGTTTAAGTTGATTTCATACTACCCAATATTTTGAAATGTTGTATACAGGGTTTTCTGAAACTTTTATACAGGAGGTTTTTTCTATCCTTCTTGGTTATAGTTAAAAGTGGGTGTGGCAAAATACAAATGTAACCCCTGTACACCCTAATTAAATAATAATATACATATAACAAAGTATAACCAAATTGGCTGCAATACCATATCAGCGAGGTCTATTCTCGAATCTCACTTCTCACTTCACAATGTCGAATGCGTGATCAACGAAATGTCTCTCAAAAAACTGTTTTTTTTTTATGCGAGAATCTATCAATGTCGAAGACGTGACAATAGTATTGGTGATTCGAGAATCGCCGGCCTGTAGTGAATTGCTACTTCTTGTGATTTTTGATAAGAGGTAGAAATATTTATGAATTACATTTATATACAAATGAAGTTGCTACTGGTTAAGCTAAATAACATAACACATAGGCAATGTGAGGGAAAGGAGACAATCTAACTGAATACCGGCATGTAAACAAGCGTGACTGATAGTGCTTGTTGTGTTCTATTACTGGCCGATATACCAAAACTGCTTGCTCATATAGTATATCTGTATTATTTTATCACACTTTACTTTAACAAAAAAGTTCTTTTATATAAGAATTATAATAGGATGAGTGAGTAAAGAGATGCAACTCCTTTTGTGTTAATAATGAATTTATAGTTGTTTTTAATTTTATTTTTAGTTTACTTGTGTGAGATATGTCGGTAAAAATATATAAATAACCGTTAATTTTGGTACATATAAAAAGAAAAATAATTATTTCTGGAATCCACTCCTGAGATAAAATAATTTTAGCCAGCCCCTGTATTTGTAGAGTTTTGTTGATCGCCAATTTAAAATAACCATTTTTTAAAACAACTAATTTTTACAACTTTTATAATATTTTTTGATTTACTTTATATTAATAAGCTTTAGAGTACTTGACTTTTTCAAATATTTGTTTAAGTGTATTAGGGTCAATTTATATATATACCACGTAACGTGTCCGTTCAGTGTTGGTTCCGGGTCCGGGTATTTTTGATGTAATATTTAAAAATATCCGATTTGCGGCAGTGTTCCGGGCGGCTAGGAGACATATCACGGAACAGACACACGGCCCGAATATGTATAAATCAACCATTATAAATCAGGTGCAAGCGCGCTACTATTAAAAAGTGAAGTGGATCGTGCGATGTTCAGGCTCAACAAAACACTGCGCCTGCACAGTGGTTTAAAGGCATGGTATGATAAATACTGCAGACTGTGCCTTAGGCCACGGCGTCCTATGTTGCGTAAAAGCGGAACAAAACTGTAAAATTTTTAGTGAGTTTAAATAAGCCGAATTAAATTATAAAGACAGTTCCTTTCCATTTTTACGCACGCCGCATGGGACTCTAGCTTTAACTGAAACGTCGTTTTTCCACTTCTTAAGTAATAGTAGGGAAGCCCAAAGAAGTTAGATTTCGGGATTTTACTACAGTGCAGCAAGATTAATATACAAGGAGGATTACCTTGCAGCGGCTGACCAGGTGAAGTACGTCCGCCAAATATGAGCCCCATATACAGTGTGTCTACGTAATCAGGCGTTATACAGGAAACTTTTTTATTATTATTAATTTTAGGAAAAAAAGTTATTCTTTTGAAAAAAGTTCCGCATGGTTCCAAACCCCATAATACAATCATCAGATATTAAATTGTGTCCAGTCATCTACGAGGTGTGGCCAAATATGTAATGTTTGCTCGAGACAAAAGTACCTGTATTTTTGCTAATATCGCAAATCGTTATAAAGAAGAAGATGTTTAGAATTAAAAAATTACATCTAAATATGTTGTTTTTAATAATAACAATAATATTTTTTTTCTGCAAAAATCAAGAGAATTTAAGTTTGTACAATAGTGCATTGTACATTTTCATATTTTTGATAACAATAAATTTAAAGGTTATTTAAAACTGTCCTATGATATCTATAATCATAAAAGTTTGAGTTGCACTCATGTACAGTGCGTCTAATCTAACTTCTCCACATTTTAAATGCCTATAACTTTTCTATTTCATTAGCTTAAACAAATGATCCAGAAACCAAGACTGTACAGTGAATTATGAAGTTTTTTTTGTTATAAAGAATACACAAAACAATTTTATTAACAGAATATATTGACATAACTTACCTCTTTTTTTAATGGGACACCCTGTATATTGTGCCACCGATTAAAATATCTTTTAAAAACTTTACAAAAATACTACATTTTATATATCTATCTTTAATAGTTTCGAAATATGACCATTTAAATCTGAAAAATATAAATTTAATTTCCATTATATCTACAGTCTAAGCTTAGTCCTAAGTAGGTATAGTGGAAATTAAATATAGTCTTTTCAGATTTAAATGGTCATATTCTCTGAAACTACAAAGATAGATAAATCCAAATATAGTGTTTGGTGTAATCACTATAACCGAGAAAAAACTTGATAATTTACTGTACGATTTGGCTTTTGATCAGTTAAAGTAATGAAAAAGTTATAGGCATTTCAAATGTGGACAAGTTAGATTCGACGCACTAAACAAACCTAAATTTTTACCATTATCGCAGAAATTTTTTTTTTTTTAGTAGATAAACAAAATTGCATATTTAAAGTTATTTTTAATTCTAAACATATTTTTTATAACAATTTTTGATATTAGCAAATATACAGGTACTTTACTCTTAAGCAAAAATTAAATTTTTGGACAAACCTCGTAGATGACAATTTAATATCTCATGGTGGCCTTTAGGTTTTGGAATATGCAGACATTTTTATAAATAATTACTTTTTTCGTAAAATCAATAATAAAAAAGTTTCCAACATGACGCCAACTTATGCAGGCACAGTTTATAAGACCGCCCGTCAAGGACAGAGGATCAGATTAGTAAAAAAATTTTTATCAGAAACTTTCGAGCGCGTCGAGATTAAGATAGGATAAGTCAATTACATGCTAAAAAGTGCGTAGATTCCACTAATCTGACAATTTTGTGAGTGGCGTAAAGAAAGCATACGAATTTGTAAAAAAACGTCATCTTGATGTTCTCGAGCTTGGCTATTTTGCTTTTATTTTGAAAGAAATAATTCAAGGATAACGAAAAATACTACAGGAAGCTTCCTTATTGCGGTATTTAAGAGCGTATTCCGGGATCAATTTTATGAAAAAGTTTATTTAAATGTAGGTCTGGAAAGTGCTTTGTTTTAAGTTACAGGGTGAAAAACTTTAAAAATAACATCTTTTTTTTTAATCTTAGATATTTTCTTACTCGATCTTAATAAAATTTGGCTGTGGTGTTTGTTTCTTGTGATAAAGAGGTTAGCTAAGCCCTAACTTCATCTTTCATTGGTGAGACCAGTGGTGGCGTGGGAGTCATCTTAGCTAATATTATTGACAAAAAATGTGCGCCACTGAAGTATATTTAACCTTTTATTATTTTTTCGGATAAAACATCTAAAAATACAACTTTTTTAAATATTTACGTAACTCGCTTAGTTTTCCAGAAAAAAAAATGCTTAATTGCATATTTTGGTCCATACAAGGAACATTAGGGCATTTTTTCCTTTAAAAATTAGGTGATATAATTTCTTATAAGCAATTATCTTACAACAAAGCAAATACTTAATTAAATAACGTTTATATCTAGTAAATTTTGCTAAAAAAGTGTTTCTCAAAATTTTAAAGTTTTTGAAAAGTTTAATACCCTGTATCTTGAGAACGAAACATTTGAGGACCCACGTTTGTATGATCTCTTTTTAATTAAATTTGCTTAGGAATACGCCCTTAAATTTTCTTAACGCAACTAGAGCATCCTGTATAATCTGGACAAATTTCCACCAAACTAAGATAACAACATACATATTTAAAATAATTTTCTTCCTATCATCTAGCTTTGCAACCCAATGGGCTTTATGACGCTTAAGTAAATTCCATTAGGCATTGTGGGCTTTCCTACTATAAATTCGGTACTGTAGAAACAGTATGCCCATACTCAGTATTATTGTCATTAATATCTATCTCCACGCGCAGAACTTCTAAAATGTGTTGATTGTATACAATGGTCTTTATTATTATTAACTTTGCTTAGTTCTACAGCGTAATATTGATTTAAAAATATTTACCCATATACACTTTGTGCCAGCTTGATGTTATTAATTGAAGAGTACAGGAACAAAACAAGGATTGTTACAGAAACAACATTCTAAGATTTGATATTTCCATTTTTAATCAAGTCCCACATAGACAATTCCAGTTTATGGCAAGTTGTTACTTTGGACATTAAAAGTATAACGATATACTAAGAGATTGGGATAGTAATATCAATTGTGATGGTTTAGTCTGAGTTTTATTTCTGTATGCTTTAATTAAGTTTCTGTGTATTAAACAGAAGCACATAGAGATTAGACAAATATTGCCCTACATTTAAACCTCTCCTGATACAATGACGCATCAGTGGTTTTATCATGGCTTTATTCTGTTTCCATTTCAAGCATTGCCAAAAATTGCCCATGGTAATTTTGAACTGGCACAATGTGTATAGGTGCTTGATATGCAAATTTTATTAACGTTAGATTAATATTTGAAATAACAATATTATTTATTGAAGACTAGGCGCGTGTAGCTTCTTACAAGTCGAATATGTTGAACTATAAGTGGACTAGGTATCTAAGACTGGAAAATTCAAAAGTATTTCTAAACGTGTGTAATCAGCATTTTATACCTTCGGGTAAAATTACTAGGAGGGCAAAATAACCTGAAAGCCATGGTTTTTAAATTTCAGTAAAAAATGTGGGCCTTTCGATCCTTAAAAATCTAAATAACTGTGGCAATACATGCAGAATATTAAACCCAATCATCGCGCACGTTATAAACTTGCATCCTAATTCGACAATAGTCTTATGCTTGTTTTGCCATGTGTTTTCTGATTTTTTTAGTTTCTCTTCATCCTGTTTAAGCAATGCACATATACAGCTATAAGAAAGGCTTTTTAAAACTTGTCGTGTTAAAAATACAAAAGAAAAAGCCAATAACGGTTCTTAATATTAAGCATCCAAACATGCTCCAAGAAGGCCACATAATGATATGGGGAACCGGAAGGTTTGATGTTGTCATTAGACCAGTTTGGTAGTTTAACCATGCTCCTGTTAGTACTCCTACACAGACTGATATTATCATAGTGGTATCACCTCTAAAAATAAGTAAGCAAGTTGATACCTTGTAGAAGGTAAGAAGCATAATGTATAAATAAAAAGTAGTTAAATAATTGGGTAAAAAATTCTATATTCTTTTCGGATTAGTTTTAATTATTTAACTTTTTTTTTCACTACTAGTAATAGTATGTGAAGCTGCTGGGTCATAGGGAAAAAATCATTTGTATAGAATTTAAATAAACAATAAAATAGGGGTGTATCTATTCAAAAGTGATGGAAAATTCAGAATTTTTTCTCATCAATTAGATTTAAAAATTAAATTAAGTTGGAAGAAAGATTTTTGTGTTATCACAGCCTAATAGAAAGGAAATTATTTTTGAAAACAGAAATAATGGTGGTATGTTGTGGTATGTTGTTTTCTTTTCGAGATCTGGTTAGTGGTGTAGATGGTGATCTTGAAAAAGACACCCCTTGTGATATATTAATGGAAAGGGTTTTTTTTAAGAATTTAAATTAAAGCAAAAAGTATATTATGCAGAAAAAAGGTTGAAGACTGAACCCGCAGTTGCTGTACCTTGTTGGGGTCCATTTTCCACTACTAGGATAATAAACAATCATCAGTATTGAGAAAGTTAACAGTAAGAATGGTGAGGTTGGATTTGTTAAAATGTATGTGTCCAAGTAATCTACCAAAGGTACCAATGGAAACATCAAAATTACTGTCAAAAAATAATCCAGCTATAATGTCCTAAAATCAAAAAATATAATTATTTTGCATTTTACCACTACTCTCCAATAAAATTCAAATCAAAATATGCCCAATTTTATCTACATAAACAAGATTCTTTCTGAGAAATGTTAAACATAAATTAAGTGTTGGCAAAAATACAAAAATATATTTTAATATACTTACTAATACAGAGTGCATTCCCAGATACAGTCTACTTAAAACATATGACAGAACACCATAAGATGGCAACTGTCAAACCTAGTGGTGCATTATATTGGTACCTATTCATGGTGTACAATAATACAGAAAAAGGGATTGAAACCCCAACCATGGCATGAGTGGAAGGAAATCCATATTCAAGTGCCCATTTGCTTTGCAGTTGGACAACTGGAGGGCCTGGACGAGGCCATCTTATTAAATCTTTGAGACTCTGACCTAAAATTGTTTAATATTTTGTTCCTATCACTTTAAACTTAAAAATTGCCTAACATAGAAAATTAAACTCCATGTTAATAATGATTATTAAGAACAACCAATAGTAAGTATGGTACATAAAATTATAGATGTGTGGTATTATTAGGTCTTAAAAAATACCTACCATTAATAGAGAATTATTGCAAGTTACCTTAAGTATGGTTTTAAGTATTTTAACCTTCTAAAAATTTTACTATTATGTAGTTGACAGCTATTTGGTTACAGGAACAGTTCTGAAGTTTAAGACCAAAATAAGGCCTCGACTAAAGACTCAGCATAAATAAAGCCAGACACTATGCTTATTAAGAAAGTCCTTATCCCACCATGCTTCTGCACAAGCTCAAATAAGTCAAAATAAGGCCAGTACTATTAGTCCTGGCCTTCCTGCACTGTGGAATATTTCTCTATTAGCTTTTTATTTTGCCATTAGAGCCAAGGACACTGCAGCTAACAATGATACAAACACAAAGTTGAAGTTAAATTTTAATAGTTCTTGGTGCAAACAAAAAAATATTATAAAACAGGTGAGAATTGTAATTAAAAAAGGAAATAAATTTTCTCCAAAATATATTATTTTTGATGTTTTTACTAAGGATATAAGAAATTGGTAATTTTCTAGAGACCTGCGGCAACTCTGATTTTAACGAATATTGGTAAATGGGGGTTTTTGGGGCGCTGATCACGAATCTAAAAGATTTTTTTTGGCGGAAACGTTTCGTTCTTGAGATATTCATCATCAAAGTTGACATTTGAATTAAGGTAAAATACCCAAATATTGACAGTGAACTAAAGATTGACACTTATGTGCAATATACAGTATATTAACAAATTTTCAATGTTTATAGAGTACATATAATAAGAAAATAAAAGCTAGTGCTATCTGCATTGAGCGTTAAAGACCTCATATTTATAGGTTAATTTAGTTCCATATTTCACATTTTTAAGTTGGTGCTTACATGTGTCTTGGACCTGTTTCTACTAATTCTAAAGATTTTTGTTAAGAAATGGAATTAGGTTTGGTGCTTCATAGCTAAGGTAAGAGCATAGACTGATATGTTTTTTTTTAAACTGTAGCATGCTTAAACTTTAGTTTTTTAATAGAATTACGCCATAAATCGTTTATTGTTATCATATTGGAGGGATGTCAACCATTGGTACCTAAAAGTAGAAAGTTTTAAAGATTGACATCGGGTGTAAACTTTTGACTCTATGGAGGTTTTTTCATGTTTTGCTGTTTTTTTCTCCCTCATTTACACTATTTTTTCCATTTCTAGGAATACAAGTTTTAGTAAATTTGTTCAATCAGAACTATTGGATGACACCCCCTGTCAACTTTTGGTATTGTAATGTCAACTATTAGATCTTTTTAGATTTGCATTTAACGATTTTCAGAATTATTGGATTTAACGATTTTCAGAATTATTGGATTTATCGAAAATGGCTCAAAAAATACGCCAGTTGCTAAAATACTCACCTAAAGATATGGAAGCAGCCTTAGAACAGAAAAGAGACAAAAGAAAAAAAAATGCTAGAAAACGTCAAACAAGAAAAAATGGTATAAAGAAGAAAAAAACCAGAGAAAACCTCAAATAACACAAACTTTCCACCACTGGGCAATCCCCATACAAGTAAAGCATGGGTCTCGCGATGCTGTATGTCCGCTCCACAGCTTAACCACTGTTTGGTAGTGTAGCCCAGCTCTGCAGCAAGGTCAAGAAATAGTGTGGACGCATGCTTTACTTATATGGGGGATTGCTCAATGGAAAGTTTGTGCTGTTTGAGGAATAAAATGAATTCGAAGAAAATTAGTGATATTACGTCTGATTCTGACACAACGGAAGAATGGCAAGCTTCTGATACTGATGATAAAATAAGCCCTTCAGAAATTCTACAATATGATCAGGTCATGACAGAATCACTGACAAAACAAGAAGCAGTGAGCTTTAGGGAAAATTATTATGTCCTGCTAAAATTTCCTGGAAAAAAAAGAGAGAAAATTGCTAGCAATCGTTTTAAATACCAATTCAATAAAGAATTGAACGTCGATGGATGGTTACTTTTACCAGTTCTAGAAAATTGTACCTGTAGTTTAGCTATTTAGTAATTATTTCGTTTTTATGTTTTTCAAAAATTTTCTTTTTCTTAAGTATTATAAATACTAGTATTTTATTAGCATTTCTGTATAACTTAAGTTAGATAAGTTAATTTTGATTTTAATTTTAATGTTATTTACAGATGTGTCAACTATTGGATTTAAATATGTCAATAAATGGGTATTTTAAGCACATGTACAGATCTTTACTTTTTAATTTTATCATGGCATTCTCGAAACTATAGAAAACAAAAGTGTTTTTAAATACACAATTTAACTATTAAATATTAATTAATATAAAAGAAGTGGAGCAAAATATTTAATTGTCAATCTTTAGTTCAAAGGCCTGTCCATCTTTAGTGGAAAATCCCAGTCTCAAAGATTTGGGTATATTTTTTTAAAGATAGCTTGCTAGATAATTTTGAATAATATACATTATAAAGTGATAAGCAAGTTAACTTTTTCATACCAGAAGAACCATTAAAAATACAAAAATTCTCTTAATATGTCAACCTTTGGGTGTTTTACCTTAATCCTATTTTTACTAAATTCCCCTTCTTTTTACACACAATTCTTGATTTAAACCTAAATTGGAATACAATACTTGATTTTCACCTTTTAAAACCCCATTTTTCTACGTATTTTACATTGTTTTTGTATTAAATTGCATAGCTTCACTTTCAATCATCAATTTACATCGCAGTTGGCTATGGCGGTGTGTATACATGGCTGCCGCATTTTTTAAAGTGAACTTTTGCAATTTTGTTAATAAAAGGTGTAAAATAGATAGAAAAACGGGTTTTAAGGAGTGAAAATCAAGTATGCCACTTTAGCTTGAAATCAAGGGTAATTTTCTAGAAACCTGCGGCAACTCCGATTTTGACCAAATTTGGTATACATAGGTTTTTGGGGCGCTGATCACGAATCTGAAAGAATTTTTGGCGGAAACGTTTCGTTTATGAGATATTTATCATCAGACTTGAAATTTAAACTAATCCTATTTTTACATATTCCTTTCTTTTGCACACAATTCTTGATTTAAAGCTAAAGTGGCACACAATATTTGATTTTCACCTTTTAAAATTCCGTTTTTACGTATTTTACATTATTTTTGCATTAAATTGCATAGCTATACTTTGAATCATTTCAATCCCAGTGTGCCATGAAGCCCTATGTGTATGTATGGTTGCCGCATTATCAAAGAAAAGCCGAGCAATTTAATGCAAAAATAATGTAAAAACGTAGAAAAACGGGGTTTTAAAAGGTAAAAATTAAATATTGTGTGAGATTTTAGCTTTAAATCAAGAATTGTGTGCAAAAAGAAGGGGGAATATAGTGAAAATAGGCTTAGTTCAAATTTGAACTTTGATGATGAATATCTCGAGAACGAAACGTTTCCGCCAAAAAATCTTTCCGATTCGTGATCAGCGCCACAAAAACCCCCGTATACCAAATTTCATTAAAATCGGAGTTGCCGCAGGTTTCTAGAAAATTACCAAATCAACAATTGTGTGCAAAAGAGAAGGAATATAGTGAAAATAGGATAAGTTTAAATTTTACCTGATGATGGAGACCAAGAGAACGAAAAGTTTCCCGCCAAAAATACTCGGCACTGTCAAAAAATATACCTTCGACTTTCAGTTCCAGGAGGTCGGGCTGCTGATCATATCTGGCTTGTGGAAACGTTTCTGTTGTCGAGATATTCATCATCAGCAAAGTAGTAATTTACCCAACCTTATTTTCACTATTCGCTTCTTCTTTGCACAAAATTTTTATAAGTCACTAAATTGCCACACAATATTTTTTATAAACACCTTTTTTAAAAACCTGTTTTTTACGTTTATTTTACACTTTTCATTAAATTGAAAATAATTTACCCATAATGCTGCAAACCATAAATACAATATGTAGATGTATTTATGGTTGCATACACGAGTTTGTTTTTTAAAGTTGCTTTTGAATTAATATAACACACAAAAATGTTTTTAAAGGGTTTTTTGATGTTAAATGAAATATTGTGAGCCATTTTAGTATTATAATATGAATTTTGTGCAAAAAGAAGGAAAATATTGTGAAAATAAGATTAGTACAAATATCAACTTTGATGATGGATATCTCGAAAAACGAAACGTTTCCGACTAAAAATTCTTTCAGATTCGTGATCAGCGCTCCAAACCCCCGTATACCACCGTCGAAATGGAGTTGCGGACAGTTTCTAGACAATTACCAAATTTTCTTCAGATTCAATTGGCGCCTCCAAAAACACCGCTTATACCGCTCAAAATTTGTCAAAATTGAGTTGCCACAAGTTTCTAGAAAATTACTAAGATATTCCTAATTACCTATATACATAACAATTGTCCACACTAAACAACCCTTCCTACTGCTCCGTCAATGTTCCAAAACCAGAATGGAATAAATGCAGTGTAAAAATAGTTCATCCCCTAGGGTTGTCCCAAATACAACAATAATACTCAAAATTTATTTTTTATTAAGTAATTCTTCTCCAGCGTTTGTGTATTTTTTCTGTGAGTCTCTTGTAATTCCATTTTGATTAAAAACCGTTTCAACACCGAAAAACTTTTGTAAGTTTGCCACCAAAACTGGATCTCCTAACCTCTCCATGATCTGTATGCAGAAAATATATTAAAATTTTAAACTGTTCTTGTAATTTATGGGGGCAAAATAATTCAATTACGCTACGTAAAAGTCCACCACAACCTTGTTATCAGATCAGAATATAGCTTGAAAACTTCTTACAATAATCAAAAATCCAAGAATTTCTCTCATTATTTTGAGACTTCAAAATTGGGTGTATTTTGTAGAACTGTCAATAGTGTCAAGAACGGTTCGTCACAAAGAGAATGGACAAGTTCTACATGAGCGGATAAATCCCACTGTGCCCGGTAATTCGCGCATTGGTCATTCATTAATTTGTTATTATACCTTCATTATTTAAACGTAACGCGTCCATTTCCAGCTATTTATGTGATGATCATCATTTAAATGAGAAATTAAATCAACATTACGCAGGAACAACTATTACAACCACTTTCCAAACATTTGCAATTAAAAAAAATTTAAAATAAAACCTCAACATAATACAGCATTAACACGTTATGTTACGACTAATAAAATTGTGAACGCACAGTGGGATTTATCCCCTCGTAGTTCTACAACATGAAAAAATGTCAAAATTATAAAAGGAACACTTATGATGTCGTTCCGGGCGGTTCTGAGCATAAAAAGGAATACAGCAAATGGGTTTGTGACGTAATCATCGATTTGTTACTTAGAGTCCATACCCACAGGCGGCCTTGTCGTGTGAACAGCTTACCCAAGAAAGAATGATACGTGAGTTGGGTCGAACAGGCGTGGCGGGTTTTAAGTTTTCATTGGGGTGTCGATACCAAGTAACAAAATGTTCTGAAGAGCAAAAGGAAATTCATACAACACCGAGAAGAAATCAAGGTTGCGCGAAACATATTGCTTTTCTCAGACAACACCTCTCAGACGCTCAGACAAATACCTTTTGAAGGACAAAATGTTAAAAAAGTTATTTTCTCATATAGGTGCATTACAAAAATACATTTTACCTTTTTGCAGGCATTGGCCCCCGTGCACTCCATGTGTACTCGGCCGCCACTGGGGTCGAATACTGAAAAGTTTCTCTCAAAAATTACCATTTTTTGTTGTAACTGTTTTTCTCCTGAATTATATATACTCTATCAATACCATCCCAATGTATTCTTGAATAGAATTTAGAATACGAGTGTTCAAACATACTACCTCAACTCTGCTAGCAATATGTTTTACTTCTTCCTTTTCTTTTTTGCGTGCTGATTCCTTCAAGAACGAAAAAGTAAACCAAAATAAATATATAATAGTAATAATGTTTCGTGTGCTCTTTAACTGTTTCAATTTATCCTATAGTGTATGTTATTTTTATATTTATATTATTGTACCTTTAACCTTAGCTATTGCTTTCTTTGTACCATTTAGAATGTTTTATTCTGTATGTACATTTGTAGATAAATAAATAAATAAATAAATAACTCTATAATACTAACAATGCTTGTTTAATAAAAATACAAAAACAATAAACAAATAGCCACACAATACACCATGTTTTCACATTTAATGCAGACAAACAACTCTTTTCCGCGGTCTTCGAGTAGTGCGGTACTGCTGCAGAAGTCTACATGACTTCCCGCAGGCGATTGAAGGCGCCGTACGAGCGTAGTTGTACTCAGATCGAAAAAGATCTCACGCTAAATTGGGGCTTTTCTGGGGCTAAGCGCTGTGAGTGAAGATTCCTAAAGCCTGGAGGTTTTGTTTTGGTGTTGAACACATGGTGTTTGTATGGTTTGTCGAGGAGGTGCGTATCGCCTTGCGGAAAACGTCAGTAGTGAAAGTGACGGTTATGCGCGATACCAGTAGCAGCCGCTGGCTTGACAGTCACAATTTATGCATGTTCAGAAGTTTATCGCCGTTGATTTAAATATTTGAATTTTTAAACCGGAATTTCTGGTGGGGGAGCGGAAAGCTCTCGACAATCCAGATTTTCCCTCCACATGCTGGCACTGCCTTGCAGCAACGCCATAAACAAAGCAGTATCCAGCAGTAATGCAGACAAACATTCTCAGATTTATTTAAGTAATTTTAATTTATCAAATGTTAAAAAATTAGAATTGATGCTCATATTAACCAATAGTTAAAGCCTAATTCAGATACTACGAAATGCGATTTGCAGAATGTGTCTCCACCTGCTCACCCCGTCGGGTAATACAATCTATAGAATGATGGTTAACCATTGGAATCTTCGTTTGCAGATCTCTGGTTTCTATCGATTCTATGTTTTTCTTGTTAGCAATTTCAAAAGGATACATTCGTACTCCGAAAACGTGATTTCGCAAGTAAGTATATGAACTAAGCTTCTTGACCGGTCACTTCAATTTAACAACTTTAAAAATATAATACATAATTTTACTATAAGTACCTTTAAATATAAATATATTAACTTAAATCAGAATTTCAAAATTCTTATAACAATGTTAAAACCAGCCTTCTATTGGAACCTAAACTTCAACACAGTTTTACTGTTATAATACTCCCAATTTCTTTTACAATATTATCGGGAATTCGTAATTTTTTTATTTCGTTCCATATCCATAGGGCCATGCTTGCATTTTTATTAACAAATCATTCAGACCAACCTTCCAACCACTTATCGAAGATAGCTTTAGTTTTTCTGTGGGCTATGTTTCTTCATATACTCTGAGCCTGCCTTAGTTTCTCCAACTTGTCTTCTTTCTGTTTTATATTTGCTTTTCAATATCTATGATCAGTCATGTTGTTTTTTGTCACTTTGTGGTGAAGAAGTAAAAGGTCATCATCATTCTCATCATCAGGCTTATTTTGACAAAGATTTTTTAGATTCAATAGAACGTATTGTTCTGGAGTAGAAGGAAGCTCATATAAATCAATATCATCTTCATGGTTTAACTCTTAGATTAAGTTTTCAGTTAGTGGTTCCAAACATACAGTGCTTTTTTGGTAAATTACTATGTGATGCTTTTGATAATTTTTTAAGTTCTAAACTGGATTTCTTGTAGATAAAGATCTTCTAGGTTGTTTAACAACAGACTGATCTATAGTTGGCACAAAATAGCAACATTAATTCCCTTCTTCGGCATATGCACACAGTTTGGAGCTTTTTATGGATCTATTTTTTATTTTCTTAGGCTTAGGAGAAAATGAATAAATACATCCTCATCATTTTCATCATCATAAGTTAATATCACCTAGCACTATTTACAGAACTCCTCGTACTCTCCAAATTCTTCTGTTATTTTAGGATTAGTAGAATATTCTCTTTAAATAACCTCCCTGTGTGTAAACCTACCCAAGGTAACCCCATTTGCAGTTTCACTTATTGTTGTCCGGCTTTCTTTCGGGCATTTACTTGAGATAAACGCCTTTCAGGAAGTCCCCACATTTAAGGTCTTTATTGCTGGAAAAATCACTGTTATCCAATCTGAATTTTTACGTTTTCTATTGTCCAAGGTATTTCTTTAAACAATAGAGTTTTTCTTTCACTTCCAATTTAACTATGTTTTTTTTTTTTTCGGCAACTAGATTTTAAAACAAAAACCAACTGTTATTATGGATCGGTTGCGTCTCTCTTTTTCTTTTGAGCAAATATGATAGATGCATTGAATTTATCAAAATTAATGTTATTCTTAGTGGTGTAATAATACATCAGCAATAACTACTGTATTTACTGCTATGTCATAGTTTCAACCGAACTAAAAATTAAAAAATACTTTTTCATTAAAAATATTTTCACTTCATAGTAAAAAGTGGGGTGCTTAATATATTAAATGTTATAATTATTATATTTGCCAATATCTATGATGGAAAAGTTATGAAAAAATAGTAAAAATGCACCCCACGCTTTTTACTATGAAGTGAAAATATTTTTTTAATGAAAAATTATTTTTAATTTTTAGTTCGGTTGCATATAAAAGCGTGTTTTTTTAGTTTTTTTAAACTATTAATTATTTTTCATTTTTTAGTTCGTTATATTGCACAAAATTCTTAATATAACAGTAAATTAGAACATACTATTTAATTAAGCAGCAAAAAGAAAATAACCAGCCCCCTATGAAATGACAATGGTAGCAAAATTTTAAAATTTGCAAAAAGATTGCAACTCACTAAAAAATTTCTTCTTCATTAAGTAGCAAAGTTTCAAATTTTGCCAACAGATGGCAATCCAGGCAATGTTTGGACTGTTGCCAACATTTTGCAATCCACTAAAAAATTTCTTCTTCATTTAATAGCAAAGTTTGAAATTTTTCCAACAGATGGCATCCTAGGTGTTGTTTTTATAATATAATGGAATTTTTTTCCTGGCGATTAAAAAAAAAGATAAAGGGATACTGTTTGCAGATTATTGCATTGTCATGGGTCCTTAATACGTGTGCAAAGTTTCAAAGAAATCGAATAGCTGGAAGTTGGTTAAAATTAGGCTCAAAGATTCCGTTACATTTAAAAGTTAAAAATTTAATTAAGAAAGGAGAAAATAATTTTCTCTTGGGGAGCTTTCTATTCTCTTACCATCGAAAATGGGGCCCTATAACTTTTATGGTTTTCAAGTCATTAGTGATGCTATGAATAATAAGTGATGATGAAACATACACATCACCTATCGGTATGTATTTGCCTTTTGGATTAAAAAAATAAATAAATAAAAAGCGACATTGCGTATTTTCTGTTTAAAATTGCAAGCTACGTCGGCATAATCTACTAATAAAATTAACCCTTAAACGATTTACGGAAATCTAGCAAACAATGTCATATTGTTACTTTAACAATACCCACCCTGTTCTTCTGGTTACCGTTAATCGTGTTATTGCAGGCAATGGTCTTTTTAAAAGGTGTTGGGGTTGCCTGAAAATACAATACAGACCTACCCACCAGGATTTTTTTACTCTTTCACCATTTTGTCAAAAATGTTGGAAATGTAGTGCTTTCAAAAATTAATTTGTATTTATTTAATTAAAATAACTTGCGACCAATTTTTACCTGGCACCCTATTTTCGATATATTTTCCTATTTGAAAACGTATGCAGGGTCGTTCCAAGGGTGTCCCGCGCCGTTGTTCAAAAAAATGTTTGCCGCCCCTGCCAGAAAATGTGTATTGAGGCATATTAAAGAAAAACAAAAAGGTCCTCACTTTCCAAAAAAAAAAATCCTTTAATTAATTGATTTTAAGTAACCAGAACTATACCCTCTTCAATATTTTTTGAAGAGCAAGAAAAGGGTTCTACTTTTTAAAAATATTACTGTTTTTCAAATGTCAAAACCTCACTCACTACATAGCGCCCTTCATTTCTTTACTGTTCGCCCTTTATTCCACAAGTTCCGCCCCTGCAGCGTTGCGCCCTGGTGCCTTGCACGACTTGCAAAACGAACCCGATAGGCACGGCCCTAAACGTATGTAAATTTAATTCTGTGAACATAGTACTTTTGCAGTGGGATTTTAGACTTTTGGGATATATACAATATTAAAGTTTTTGAAAAAGTAATCTAGCTTTCCTGTAACTATTGTTTTGTAAATAACGTATAGCCTTATTGCCGTATTTTTTTCTGTAACCTTGTATGTAGCAAATTTACATTGTCAAATAATACTCTTACATACCATGCAGTTAATTTTTTAGAGACCAATAAATCCATTATTTTTTGAAATGACTATAACTGTGGTTACATTTTTTTAGAGGGAAAAAATTGAATTTTAAGATGGTTAAAAAATATACGTAGTGTTCCATTTAAAATAACAAAGTTTTTCTATATCGGAAAATCGGCCATTTTGTTTTTGTGTTATAGGAATGTCACAACAAAATGGCTAGAATATGATAAAAAACTTTTAAAAAAATTAAGGCTCGCATCTTAATAACTTTATTTGTTCTAAAGTTATACGTGATCATGGGACAAAATATAGTCGGACACCCTGTATTACTGGAGTAAAATGCTCCCATAGATAACCCACATTTAGATCCGCAGTGGCAAGAAGCATTTTTCGGATTTTTACGACCTCGCGCAGTAAACAAATCGAGGGTGGACGAACATGCGCACTGGGAGAATACAACACGGGCACTTCGTAGGTACCCTTCGTCCAAGATCTACGTCCGCGTTCTGACCGTGACGCTTAATAGCTACGAGAAACCCAGAGAAGGCGTCGTAAATTCTTTCCGACAATGCGGATAGCCTGTTTAGCGCCAGGCGCAATGACACCCAATTTGCTAGCGCACAAACCCGTTTTTCGCCCATGAAATATATCTTTTGTTTCGCGCAGGTAATAACATTGGCAAAACATCGAGATCATTGATTGCTCTATGAGCTGATCATGCAGGAACTCCAGTTATCCCTGCACTTAAAGTATGGATGAAAAGAAACAGAGGTAAATAACAAAAATCTATTTAAGTTAAACAAGAAGCCCTAGTTATAATAATAATATTATTAAATGCAATAGACTCAGCTTAAAAAATGTATCTATTAAAATTTTTCCAATCATTCTGCCCCACTTTCCCCTACCATGACTAACCTGGGCCCGATACAGGCTCGGTGCGGCCAGACTTATAGTCCGTTACTTTGTGATGTGTTTTTACAAATACCTCAATGGTTCACGATTTGCAACAACTTGTATTAACAAATAGACATAGTACATAGAAAAAAACATAAAAAAAAGTTTTTTAATGTTTTTTTATTATTTAAATGTTTAGGTCCCCCATTTTTCTTATAATTAGGCTACTATCCCATATTATATTACTTTTTAAATTAATATTGTACACCTTATTCTGAGAAGGCAAATAAAATAAAATATCTGCAGGTTAAGCCTATGGGATACGCGTAGGATTATCGGTTGACGCAAAGGTGCGAAACAGTCTTTAAATTTATTGCAGTAAATTTCAAGGTCTGTCACTTTATAGCAATCTGACCAAAGTTGCAAGTTTCCTTTCTCCGACCCCGTTCGTTACGCCTCTGCGCTTTAGGTGACTGACTTATCTGCGTTACTGCTGTTCAGTACAATCCGCGAATGCCGGTATAAGAACTAACTATATACGTGCCTAACCGCTTTTTTAATAAAAAAATTGACCGCGTGTTACGAATTTTTAAACGAACCGAAAGCCGACTGAGAAAATGTCCAAAAATCCTGCTTTAAATTACAAGAGAGTTTATTTTTGCGGTTTAATCTTTGTTAAACTTACTTGTACGTAAATGACTTGATGTTAAAAGCGCGCCAAATAATACTTTTACCCGCATCAAAATTTCTATTTTTTAAAAATAATTATGTAAGTAATATGCAATTTTTTCTTCTAACCATTAAACATAGGTCAAAATAAAGTAAATGGTCTTCAAAATGTTTATCAGGCCAGGCTAAACCACATTTTTAGAGGGTGTGGGCTAAACACGACCTCTAAATTCAGTGCCGCATCAAGGGTGAAGTGAAGAAGGTGAAAATAAAGTAAAACTTTGCTGTTCTCAAATTGTTGGGTAGTGATTTAATATAAATCATACATGGGAAGGGGCGCAAAGTAAGGAAATGAATGGAAATTTTACCGCCAGGACCTTTTTATTTAGTGTTTTTCTCTCAAGTATGCATAGGTAGGACCGCAAACTAAAAATAAATTGTGCAATTTTTTACGTTATAACCTTTTTTTGCTCTGTATTTTTTTAACATACTGATTTAAAGGGCGTAACATTTACTCTTTGCTTCAGGAAAAAATAAGCCTTGATCAGGCACTGAATTAACTCACTAAAAATGTACAAAATTATACTGGGGTATCCTTATTCTTCAAAATACAAAATTATTTAAATTGGCAATTTACTAGCATTTTTAACCCTCTTAATGATTAAAGAATAAAAAAAAACTATTGATCATCGTGTTATTTTCGAGAAACACAGATAAATTGAAATTTTTTTCAAATGGATTTCCCTATATATTTTATAACCATTTAAAAGACCTATCAAAAAGCTTTAAAAAAGTTGATACACCCTGCATATTATATTATCATTAAAAGGTATATGTACAGGGTTAGTAGAAAAAACCGGAACGGTGGATTATCTTAGCAACCATCAAATATAAATGAACTAAATTTTGTGCCAAGGGTTAACTAAATATAAATTATTAAAAAAATGTATTTGCAAGGTTGTCAAGTTTATAGGTTTCTCTGTATGATAGATCATTTTAGAATTTAAAACGGAATACCCTATTTTTTATTATTGTAATCAATTGCTTGTATCAACTTTATATGACCTAATATTATAATTTTTTTACTTTTGTCAATTTCGAGATATGGCATTATATTATTTTCAAAGTTAATACAAAAACGGCTAGATATGGTCAATTTATCTAAAAACAATTCAATCAATATTCATTAAAATTAGTACAGGGGTGAAACTGGACCTTCTAAATTCATAAATATCATTTTTGAGATGTTTTTAAGATTCTTAAAAAAAATCCGGAAAGGGAATAACGAAATTTATTTATAAAACATCGCAAATGCAATTCCTAAATTTAAAATGTCCAGTTACTTCCCTGTACTAATTTTAACAAGTTTCGGTTTGATCGTTTTTGAGATAATTGACCAATTTGATCATACCGGGTCGTTTCTGTATTCAAATTTAATGCCATATCTTAGAAATTGACAGGAGTAAAAAGTCGATATTATTAGGTCATAATAAAGTTGATGCAAGCAATTGATTCCAATAATAAAAATAGGGTATTTCATTTAAAATTTCAAAATTCTCCAACCTGGAGAGAAATCTGTAAACTTGGCAACTTTGGAAATATAATTTTTAAATTCTTCATGTTCAGTTACCCCTTCGCACAAAATTTGGTTTATTTCTATTTAACGGTTGCTGAGATAATCCAGCGTTTCGGTTTTTTCTACTAACCCCGATTAATGGGCTTTTAGAAAAAGCCACATTTAGTATGCCTAATTCTTATAGTTTTGAAAATATGGTCATCCAAATCTAAATAATATGTTTTTTTTTTTGTAATATTTACAAACTCTAAACTATGGCACTAAGTTTAGTACACTGAATAAAATGAGGATATACAGGGTAATTTAAGAATCGATCACGGAACCTAATGCGCCAATTCTATATAAAAATAATTTCTATTTCTTTAATCTTGAGTGAGGGTAACGGTAGTAAAACAACTCCTATAAAATATTGTAGATATAATATTATCTACCAGTAAATATATCATTATTATTATTATCACTGTTCATAAAATTCAGAGTTTTAAACAGCAAATGCAAATTTTTTTAAAAGTTTCTTTTTAATTGTAAAAAATTGTTATAACTAACCTAATTAAAATAGATGACCTCATAATAAAAAATTAAACAAAAAACAAGCATTTGTGCAACTGGGACTCTGTCACACCTTCACATTATTTATTTTATTATTTGATTAATGAAATATGAATTTATTTTACCGATTAAGTCATAGGCGTAGATTTATTTATTTTCGATGTAAATTTACACAATTTAGTTATTACTATCATTCGGTTATTCAGGGTAAAAATAAGAATATTCTTGGAAAAATTTAATAGAAGATTTTACCATCGACGAACCTGCGGGGGGCCTGTAGGGGCCAGGTTCGCCCAGGTGTCAAAAAACTTTGGTTAAACATAAAAACCTTCCGTCACAAACTCTATGAATGTAAGTACTAACCTATAATTTCGTTATTTCTAAATTCTAAAACACGTCAATTTTTAGTTTTAAAAGGACACATTTTTCTGTCAAAATTTACTAACTTGTTAAGGGTCACCCCTTCCCTTCCCCTTACCAAAGAATATAATAGCTAACGCAATTGTTTCCCAACACAAACAGTTCAAATGGAAAAGGAAGTTAAGTGTTACCTTATTTTAAAGGGTTTTAAATGCTCTCTTTAATAGTTTTTAGTTTTTAAAATCGGTTGAGTAGTTTTCGAGAAAATTCACCGATATAAGGGTGACTCACCAGGTAAAGACACCCAACATTTGGATTTTTTTAAACTTACTAAAGCAATTAAAAAAAAAACTAAAAACCACAAATAAGAAAATTAAAAATCCTTAGAATAACGTATCACGTGATCCCTTTTCCTATTTGAACTTTTTGACGTTTATGTTGATGAGGGGAGGAGATGACCCTGAACAGAAAAAAAATTGGCATATTTTTAGGATTATTTTATAAAAGAACAAATAACTAAAGTATACAGTGAAGTTTGTTTAAAGTGGAATGCACTGTTTAAACATGTGATTCCCAACAATGTATTTGTGTAAATTATAACTTCGCAACGGGTTTTTGATAAATGTAAAACAAACTGCTTAAACCTAGTTCATAAGCTTGCGAAATGCGATTTGCGAATTGCGAATCGTGTTCTGATTGGTCCATTTGAAACGAAACATTTGAAAGTCGTTAGAAATATGGCCAATCAGAACACGTTTCGCGATTCGCAAATCGCACTTCGCAAGCTTATGAACTAAGCTTTAGACAAAATAGTTTTTAATATCTCGGGGTCACGAAAACGGAGAATTGTCTTATCCATGTTTATATGAACTTTTTTCACATTTTCAAATGTAAAATTTGCCCTTGGGTTTTTTTAACAGTATTCTGTAACACTTTTTTTTAATTTGAATTTTTAATTGTAGGATTTTGGTAAGATATGTAAAGATAATATTAGATTTTACTTATTTAGTAAATATGTATAAATTGCAATTATCTACGCCCATGGTTTAAACCCCACGAACTTGCGAGACTGTTACGGACAATATTTAAAGAATTAATCGATCATTGGCAGACACGCAGCTGGGCATTTTTTAGTGCGGTTTTTAAGTTTTAGGTTTCAAAATTCACTTTACTTTGACAACAGTCGCTTAAATATTGTTGCAGTAACATGACTGTTTCAAGGTTGGCCCAACAAGATTAAAAAGTTATTAAATAATAAACTATAAATAATAAACATAAACTAATTTTCAAAGGCCCTAACCCGTTTCGTTTTTCTTTAAGTAAAATAAAGGTTTGTCCACACATAACCGGACAAGCCCGCAACGTAGTTCAGCCGTGCGCCTATCTTGTCAAATGTAGGGAAGGCGGGGCAATTTAATAATAAATTTGCAACTTCGCATTATGTGACAAAGAGTTTTGAATGTAAGTTTAAGAAACATAAGCTTTTTTTTAAATTTAGGTCTTAGGACACCGCTTCTCAAGTTTCCTCAAAAAATTAGGGAAGGTCTCTACATAATATTTATCGATTTGAAGTAAAATGCTCTATGAACTTCCTTGCAGCATTTTGACCTAACATTGTGTTATGAAATTCGTAAAAACCTTAATATAATTAAGGTCAGGGACAAAACATAAATGTACAGAAAATATTGGGTAGCAGAATTTAGAATGCATATTCAGCAACATAACCAATATAACAACACAGTAACTAATTTGTAAGTGACATGTATAAGAGAAGGCGTAAAAACAAAAGACGAATAATTTCTTTTTCCATGGCTACTACTTAAAATTAATCGTTTTAGCTTGATCAGGGCACTCTAGATAAAAAAAATGACACCTACCCCATGGTGCGTAATTCAGTCATTACGCTTCATCAAAAAAGGCAAGTGTAGCATTTGCATAATTTTGTACTTAGACATCGAAAACGAATAAGAAAAAATAATTTTGACTGGAAATTATATCAGAAATTTTAATTTATTTTAAAACTTTTTGATAGCAGAGGGATTTTAAGTGAATATAATACAATAAAAGAAACCTTAATTTATTTTTACACAAAGATAATACCCTTTTGCAGTCTCTGACGCGTATGTCAATCTAATACCTTTACTAAGCCGCGCTCGTTGCTGCACCGGTGAAATCGGCAGAGACGGTCGCCCCAGTTAAACAACGTGGGGCGCGGTCATAACTGGACGGGTGACCGCCGACCAGGCACCTAGTGCTCGGGGGTCAGAGGACGGACCGAGCAGCAACCATCCAAGGTATGGAATGAATGGTGTGCCTCTAGGGCTGCAGCGCACCACCTAGGTGGTCGGACCTGGATGGAGAACCCGAAAGGGCGAAAAAAAATACCTTTATTATGTGATCTCACAGATTACAGGGGGTTAACGATAGGTTTGTTTCGTGGGATTTTGCCTTGTGCGCATCAGTGGCGGCGAGTACGTGCACCCAGAGACATGAAATGTATGTGAGCAAAGCACCGTAGAAACAATTTCACATTTTTGTCCGCCAAAAGGGTTGTATGGGTGTGGCTGAGGACTTTTTATGAGGACTTTTGTTATGGAAAGAATAGAAGAATGTGAACGTGATGCTTTTTTAGCTCTTTAAACATATGGGACAAATGGCACCATATGAAAACTCCAAATCCGCCGCGCCTGGTGCGCATGCGCTAACAGTGTGCAAACGGTTTTCAACCTGCTGTAGGAATAAGCCTAGAATAGTCAGTTTTACTAAATGTATTTTTGGTATTCAAATTATTCTAAAGAAAAGGTTTTTATTTATTAAAAAATAAGTTCGCAATATGCAACCTTGGTTAATTACGAGAAAAACAATTAAAAAAGTACATTACATAGCCGGGGGAAAAGCTTTTCATAACTGTCAAAAGAAAAAAGGATGGTTTACAGAGGTAAACCATTATTCCAGACAGTAATAAAACTTTTCCTACGACCACTTGTGAAAATAGCAAATAGCACACTGGTTTCATGCATAGAAAATGCGTTATATCACACTAGTGTTGCAAAGTACTTTACAGCACTAGTGTTGCAAAGTACTTTACAACACTCGTGTGACATATATTATGATGTCATTCTAAAAACTGCTATTGGTTTTGCAAGTGACATATTTATTGTAGTGACAGTAAAAAAGCTTTTACTTACTTTAAACAGTAGAACCCAAATTAGCGAAAATCATCTTATTGACGTTAAGTTACTGCACAGTATAAGTTTTCTTCAATATTGAAAAGAGTAATAATAAAATTTCCGAAAAAATAAAAACATAAACAAAAATAGACATTACCACAAAAAACAACTTTCACTGACAGCTCGCTCAGTGGCACAGTGTTGTCAGGTAAGTAGATCAAATTAAAAATCTCCCTTCTACCTTTGAGAACGCACCTTATAGAGGCAGCCTTGCCGCTTGACCGTTCGACTTAAAGCGCCAGAGAAAAAAGCCTATAGATCAAATTCCTTTCTCTCTTTCTTGGTGTACTCAAACAACTAGTTAAATCTTTTTTTTAATCCCTAATTAAACCTAAGGCTAATACACACTTTATGAATCCACTTTCTTTTATCCATTCATAAATAGAATCAGACCCTTCCGACGTTGCCAAATGCTTTCCATATTTTGCATGGTAACTGACGTTTGGTAGTCGTTTTTTCTTACTTTTAGGACTTTAGGTTATGCATTTACAATTTTCATATTTTTATATTTTTTCTTAAAAATATGAGGAAAAACTGTAATTTTTACTTAATTTTACATGTGATGTTCAGTTTCATTAACACGTTTTACCAATTTTACCCCACCCAGCACCCCTTTTCACTCCCCGGTCCCGTAAGTTTGTTTACTGATATTTTTAAAAAACGGAATATTTTGGATATGCACCACTTACATTTTATTTAGAAGAGTGTCTACAATATGTAAGTATCGATAATTTTTAAAAAACCCTTATAATAGCAGAAAACCGTATTAAACAATTACCGTTATTACATAACAAAACCATACAATTTTTATTAAGTGAGGGCCTTTTTAAATTCCAAAATGAGAAAAGTTATATAATGCTTCTAGGTAGGTGATTTTCGATGAGAGTGAGGAAAAGTACATATCACACTAGTGTTGCAAAGTAAATATCACCCTAGTGTTGCAAAGTTCTCAATTGTTTTTATTTTTCTGAACAGACAAACTTTAATTTTTTTTTTTTGGTGAATAATTTGTGGTCGTAGGAAAAATAGTGTACACTACTCGTGTGAAAATGACTTTCTTACACTCGTGGGTTTGTCGCACTCGGCTAACGCCTCGTGCTACAATATTCCCACTCGTGTGAAATTAGTCATTTTCCACACTTGTAATGTAATATACTATTTCGCCGAGGTTTAAATACTTTTTTATTTACAAATATTTTTTTCGTTTTCTTTTTTCTTTAATTAAAAATGTGTCAACCAAATAAATTTATTTTTAATTTGTCAAATAATTACGCCATCTGACATATATCGCGCGTAAAGGTGTCACAGAGATGTATGTCTAAAATATCAGACAAGATATCGAATTGGCACGGTAGGAAAGGTAACTCCCCGTGGGCTTGGTTGTTAATAAAAGGGTTTTCTTGTAAATAAACGAGTTTACATTTTTAAGACTTATTTTTACCTATATACAATATTTTTAAAAATAATTTTCAATATTAAAAAATCCACAAGAACATATTTTACTCTTGTAACAAAAATAACTATTTTTCCAAACCTCGTACATTAATAATACAATTCGATATCTAATGTGGAATTCTTATTTAGAGATTCACCATCGTATATATAACTAGTAAAATTACCTACGCTACTGATCGTCTTTTTACTTACTATCTTCAATAAAATAAATTGCAGTACGGGATATATTATTAAGTATAATAAAGAAATGAACATAAAATTCAAAAGCAGCAAGTTGCATTCCCTATATTGTTTGTTTTTTTTTTCGTTAATTTACGTTATACCGCGATGTCAATGTATCTGTCATTAGCTACGGTTTGCAATAAGTGCTACTACTGGTGTTACTCATCATCATTAGTACGCCTTGGGCGATGCGAATTCTTTCACTTGGTTTTTACATCTTAGCGTGGTATAGTTACTTCTACAGGTTCCAGTGACGGATTTAACTTAAATTTTTCCAAAAAATTTTTTAATACCTTCGTAAATTTAGAAAATATTTCTTTTTGTAATATGCGCCCAAATTATATTTTTTAGTCAAGCAGTCAAGTGTGCCGCTGGTTTTTGTGAGGGCTTACGCCCCAGTTTATAGCGTATATTATCCTAAAAGAACTAAAACATAATAATTTTAAGAAGATCCCAATCGCCCCCTCCCTGCCACCCCGATTGCGCCCCTGCTCAACAAAACAATTTGGGATACTTTAAAACTGTAAGCATCATGTATGTCTATAAAACTATACAGGGTGTTACAAAATCGGGGATACCATTAGGATTTCGGAAACGGTAAGAGATACAGGTCTGGTTAAACTGGAGCAAAGTTGAGCAATTTTGAGCTTAACAATATTTCGACGAATTTTATTCTGAAATAGTAAAATTTGTTCCCTTATTAGAATAAAGGTCTGGCCACACATAACCGCACCAACGCCGCACCCAGCCCGGATTCACTATGATAGACACTTTTATGTCCTCTAAAAATATAATAAGCTTTTTTGTCAAGCTCTGTCTATTGTTTTATGTATGTAGTACATATATCCCCTTAATTAAATAATACAGATTTTTCTACTTGTATATGCTTCTTTTTATTCAAACTTTGAGTGTAGTATAGGTAAAACTGTGTTACCTTATTTCTAAAGGTTTATTTTACGATTAGGTGTAATTTAAAGCAGAGTATGACAGACTCATATTACTGCAACTTTATAGCTTTTGCACCGCATCCTCCTACATTTCACCAGAGAGACGCACGGCTCTGGGCTCATTGCGGTTATGTGTGCCCAGACCTTAAACCGTGGAGGTAAAATAATGCTTTTCAATTTCATAATCACACCAAAGAAATACAAAATTAAAACTTGCAGCGAAGAATACCAAAAACATCACAATTTTATCTTAAGGTATATTTAAATAGTATATTACACATCGAGGTGGAAAAAGTGTTTTATTACTTTCAAGGGAAATAAATCATTTTTGAGACAGTAATGAAACTTTTCACAGAGGTTTGTGGGTTTGTATACTATTTTATTTACAACCATTTTTTTTATTAACTTTCCTCCCATTGGTCGAAAGTAAAAGTATTCCTAGCAACAGATGCAAAAATTTAAAAGTTTTTAAACTTGACATATTGTCTGATATTTAAGACTCTCTGGCGTAATTATTTGACAAATTAAAAATAATTTTGTTGGGTTGACATATGTTCGATTTAAAAATAAATAAAATAGAAAATAAAAAAATGGTTGTAAAAGCTAACTTTCCTTCCGTGGGCCAAAAGTAAACGTCAAAAGAGTGATATTTTCAAACTTTTAAAAAGTCGGAAATGTCAACATTACATACAAGGTTGCAAATAAAATATATTTTATTATTTAAATTTACACCGAAAAATATTGCACATATTTTATTTGATTATAGTTTTAGATGATTTAAATTAGCTTGTTCTATAAAACGGTTAGTCATTTCAAATAAAGAAAATATTTATTTTTGTGTTTTCTTTTAGTATAAACTAGACCATCAGTTAGACCTCATTATTCTCTTTTACTAGACGTCACGTTTCCAATTTTACTACTCCGCTTCTTATTTATTCGCAATTTTTCTCGACCAAACATTGCATCTAATTTAGTGATAAAATCTGAAAGTAGATCATAATGTACGAAGATGCATTTTAGATAAATTATGCACGCTTTACTTTCATATGCAGACATGGTACCATCCGTACACTTTAGTGCTTTCACGGATGTCCATTATCGATACCAAATTTAATTGAAAATTTTTAATTGTTTCTGCTGTTACTTTCTTTTATTTAAAAGTTCAGGACACCACAGAACTATGTTTTAAAAAGCAGGTTTAACAGTGGCCAGTGGCACAGCTACTATGGGGCTAAGCAGGGCAGTGCCCCGGGGCTCCGTGGAGTTGAGGCTGGCCCTTGGGCTTCGTAGTGAAAAGAAAATGTGTGAATGCAGGTGAAAAAAGGTAAAGAATTTTTTTGGCCTTGTTAAGGGGGGCCAAGGTCAAATCGTACAAAAAAGCCATGTTTTCGTGATTTTTTTCTGACGACACAGTTAAAATTTATTTACTCAACTAATGGTACATTAAAGTATGACATTCGAAGAATGTTTCATCAAATTTTTACAAAAAATATTAAAAAATACGGCAATGGCAGCAATTGTTGGGACGTGTCTCGAAAAAACGTTGAATTGCGGTGCCCCTCATAACTTGGTGCTGGATCATCCGAAATCAAAAATCAAAGTTCATTCGTTAGATAATAGTTTTCCCCAGGTAACGCTGTCGAGTTTTTATTTTTTTTCCAAATTTTTTTCATTTTTCGAACACTTTGAAGTGAAAAACACAATTTTGTGGGAAAACATCGGCTAATTTGTTATTGCAAAATCAAAATTATGAAAAAAAACTCTACACTGAAAGAAAACAGTTAATTAAACTACCTTTCAGTTGCTTCGTTAATAACCATTCTTTTATTTTTAGGTATCATAGCTATTTTTTTAATAATTATATTAAATTGATCTTTCGAGAACTATTAAAGTTGTCTTTCTGAAATCAAGGTATTACTGTTAATAAATTTCTGCATAACACTAACTAGTTGGTTTAGTTACAATCCATTTACGTGTTAATAAAATCTTACCAGATTTACTATTATGTTGCGGTTTAATTGTGGTAATTAAGTTTATTATTTCTGTTTATTAAATGCATCAAATAAAGTTTCCATTAATAAAGGCAGAAAAAGACCTTCCTAATACTATTAGATATTCAGGTATTACAAGTGGGCGCATTAGTAACCTTAACTAAAGTCATTTAGCTAGATATGAATCGTTAAAAATCGATATACTTCGGTAGCGCTCGTCAACGGAAAGTCTTCCAAAGAGGGTCACGGCGTTGTTGGTATTTCAGTTTTGTGCTTCGTGTGGTTTGGGTAGGGTTTGTTTTCCTTGGCGTATTATTTTTACGGACGCCATTTGACTGATTCCAAAATGGCGCGTGTAAAAATCTTAATTTATTTAAAAACCAAATATTTTATTTCGTTTTTCTATGTTTTTGGTTTGGTTTAGCGTTATGCAGTTTTATAATGGCCTACAAACGTACTTTACAGGAATGGGGCTTTAAACAAAGTGTTATAGAAGCTTTTGAAGGTAAGCATTAAAATAGATTTGCAACTTCTTAATTAATATTGGTAATTATTTATTCTTTTATTTTTCGATTAAAAAAAATACTCACTTGTTCTAGAGGCAGTTACTGACATAAACCCTTCAAGGGAGCAAGAAAATATCGTTTTTTTTTATTTATTTATGAATCAACAAACTTTCGAGACCGCGAAGTGAATTGTGTGCTGGGCGAACCTTTTCCTGTTCCGTGGCTGGGCGGGGTAAGCCCATGGTAAAAGACGATGTAAAGTGAATGTCCAGAAATTAAAGCAGGTTCAATAGGTTTTGCGGACACAAGTTTTTAAAATTTTAAATGTTCAGTCATAAATGGCAATTATTTAACAGTTATATTTTTGCAAAACGTGAATATTTCGCTTTTTTATGTGCTATTTGGAATGCCTATTTTATAATAAAATTTCGGAAACTGCTCAAATTTTGTCAAGCAAAACGTAATGAGCCCACTTTAATTTCTAGACATTTACTTTACCATGGTTTTACCCGCCCAGCCACGGAAGAGGAAATGGTTCGCCCAGTAACCCAATTTTAATCGCAAAAATAAAAGAATAAATAATTACCATTATTAATAAGGAAATTGCAAATCCTTTTAATGCTTAGTTTTAAAAGCTTTTATAGCACTTTGATTAAAGCCCCATTCCGTTAAAGTACGTTTGTTGGCCATTATTAAACTGCACAAGGCTAAAACAAACCACAAACATAAAAAAACGGAATAAAATATTTGGTTTTTAAAAAAATATATTTTTTACTCATTTATCAGTCAAATGGCGTTGGTAAAAATAATAAGCCAAAAAAACCTACCTCATCCACTTATCACACTTATCTCGTAATACATACCTATACATACAAATTTATAGATTTTAATTCCTAATACTTCTCCATATACTCCCTTGACCATATATATTTTATAAATTTAATTTGCTACAGGAACTAGAGCTTATTTGCTGAAGCAACTAAAGCCATATACTACAATAACTAAGGCTTATACAGGGTGTCTCGAAAGGTAAGGTCAAAATGGTAGAAGTGATAGATGAGCCAAAATAATGTTAGTACTTCATATAAAAAAAAGTTCTATGGCGCTTTCTTAGGAAATTTTTGACGTTTAAAGTTAGAATAAAAAAAATGTATTTCATTTATAACTTTTAAACAGTTGCCCCAATAATAATTATATTTGGGCATTTAAATAAACTCATACCAGTGTTTTCCAGAGGCAAATAATAGCGCAGCAATTCATAATTATACAGGGTAAGACGATTTTTTTTATTATATGCATATTTTACAGAGATTAAAAATTTGACATTTTGGTTTGACCGTTTAATTCCTTCATCATTTTTGTACAAAAAGGTATACCTTATGTAAATCGATATCTTGGACCATTCTTCATAAAATCGCATTTTAAAAACCAGACATACCCCTATTTTGTATATAACAAAAAAATCCATTTTTGAGGAAAATATTAAAATGTGGTTAAAAATGGTGTTTAAAGGCCTTTGAAACTTTATAACACAAATAAAGACTGTTTTTTAAAAATTTTACCATATTTTAATAATTTTCTCAAAAAATTGATTTTTTATTACATACAAAATGGGGGTATGTCTGGATTTAAAATGCGTTTATATGAAAAACGGTTCACGGTATCAATTTAAATAAAGTATACCTTTTTGTACAAAACTGATAGAGAAATTATACGGTCAAACCAAAATGTAATTGTTTTACCTCTGTAAGAAATGCATTAAATAAACGAAAAATTCGTCTCACCCTGTATAATTATGACTTACGGCGCATCATTTGCCTATGGAAAAAGCATTGGTACGAGTTAATTTAAATGCCTAAATATCATTATTATTGTGGCAACCGTTCAAAAGTTATTAATGAAATACTATTTTTTATATTCTAACTTTAAACCTCATAACTCCCTAAGGAAGCGCGATAGAACTTCTTTTTATATGAAGTACTAACATTATTTTGGCTCACTCTACCACCCCTATCATTTTTGACCTCACCTTTCCGGACACCCTGTATATTCCAGCAAGCTACATTTTTTGCTACTTTAATTAAAGCTTAGGTATTACCATAATGTTGATATAGTAATACTGATAATAAGATTGAATAGCAGTCACAACTAAGTCCATTGAGCAGTAAAAAGTAAACGACTTAATTACCATAATGTCATGGACTAACAGCGGTAACTAGACGACTTTAATAACCACACTACCAATGCCAAATAATGGTCGCTAACATATCAGATATTTTTCGGTTATTAAGCCGACTTAGTTATAGTAACTAATTTGGAAGTAGAAAGTCGACTTTAATTATGACATTAACTGATCTTATCTGTCCCCTATTTAACTGAGATAATTTAGTTATGATTATTAAAACTTTAATTATGGTTGCTAGAAATTTCTCTCAGTGTACAGCGTTACCTCGTAAATGATGCACAGAAATAGTGTTTAAAAAGGATCGGTGCAGTAGTTTTGGAGTTATCAGGGGCACCGACTTTGAAAACGTGAGTTGTAAATTAAATACCTTACCCCCCTTAAAGAAAGTAGCTAAGAGAAAGAAGACCAATGTATGCATGCAAAAAGGTGAAGACCTTTTTTTCCCACTTTTTTGGGATTAGGACCATACTTTAGTTTTTGCCCCAGGGCCTCTGCTGACCTAGCTACGCCACTGAGGTTTAATAACGATTTAAAAACATAGGATAGTGACGATAAATAACTTGATTAACTTATGAACAGTCAAAATTTGTGATCCCAAGTCATCGATTTAAGAGTTGAGCAAAAGAAATTCCAGTAAAATTTAAATATATTATCCAAATTCGTACTGTGGTTAATTTCTACTAAAGGATAAAAACTATACTGCATCAGCTAAATTGAAAGGCATATCACGCCGGCCAACGGAAAAACACCGTGTTGTAGGTATATTATAAGCCTATTGACATACGGTGTTTTTCCGTTGGATGGCAGTATCGGCCAGTAAAGCAACAACAATGCAAGCACGATTTGTCATACTATCTAAAATGTTTACATGCCGGTATTCCCGTTAAACCGTCTCCTGTCCACGCCTTGCCTGTCTACAATTTTGTTTGTCTGAACGTGTATAGAGGCCGCTTATTTTAAAAGGCATCGGTCACTCTTTTCACAATTTGTAGGGTAATATTTTGGAAAGAGGCATGGAAGCTGAAAGTCCTTAGCAGTATATTGCTGATCCATGGTCAAATAAACTAAGATTTCAAAAAACAAAACCAAGGGAATCCTATCATTTTTATTGTTCATAATGCTTCTGCAAATTTAACATCTTAAGCCGCGCCCAGACGTGGACGGAATTAACGCAGTTTTAAGGGCTTGGCAAATGATTTGCTGATGATTCAGAGCTTGTTGTATAATTATTTGTTTTTACCTTTTAATACGTTATCAGCCAATTAAAATACAAAGTGTACCAAAAAATGCAAAATTTTTAAAATCGTCCGGTAGCTCAGAAACTGATCAAAAAGATGGTTATAATCGCTTTGTTTATGGCATCTTTCGTTTTACACAAAAGTAGCTCACATTTGCAAAAACCGCAAGGTTCTATCTTTAATAATAACTGAGATACCCCGCTGTTGCAACCAAAGGGGGATACCTTGTACATTAAAAAGTTTCTAATTTTGCACTTTTTTGTTACCAGAAAATCACTTCACTCTTTACAATAAAATGCACAAAAGGATGGAAAATTTTATTATCGAAAACAAGACACTTTTTACGTCCAAAGTCTGGTTAAATTGTGTAAAATTTTACAAAACTTCTGCAGTCATTATTTTTCTTTAAAACAAAATTAAAAGTAAAACGTTATTAATAAACTTAACTTTTACTTAACTACAATCATTGTAACATATCCAAAAAGCACTGAGTCATTCTGCACTGACCTTTGCCTGTAATTAGTAACCACAAAAACCAAGTGTACTTTACAACATTTTTATATCCTTAAAGGGAAAATATATTATGTGTACTTCCATTTAAAAGGTATTATATCGGAAATATCATATTCATTTCTTTCAATTTGATTGATAAGTAATTAAAGGTATTAATGGACTTTGCCAAGGACAAGGTCTAAAATTAAGCGCCTTTGTTTTGTTTATTTTGCATATTTAAACAGTGTTAATGTAATATTGATATCGGTAAGGTGCAATAATTACATAGTTTAAATAAAGTGATAATTGAAATACTTAAAAGGATTTTGCATAAATGACGATGAAAGTATTTATTTTTATTATTCTTTTTAATATTCCATTTACTTTATACTCTTACACATTTTTACGTCTGATTTTAAAATATCATTTAGATGGAAAATTCAGTTTAATTAATACGGTCTTCAAAAAGCAAAAATCGAGAATTGTTGCACAGTGAAATAAGACCAGGCACTAATAATACCAGCCTTATGTTGACGTCTGAGCTTGCGTAGATGCATGGTAGGATAAGGACTCCCTTGATAAGTATAGTGCCTGGCTTTATTTATGTCGGTTTTAGCTCGTGCCTTATTTTGGTCTTATTTTAACTTCGGAACTGTTCGTCTAACCGAACGACTGTCGACCAAAAATCGAAAAGTTTTTAGGAGTAAAAAACTTAAAACCATGCCTTTTTGAATGAATTTCTGTAATTGTGTTAAACAAAACCCTACATCACAAAACAATAAAGACAATCTACTAAAATTATTTTCCCTTCTTTTAGGTTAACGGTACTGTCAACATAATTTGCAGTAACTCTAAATTATGGGTACACGCACTATTTAAATAAGGCCGGTATTAATAATTCCCGAGCTTAATAAGGCAACTTGCCATAATTCTCTAATAACACGGATTTTTGGATATTAGAAACCATAAAAAATATCTTAACCCACCGTTATTTTGAAAGAAAGTAAATAATGATAAACAGTTAAAAAAAATTAACCGACTTTAAAAAAACAATAACTCAAAAGTAAAACATTATAAAAAAGTAGTAAAGTAATAACATAATTTGGTACTAAAGTAAAACAAGCTTTTGTTTATTTAGTCATGAACATTGAGTAGCTTAGTAAATTGTTATTACTATGGAGACCTTTATTTTTATTTGTTCTCATTATTTTTACTTTTTAGTGAATCTTATTATTCTTTTGATCATATATATTTGTTTTTATATGTCTTTTGATGTCGGTAAGTTTTATTTTTAACTGTTTATTTGTCGCTTTTAGTTTATTATTATTACTATTACATCGGTAAACATACACCAAAAACACTTCTTTCTTAAACCTCTTTAAGTTCGGTAAAAAGGGTAGATTTTACTTCAAGATTGTCGATTCTGAATGTGCCCCTGACCTTTATCATCTGAGCATATACTAAACTAGAGGCAGCTTTGCCGCACGAACAACGTACGGCAGAGAGAAAAAAATAGGTCAAGTCAGTGCCGTATTATCCACTATATATCCATGAAAAAATAGGCGCTAGACAGGGGATTAATAGGCGCTAGAATATTTATATTATAGCTAGATTTTTGGTGACTAATTTCTCTGTGAATAAGGTAATGAAATAGGCGCGAAAAGGAGGGAATTACCATTTTTTTAGTCACCAAATTGTATTTCGGGCGGTGAAATAAGGCGCTACGGAGGAAACGACCTTTTTTTGCTCTTCAAAAATGTTTTTGGTGGAAAATAGTCGCTCCGGGAATTCTAGCCTAGAGCGCCTCAAACAATTAATACGGCCCTGGGTCAAGTACCTTTGTTTCTCGCGATCTTGGCTAGTCTTTTTTAAGGGACCACCGCGGAAATTTACTTTTTGAAATAAAAAAGAATTTTTAACATCGGTCCCCAAACGCCGGAGTAATCGCGTTACATACACACAAAAAAGACATACAGGCAAATTAAGAACCTTCTAGTTTTTGAAGTCGGTAAAAAACAATACCACAGAAATAGATAGTATTTCCTTACAATTTTAACAGATCCGAAAATCCAGTATTTATAAAATTAGCCTATTTAAATAGGAAAGGAGAGAAAATTCCTTTAGGCCTATTAGCCTTCAATTTTTTATTTCCTTTTCGAGACAAAGCAAAATTTGTACACCATCAAATATATATTTTTTTTTAACAAACAATACTGAACACTTTTTTTTTTGGTTTTCAAAACTTTTTATTGGGGCCCTCTAACTCATTGTAATACGGGGCCCCTCCAAGGCACGCTATACCAGGTATTTATATCTACATAAGTATAGGAACTTTAGGTATCGGTCTTCATATTGTTTTTAGAAGTGGTATAAAAAAATATATATGTGACAGTGACAGAAAACGGCTCGTTTCGTATATTTGTTGAAATTTTGGTATTTTAAGTGATTTTTCCAATTGTTTTTCAACCGTAAACACCCAATAATCACTATGAAAAGGTACCCTGAGATTTTTTTTTGAACTGTATAAAATGTCATTATTACAAAATTGAAAAAGCTGGGGGTTCATTTGACTCCCGCGCGCCTACTTAATGGTTAAAGCTGTATTTACAAAAGCCGGTGTATGGGACCTTTTATGATACTTAATTGAATAGTGATAACAGCACTATTGCCAGATTTTAATAACACATACTTCTCTGGCACCAAGAATAAAACAAAATGATCCTTAGGTCCTCATGAAGGGATATATTTTATTTTGCCAATGGGTCCAAAAACGCAGGAGTAATCGCATTATATATCACAAAAAAAATACAGACGAATTAAGAACCTTTTTTTTAAGTCGGTTAATAA
The DNA here is from genome assembly GCA_014170235.1 of Listronotus bonariensis. NCBI lineage: Eukaryota > Metazoa > Arthropoda > Insecta > Coleoptera > Curculionidae > Listronotus > Listronotus bonariensis. The sequence continues at coordinate 145,615 of JACEGR010000988.1, forward strand.
AGCATTTAACAGCTTACACAAAAACATTTATACACGTCAAAAAACAAATATATAAGTCTCTAGGTCTGACAATATTGTTTTAGCAAAGATAAGTATGTTTCTGTTTTTTAAATTTTACATTAATATAATATGTATGTTACATAAGTCATGCGTAGATGCGGGTCTAGTTAAGAATTAAATGTAAAAGGACAATATTAAAAAAAAATTGTGATGTCAAATCTACTTTTTGACACACCCTGATAGAACTTTTCTAAATGATGTATAAATAAGGCTGTTCTATATTTTAGGTGCACACTGTATATAGATTTCTAAGTAAGTAGTATACCGAATCAGTTTTTATGACACTTTTTATATCCATTTAAAAAGTTAAAAATGTGAGCATATTAGAAAAAGTAAGCAAATTAAACGAAAATTACCATTACCAACAAAACCTGCACAACACATTAACCTGATAACGATACTAATGTTTCAAATTCCATTAACTACAAAACTACATAAAATATTGCCATTCTATTTTTCACAATGTTGTTATTCTTTTTTATTACTGGGATCGTTGCAAGCCCTTCTTATCTTGTTAATAATTAAAAATAAATATATTTTCTTACTTTCTTTAGTTCCTTCATTTGCAAGTGAACCTAATTATTTGATCACGTGACAAATGCCATTTGAAATGTTTATAAACATTTAGAGTGAAGTTAGACATATAATATTCAAAAAATGGTATCAGTTTCACTTCTTTCAGTTGCTTCACTGATCATGTCTCGAAAAATACCACTCATGAACTATCAATAAAACACAGTAAGTATCTTTTTTAGTCGTATCTTTCTGAGAGGTCACAGAGAGTAGTGCTGCAGGGTCAAACGTCATCGTTGTTGCCTGTGGTATCGGGTGTGCCACAGGGCTCAATATTGGGACCGCTCCTGTTCCTGGTATACACGGCAGATATCTTAAAAAAGATAGAGATAAGTTCATATCAGGCATATGCTGATGATATTCAATTACACTATAGTTTTTTACCATATGAACATCATATTGCAGAGTATATCATGAACAAAGAGCTGAATATTATAAGTGACCTATCTAAGAAACACAATCTTTTATTAAATCCTCAAAAGTCTCAGGTCCTTTACTTTGGTGGGGTTAGGGCTGAACGCCTTAGCAAAAGAGTCAACTTGATTGTTGACGGACAATCTGTGCCTGGGGTAAGATCGGCGAAATCGTTGGGTGTCATAATTGATACGGGACTCAAATTTGAAGAACATATTAACTCTCTTATTAAAAAATCATACTGTGGCTTGAAAATTATTTATGCCAACCGAGAATTTCTTTCCAAGAAACTAAAAGTCATGCTTGTAGAAAGCCTGGTCCTTTCGTTTTTTAACTATTGTTCATTTGTTTATGGTCCGTTCTTGACGTCGAGTAATGGCAGGAGGATTCAGCGAGTTCAAAATTCGTGTTGTCGTCTTGTGTGTTCTCTGCGCAAGTTTGACCATATATCAGAAAGTATTAAGGGTCTAAAATGGCTAAGTATGGAGAATAGAAGAAAATTGCAGTTTGCTGTTTTCTTACAAAAATTATGAGTACTGGCATTCCTGCGTACCTGCGAGCGAAACTTGTAACACGGGACACCCTTCACAATAGAGTTATACGAACCGGGAGTATGTTGGCAATACCGCGACACTTAACAGCTTTGTTTCGGAGAGGCTTTACCTATCAGGCTGCGAATCTTTTTAATAAACTACCGAACGATATTAAATCATTGAGTGTTGAAGCTTTTAGAAGGAGATACCGAGCGTCACTGCTTCGAGAGCAGTAGGTTTAGGCATTGGCATATGTATTTTTTGATAGGCTGAATGTGTGTGTGAGTAAATTAAGTAGTTATTATATGTAGTTTTAGCATTAGGATTTTTTTTAATTGGTATTTTTTTTAGGTTTTTTTATGAAAACATTTATATTTACATATATTTAATTTTTTATTTTTGCATAAACTCCAGCCTGTTAGGGTTATATGGCAGAGTAGTCAATTGTTTATTGGCTAAATATCGCCCTAATATGGTTGGCTGTGATGAGGTTAATTTTATATAATAATTTTGTATGCTTTTTAACTATTTGTACTGATTGTAACCTTGTCACCCAATAAAAGACGTTTATTATTATTATTATTATAAAACACAGTATCTTTTTTAGTAGCAGATCTCGCTGGTCTTTTTTATAAATCGACCTCCAGAAGCCAAAGCAGACTATTAATTTTCTTATAGACTTATGAGAAGACCAATATTTTTCAGCCAAGGCGTATGACCGAAGTATAAAATATATCTCTATCTGATATAAATTATCTTTAAAAATATAGCCGATGCAAAAGAACCCGTTTCAAATGTCACCCATATCGCGAGTCCACGCTACGTATGGTCGTTTAAATGTATACTTTGTCGTATTGTCTTCTTTTTTATTTCGTTTCATTTTATATTATTTCTTTTATTTTAGTCATTGTAATGTACTTTACAAGGGACTCCATGTTGATTTCATCTCGAAGATACGAACGATCAAGGTTTAGAAACATTTTACCTTGAGAATTGAAGATGATTATCAATAATATTGTTTTTATTTTTACAAAAGATTTTACTAATCATGTCTTAGTCTTTATGGTTGTTGGTAATATAAACTGCAGCACGTATTTTTTCATTAAATTAACAATGATTAATTATTTTGAATCTAGTTAAATTGGTGATGATAAATAGTTAGGGAAGTAATTGTATTACAATGATCATAGCATCATTTTCTTAAAATAGCATTATTATCCTAAAATAGCAAAAATAAAAAATACTGGTACATAAATAATAATAATGTCTAATTAAATATTTTTATCCATGATCACCCTATTTTTTGTTTATTATACAATACTTGAGTTTACCATATTATATAATTTTATCAATTATTCAGTAGTGAATAGTGGTGTTATTAATAATTAGGTATATGGTTTTTTAAAATAAAACAACCAAATTACCTCGACTTATTTAGTGGTACTTCTTCAATATTACAAATTAAATTTAGCTAAAGTTTTGGATAGTCGTGGGTAAAGTATAGTATTCTACTCGCATATAATGGCTGTTTTAGGGTGTTTCCCAATAGCGGTTAAACAGTTTAAGGGCTTATTTATAGCTACTTTTATATTAAAAAGGGTTATTATGGGTCCGCAAGCTTTTTGTTTTGAAGATTATGAAGGTGTTCAACTTTTCACAAATCTTTAAAATTTCGAAAACACTTATTTTAGTAAAATTTGTTGGACTATAATATATAAACGTTATATACTAAAGTATGTGTTGTTGGTACATAATTTCGAATAATTAATTATTCTAATTAATTACTGAAAGAAAAAATCCCCCAATGTATCTTGGATGGTCCAGGAATAATATGCAATTTGGCGGATTATATTTTTCTGAAAAATTAAGGAAGCTACGTAAAAATATTAGGAAAGAAATAGTTTATTAGTTATTTTGCTAAATAAAAGCAATAAAATATATATACTTTTTTCAAAAATCAGTGGCGTCTATTATTTTCGTCAGAAATACTTGTTCATGTGCCACTTATCGTGCTATACCGGGTGCCCACGAGATCACTTTCCGGCTGCTATTTTTTATTTCTTTCTCGATACTGACAAAGTCATTTTTAGGTGTATACGATAGGCTTTTACGACTTCCGGTTTCACCGGAAATGACTGAAACTTTTGATTTTTAAATGGGACAACCTGTATATTTTTTGTTTTTCGGATTCTCCGGATCATTTTTGGTTGGAATGCAATATTTGTAAAACAAATTTTTTATTAAATTAAATTTTTAAATTAAATTTTTATTTTTTATCCAAAGTGCCATGATCATTCTAAAATCACTTCTCATACTTTACTTACTTTCAGAACAACACGAAATTGATTTTATCTTTTTAAACTTTTTTACTAGAGGACTCTAAACTTTAGTTTTTATTTTTTTACCCTAGCTCAAAAACCAAAATGGGAACATATCACTTTCATAATATTTCTAAATGCAGTATTTCAAAGCGAATTCAAGGATGTAAAACACTACGACACATTACTTCATCTTCTTTAAAAAACAACAATTATTAAAAAAAACATTATCTTTTGATACTGAATGGCGTACTTTGCAGTTATCGTAGTTGCCATAAAAACAGAAACTAATAGAATATGTTATAAAAACAATTGCTTGTGTTCCGTTAAAAGTTTAAAAATTAAAAACATTAGTTTTTACAACATATTCCATTAGTTTCTGTTTTTATGGCAACTATTAAAAACATCATTTTCCAACATAATAAATGTTGTTTTTTAAAAGAAGATGAAGTAAAGTGTCGATGTCGTAGTGTTTTACATCGTTGGATTCGCTTTGAAATACTGCATTTAGAAATATTATGAAAGTGACATGTTCCTATTTTGGTTTTTGAGCTAGGTAAAAAAATAAAAATGAAGTTTAGAGCCCTCTAGTGAAAAAGTTTAAAAAGATAAAATCAACTTCGTATCTTTCTAAAAGCAAGTAAAGTATAAGGAATGATTTTAGAATGATCATGGCACTCTAGATGAAAAATAAAAATTTAATTTAAAAATAAAAGTTGACGAAAATGTGTTTTAAAAATATTGTATTCCGAATAAAATTGATGAGGAGAATCCAGAAAACGAAAAATGTACAGGGTGTCCTATTTAAAAATCAAAAGCTCTAGTCATTTCCGGTGAAATCGGAAGTCGTAAAAGCCCATCGTATTTACCTAAAAATGACTTTTCGTTAGTCTAACAACCCTGCTAAGTTTTGTCAGTATCCATAAAGAAATAAAAAAATGGCAGCAGGAAAGTAATCTCGTGGGCACCCGGTACAGGCACCTTACTGTTGTTAATAACACTGCTAAATTAAATTTAAATCGGATTAGAAATATTTAGATTAATAATCCGGGACACAATGCACTGCGGACTTTTTCATGGAATTAGCTCAAAAATTGGCTCTATTTTTTTTATTACCGCAATTAGGAAACATCCTGTATACTTAGATAATTTAAGTTGTTGCTAGGTACTCACCAAAAATGTCTGTTTTTTTAAACTTTTTAGGATGAGATCGCATGGGTCTTGATCAAAAAGCTCACAGAATTTCTTAATTTTTAAAGTGATATTTTGAGCGTCAATGAATTCCCACAGATACAAAAATAATTAAAATAAATTTACCTGGTATAGCACAAGATATGATATAATTAACAAAAAAATATGGGCAATATGTTTTAAGTTTAAATTGAATGCTTAACATAGTTGTTTCCATTTTAATTATTGAAGTTCTTTACTTCCAAATGTCAATTTTTAGTCAAGTAACTGTGTTTTTACGGTGATAGGCTCATATAATATGTGTAAAAAATCGCCTACTTCCTTTTGTTTTTAACAAATCAATAAAAATGGCCGTTAACATAAAATTTTTGTACGCCATTTCTTTAAATACTAATTAGGATAGGTATAACATGTCGTACACGTATTTTTTGGAATTGCCTGCAGAGTTGATTTTTAGAAAAACATATAGGGTGTTTTTCAAAATAGCAAAATTGAGGGCACTTCCGGTTAAACCGGATGTGCCACAGAAAATCTGAAACATCAGAAATCTGCATCCTATCAAACCATATATCCGACTGAAATTTAAAATAACTAACATATCACATTTTTATTTCAGTATGTATGAATAAAAGTAAGGTACCTGCGGCATATAAGGCCCACCTAAGGTTAAATGTAAAAAACCTCGATTATTTAAGAAAGTTAATGAAAATTGTGTTCAGAGTAAATATTGCTTATTTATTATAAAACTAAAATATAAATAAAATTATAAAAATAAATATGGAACCAACTATAAAAATTATTAAAAACCCTTGCTTATGGGCCTTATTAAACTACCATAGTAAAATAAGGCTTTATTTTTTTGGTTTTAAAAAATAATGCTTTAATAAACTTTTATTATTTCCTATCCTAATAAATCTTTGGTTTATTAGTTATAACTAGTTGCCTTTCTCCTGGGCTCATTTTTTATTAAAGCATAGTTTTATTTCCATATTTCTAAACAATAATAAAATCCAAATACTTATAGTTTTCTTCTGGCAATAATTATAAATCCTTATGATGATGCAGCACCCTGTCACAAATTCTTCGCTACTAAAAAGAAGGCAGCGCGTAGCAGCTTCCGCTTACTTTCCCTGATATTTATTGGTCTGACGCATGTATGGGTAACGTGTAAACCTGAATCCATATACTTTGTTGCGAGTTATTAAATGTGGGCCTTATTTAACCCCGGGCCTTATATGCCTCAGGTACCTTATGAATAAAATTCCGTCCATTTCCAGTCACTACCACAGAAACATTTCTAAGAGGATTATTTTTATTGTTTTTCGCTTTTATAATTTTGGCATATAAAAATAAATTACGTCCTTTAAATTCTATCACTCTTGAGCTGGGCTTTACGGGCCTAGGCCTAAATCCATCACTGATTTTATTGATTTGAAAAGGCAGTAACCATAGTTACTTTCTAGGTATTTTTCTCAATATACGAGTAAAGTGACCAAAGTATAAATACTAAGCAAAATTAAAAACAGAGACCCGTTAATGTATTTAATTGACAAATTGAGTATTTGTGATCTTTAAAATTATTGCAAAAATTAGGTCTATATATTGATCATAATTTATAATAATGAAATTTCCGACACCTGGAGTAATAGCTAAAATCATAACTTATGATTACAGAGCATCTAATACATAACATGTCAAAATATGAAATAAGCACAACATATTACTTCCTCATAGCTGATAATATCCTATCCATACCGTGGATTGCATGTTTAAATAGGTTTGGTTTAAACAACACTTCAGGTTATTGCTTTTAAGACTTTAAAATTAACATCTGAAAGTCCATAATGTTCAAAGAAATATATTTTCATTAAGCCAAAGATTAATGTATAAATATACAGCGTCTTGTAAAAGTTTGAATTATATGAATACCTTTGTTTTCGTTCTACAGGGCGTCTTTAAAAGGTCTGTACAAAATGGTGTTACAAATTCCTTGGATCAAAATACAATGATCTAACGCAATTTACCTTTGTCGAAAAGTTGATAGTTTGCAAGATACAGGGTGTCGAAGTTTTTAATTTATTTTTAAATATTATATTTATTATAAATAACATATTAAAAAATTAAGCAGTAAAATATTTTTAAGAGTAAGGAATTGTAATATGATAATATTTTTGTCGTAAAATGTAGAGGGATTCACTTGCAGTCTTTTGCTTAAGTTCAAAGTGTCAACTTTCTTTTGCCTCGGTATATTTGAGTTTTAGTTAACAAAATTTATTGATCCATATTTTTGCACAAAAGGTAAACCTAATAAATATCGCTATGAACAACCGTTTTTGAGATAATTTAGATAAAACATTTTATTTCATACAAAAGGTTTCCATTGCATTCTTGGCTATCAAGATGTCCGAGTCAAAGGTCTGTACAAAATGTTACCATAATTTTTTAGGCCAAAATACAACGATCTAAAGCAATTTACCTTAGTAATAAAGCTTCTGCTTTGCAAGATACAGGGTCTCAAATTTTCCATTATATTTTTTTAATTACACCCTGTATCTCGCAAACGATCAACCTTTTAACTAAGGCAAATTGAATTAAAGCGTTCTATTTTGGCTTAGGAAAATGTAGTACCAATTTGTACAGACTTGTGAGAGATGTGAGACAAAGCGTTTATTCTAAAATAAGGGAGAAACGGTTCCTTGTAGCGATATTTATCAAGTATACGTTTTTGTGCAAAAAATATGGGAAAATAAAGAGTATTTACTACAATCATATTATACCAAGGCAAAAGAGAAGTAATTAAACTTTAAACATAAGCAAAGAACTGCAGGTAGGTTCCAATATATTTAACGGCAAAAATAAAAGTGCCTTCAGATTTTTTTACTTGAAAAACCGTAATATCGAATTTTATAAAAATATTCCAATAATAAATAAAATTATTAAAAATAACTGAAATAAAATAGAAACTTTGACACTCTCTATCTCGCAAACAATTAACTTTTAGACTAAGGTGGACATGCTTAGTTCTGGTTAGTTAAATCTTTGTTTTTTTAATTCGCTTTTTTAAAGAAATTAACCCATCAGAACCAACTATGACCCCCAAATGTGATCCAACCGCTAATTTTACGAATAACCCTAAATTGAAATTCTGCCGAATTGACGAAATCGTCAATTACACAAATTCGGCATAACATATATAATATATTCTTTATCTTACCTATATTAACGTATTTATTAGTAAAATTCTTGTTATTAGTAGTATTTATAAAAAAAAACTTTTGCCTTTGTTTTTGCTAACTTTCTTGGGGGTGTAACCTAGACTTTTTACAGGAAAATATATTTTCAGTCAAATTTTTTAAAAAATTCAATATATTTTTCATAAAAAGTTCACGTGGTGACAGTTTGAGCAGCTTTTACCTGGATTATAAAAATCCTTTCCTTTATGGCCAGATCTATGCTATACAGGGTGTTTAGGAATAAGATAATATTTAAGAGTGTTAGATTCTTAGATGATAAATATTAAGAATAAAGTTTAAATAAACCTATATCTTAAATTGCTTTACTTTTAAGATACAGGGTGGAAAAGTTAAAAAACAATAGGTCTTTTTACCACTTTGTATCTTAAAAGCTTGGTCATTTAGGACATAGGTTTATTTAAACTTTTTTTTAATCATTTAAGGACTTTAAAAGATTAGCACCTTATTCTTTTAAATCCAGATTTCTTGAAAACGGCTGCTTAAATCAACTTTTACCAGGTATAACCTGTTTAAGGTAAAATATGTTAAATAATAAGAATGTTTATCTAAAAGTTTAATACAGAGTAGTTTAAAAAGTTAGTTATTTTTTAAGTTGTGCAAGATACCGCAGGTGGCGCCCGTTAGAGGTTATAATAATATGTATATAACATATTCTAATGTTTTTTCTCCTGAAACTTATTTTAGCTGATAATTGTGACTTCTAATAATAACAAAAATATTTATAAAAACCTAAAGCCATATTGAACTTTCGGCACTGTTTCGCCAAAATCATTTACGTTTCCACTAAGGTAAGTTGTAGACTATTTAGCTAAGAAAAAGCCATGCTGTCATCAGTTCTGTCTCACTTTTAAATTATTCCCCTCTTTGTTGCTCGCACACTATTTAAACGACGCAATTACAGAAAAATAGTTGATTGCCGTCTTTACTTTTATGACGCCTCTGGCTTTTTCTTAGCTGAATTCCATTTTAGTAGCATTTGTTTGCTTCCTTTTAGAGACACCCTGTGTATAAAACAATAAAGCGATTAAAATGAAATTATTTTAAAATAAACCTAATTACATCGTAAACCAGTTAGTGTAAGAAAACCAAAAATTATAATAAACGTTAAATTTACATTATCACCTTATAAGTGTTAATTTAAATGTATGCCAACACCTGCGGATGTTTTTTCTCAACGTACAAAAAATAACCTAATATGGATTGAGTAATTAATTGTTCAATTATGCATGATACAATTTGTTGGCTGTTTAAGTAGAAACGTTGTTACTAAACTAAAATGATCTGGTCTAAAGATAGTTACGTATCAACAATGAGGAAGGAACTTTTTGTTTATGTTGCATGTTTCCAAAAAGTGTAATAATGACCCCTAAGTTGATCATTGTTGTAGAGACAAAATAAAAATGTTTCTGTATGTTTGGTGTTTTCATTTTAAGTCGGTCAAACTAAAGGAAAAGTCGAAACAAGTAGGAATCAAATTGGTTGTTGCTGCGGTGGAGATATTCAATTCTCAAAGTTCCGCGAAATGCAGACTTCCAGGACAATGTATAAACGTAATAAACGATAAAAAATTGTACGTGACGTGACGTACTATTAATATACCGGTATGGAAACCAAACCGTCGTCCATAGGCGATAAATGAATGGAATCCCTTCCACCAATTTGCCATGTGTTCTCCTACAATCCATCGCTGCAATGAGCGCACGGATTTGAGCAGAACGAGATTAGGGGCTGCCACCGGCCCACCGCTTCCACCTTCTTTTTTAATTCCCTATGGTCGGCGAGTTCGTTTCCACACCTGTACACATCATACCAGCTCAATGTGTTTAATCGAATTTCTGTAAGTTGGACACTATAGGTGGAAAAATATTGCAAAAAGGACACCTGCATTAAAAATCTTTGTAAGAGGATAACGTACGTCGCTTTGTAGCTGCTTTGGACCGGCTTCTTTACGCACCAGGTGTAGCTGTTACTAACTTACAGCTACACCTTAAAATTCGTTTATTTTTGTATGTTTAGTCTTTTAAGATTACAAAAACTTCTAAAAAGACGAGATATTTTTTAAATCTGCAGTAATTGTAAAACTAAGACATGTAAGCGATTTTTTTAAGCACCATTTCAATGAAAGAATGTAAGATGGTTGGATAAATGTAGATGTCCGTGTGATATTTTAATATTGATTTTTTTTTATTGAAATATGTTTACTAAGGTTTAAGGCCGCCGCAAACATCATATTTTTGATTCGACTTCAAAATGTCTACGTTGTCATTGGTTACAAAATTTTGTATTTTAAATACAACCAATGACAACGCGAACATTTTTAAGTCGAGCCGACTAATCGAATCAAAAATCCGGCCGGCCTAAAAAGATTGCTTAACAGAAATAACAGTGGAATATTTGTAAATTTCCAGGTTTTTAGCGTCAAAGGGTCAAATCACGATATTTTTCCTATTGAAATAAATTTTATTCAAATAAAAGATGTGGTTAATAAAGGGCTAAATTAACTTAATGACTGAAAATATAGGGTATGATTCCTTGGCTTATTTTAAGAAGAAAAGTTCATATAAACCTATGCCCTAAACCTTTTAACTTTTGAGATACAAAGAGTTAAAATTTCAACAAAAATCTATTATTTTAAACATCCTAACTATTCTTTACCCATTTTTTTTTAATTTTGGCACTATTATTAATGACTTTAAGGGGGTAATTTATCACTAGCTTAATTACATTTAATAAGTCCAGTGGCGTCTCGAGAGGCAACAGAAGGAATATTTCCAACAAAAAAACGGTACGCCCCTGACAATGTAAATGTGTGATAAATTTTTGTTCTTTCTTTAGATTAAGCAAAATATTACATATAAACTTTTTGCTGTATATTATTAAGTTAAAAAAATCACTTCATTGCATATTTTTAAACCAAAAGAAGCATTGCGAAATCTTTTTCTTTTTAAAATTAAGTTTTATAATTGCAATTATGTAACAAAAATAATAAATACTTATTTAAATAAGGTTTATATCCAGTATAACAGTTTTTGCTAAAATAAGTAATTTTAAAATTTTTCGTTTTTTTTTTTTTGAAAATTTTAACATCTTGTATCTCAAAAGTTAAGATGTTTAGGACATATTTTCATATAAACTTTTCCTCCTAAAATAAGCTAAGGAATCATATTCTGTGTTTTCAGTCAACAATTAAATTACACCCTGTATACAGTAACCAGTGTGACTTTACAAGGTGTGTTCCCAATGACAATGTATTCACAAGTTTCTTGATTTAAAATATAATGATTTAAAGCAATTATCTCAAAAAGTTGGTTTGCGAGATCGATTTTGTTTTATCCAGTATCTGACGACAATCAACTTTTTGACTTTAATAACCTGGATCAGGTCGTATTTTGGTTCAAGGTATTTGTGGAACCATTTTGTATCGAGAAAAACTAAGATATCTCTTAAACACTTTCTCGTAGCAATATTTACCAAGTATACCTTTTTATGAAAAAATATGGAATAATAAAAATATATCAGGAAAAACCTAATATACCAAGCGAATAAAAAGTTATGGTATTATAAACTTAAGCTAAGTATTGTAAATGGCTCCCTTTACATTTCGATTCCTTATATTCGTGCCCCTTAAAACAAATTTAGCCATAAAAATGAAATATTAAAAATTACTCAAATAAAATGGAAATTTTAACACTTGTGTTTTATAAATTGAAGACCTTAACTTCAAAAGGGTCTAAGTACAAAATAAGCCAAAAATGAGATTTTTGCTTAAAAAGGTTCCATATAAAAAGCCTAACGATATTAAAAGGGTTCTATATATGCCCTGGGTAAAATCCACTTCTAAAAGTTAGGGATATTCATAGCGTATTTTATGTATTATTTAGAGATTATTCAATGTTTTTTACTCATAGCTTTTAAATACCCAAATGGCACATGGGCCCTTTTGAATTTAAGGTCTTTAATTGTATCAACTTTTGGAGTAAGGTACAGTTCTTTAGATCATTGTATTTTTGCTCAGGAGTCTTTGGTAGAATTTTGTATAGACCTGTAAATGTATATTTTTGTTTTTATTTTTCTTAATAAACTTATTTTACAACTTTAATATTTTTGTTCATTTATATTTTTGGTCAAGTGTTGTTTACGTAATTATGTCTGAGATTGTATTTTCTAGTAGTTATAAAGTTTTTAAAAAAAAACAAGTTTAAATTTTTGTATGTTGTACTTAAGTTTTTTTTAAGAAGTATGCATTTTTTTAATAAAAAATGGACAGTAATTAGCAAGCGCACTTAGGTTAAGGAATACTAATATCGCTTTATAATTTCAATCATATTTGTATAATTGGATGTTATCATTGAAATGACATGTAAGGACGTTAATAACTTGATTTTTTTAAATAAAAATAATGTTTATAATTTTTTGTATGTTTTAATTATTCTTAGCTTGTCGAAACGTCAGTTCACTTAGCATCGAATAAAATGAAATGTTTACCTTTAAAGTAAATCTTAAACATAATCGCAATGAACATGATAATGCATAAAACAAAACTTAACTTGTTTATTAATATCATAATAATAATAAACCTTTTGTCGACCTCGTGTACCTGTCATAAAGAGCTATCAAAAGCAGGAAGTTTTTCATAAATATTGTGGGTATATTTTTGTGACTTCCAAATTTTATCCTTTAAAACTTATTTTTAAATTTTACGTAAAAAATAGAACCAATAAGTGTACTTTATAAACTGATTGTGTAATTTAATAAATAATGTTTTATTTTATTTTTTAAAACCATCTAAAGCCTATATGAATTCCAAGTAGATATGTAGGTACACTGAATGCCTTGTTTTTGAATGTTAAATAAATCCCTGGTCTCCTTAACATTGTACAAGTTCTAAAATATACTAATGTTAATGCAACTGTGGACACCATTGAATTATATTTGAATAATATTATATAGTTTTATTTAATTCTATTTATTTACATTTAATTCTATACACTTAGATTTAATTATTCTACTTCAAAAAATAGACTTGGTAAGCAATTTTTTATAGTAAAATCGTGATGTTAACCCATTAACGGCTAGCGTTGTCGTACGGCAACAGTACCACCAACTTCTACTGCTTTTTCAACAGGTACTGCCGTAATAATGAACTAAACACCTGTTATTTTTTGGACGGGATCTCGATCTAAAGCTAGTCTATTGTTTTCGTTTGGTCTTTTTTGTTGGCATATATACATACCTTAATCATATACCTTTTTACGCAGAATGTAGTCACCCCATTTTTTTAAAGTTTTTAACAGGTCTATTAAAAATCTTACAATATAATAATAGCATAAATTAACATTTCTTTTGCCATAACTTTAAAATTTTAAAATTACCTCTGGTTTAACCAGAAGCACTTTAATTTTCTTATTTTAAATACAAGTGCCCACTTTTTTTTCTATGTTTGTACCTTTTCTCTTTAAAATTATCTTTTTCACAGAGTATAATAAAAGGGTTTTTACAAAATGGCAACCAAAAATAATTTTATAAATAAATCAAGTATCTGCTTTAATTTTTTTGTCCTCGATAGGCTGTAAAAATTAATAAATATTTTTAAACTTTCACAGGCTGAAATATTATTTACTTTCTTTAATAAATTGCTTATATTTTGTAATTTTAGCTTTTATTGTAATTGATGAGAGAATATTAGAATTTAAAAAAATTAGATGAATCCTTATTTTATTAATAATATTTTAATTTTACATTTAGGAATCTTTCTAATGACATAGCACAATATACAGGGTGTTACAGTAACAATTTTAGGAAAGAAAATTAAAAACAAAACTATATCGTAAACCTCTTGATTTTTGAGCTAGAGGGTGTTAAAATAAAAAAATAAGAGACCTTCTATAAAATTAAAAAAATATAAAAAATAATATTAAATTACCCCTGGACTTCTAGAATTAGAGTTCTTATAATGCAATTTTAACATAATTTACATATGTTTATAAAATAATATTTTTTTATAAATAAATTTACCATGCATAAAATTATTTTTATTTCGCGAAAATCGCATATCGGACGAAAAACGTCAAAAAATTAAATTTGCCCTAAAATAAATAAGGATTTAAAAAAGTTCTTATTTTACGGAAAAGTGGCATAGATATTATTTTTCCTATACGGACGCCACTGATATTACTTAGAGGGTGTGTGCCAAAATTGCATATTTAGGAAGTTATTAAAGTTATGATGAAGAAACGATTTTTAAGATGGTGGCTATAGATTATTTATTTTTATCATTTCTATGATTTGGCTGTTTTTAATAAATGGTGTGTAGTCGCCATTTTAAAATAATATAAAAAAATATACGAGTGTTTTCTTCTAAAATACGTATATTCTGGTTAAAAGTGTTCTTTGGCCGCCATTTTGCAAAAAAACTCTCTTTGTGATATATGACTGAAAGGGAAATCTTAGAGAGAATATACGTATGAAGGGCTCAGAACCAAAGTGGTGTAAGTAAAAAAAAGATTTTTGTTGTATTGTTAAATAAAAACGAATTTTACTTAGTAGGTGAGATCCATTCGTCTACTATCAAACTATGACTTACTTACTTTATATGAAAATGGCTTTAAACAATATAAAAACACACTTGAAGAAAAATGGTCCTAAATAATAAACAATGATATCAAGTTCACATCTCGTCACTTATGCTCCGTCTATAAATACTATTGAATTGTCAATCTCTGATATTATAATTAATCTATAGAAATATCACTTACAAATATTTTTTACCCTTAACTAACTCCTTCCTGAGTTTCCATTTTTGGATTTCAAGTCTTAAAAAATTTAAACATAACAAATGAACTAAACCAATAAATTATGGTATTCATTTCTTCAGACAATGGACTATTTATTTGAATACCAACAAATATTATGACTGACTTGACATTGAATTCACGAAAGACTCCAAATTTAGATAAACGAATACGTAAATTGAACTTGACTTTATATTGATATGTTAGGTACAAATCTTGACAGCCCTGCCTATTTAAAAATACTGAAATTATATACTTCATTTATAATTTTTATTTAACCTTACCTTAACACACAACAATAAGATCTATACAAGGTAACCACTGCTTTATCTATGTAAATACCAGTAGTTACTTTGTCCTATCCCTTTTTCCTAATTAAAATTATTTAATAACAATAAAGGTATATTTTATACTTAGGGTAAGAAGTGAGCTATTATTTACCGAGCAGTTTTATATTCTCTTGGCGCGTAGCAAGGTATATATAGAATTTTTTCACTTAAAAAAACGTGAAAAAGAGACATTAAAAAAAAAAAAAATTGGCCAATTTGCGAATCTTAATTTTCTTCTTTAAAATAGGTTTTCCAACTATGAAGTAAGGTACTAATTTATTTTATTATAATTTTTGTATTTTCTTTTACATTTAAAACCAGAAAAAAAAATGAGATTTTGCAAGTACTCTAAGTCAAGTGTGTACAGCGTTTTTTGTGACGTGAACGTGGACCATTATGTCAACAATTGGCGTCCAACGTGGGGCAATTAATCAAGAATTGGCACTCAACGTGGGTTCATTAAATCAAAAGTTGACGCCTAAGGGCACACATTAAACCAACAGTTGTCGCTCAACGTGGGGCATTAAATCAACAATTGGCGCCCTACGTGAGGCATTGAGTCAAAAATTGGCGCCCAAGGTGGGGCATTATGTTAACAATTGGCGTCCAACGTGGGGCAATAAATCACAAGTTGGCGCCTAAGGTGGGGTATTAAACTAACAATTGGCGCTCAACGTGGGGTATTAAATCAATAATTGGTGCTCAACGTGGGGCATTAGGTCAACATTTTTTGACCTTTAAATTAAATTAAACAAGTAGGTATTAATTTATTTTAATAAACACAAACGCAAACACTGTTTTTAAGTAAGTTTTATTATTACTTTTTTGTTTTACTTTGGCAACACACCTTTTACATTAACAGTTTCTGAAAGCCTACGACTAAGGCGGCTTGTCATCTGGCTTTTCCTTCTTTTACCAGAGGTCACTCACCAGGCCTAGAAGAAACCGTGACCTTAGGATTAGCCGTCGCTAGTCTAAAACTGCAAAAGGTCTGCCCTTTGGCCATGTCACGGAAGACACGCCATCGACGATGTTCATAACGAAGAAAGATAATTATTAGATTGTTGAAGAAAGAAATTGTAAAACAAATTAATAAAACAATGGTATTTTTTACAAGCCATAAACATGTTTTATTATTTTCGAAACCGCAATCCTAATATAAACAAAGTAATTTAAAAACTTTTTAGTAAATATTTATTTTATTGCTATTAAGTAGACGACATTGGATTAGTGCTTTAAAAAAAAATACACAACTACATTTTTAGTTGGGTTACCATCATATTATAATTAGATATATTTTTTTGGACTTTTTTCTGCTGGGGTATCTGATTTTAAATTAAATTATTATAATGAAAATTCCACACCACTATCATAGAATTTGTTTTAACGTCATGCCTATCATTCATATAAATAAATAAAGAAAATGTTAATTTTTACCAGTTGTAGTACCTTAGACGTATGAAATACAAATGAAAAATGTTTATTTAATGGTACATTATTTTTAAAAAATTTTAAAATTGTAACGGTGGCAAAAAGAAACATTTTTAATTTTGCGAAAAAATTGGTTACCGTTTTCTTTATTTTAATTTACTTCGTGTATTTCGGAGAGTCTATCCGGATTAAATCTTAAACACCTGGTAAATCCCACTGAAATAATAAACGGTCGGGATTATAAAAATTTTTGAAAATTGGATTAAGGTGGTTCAGGTTAAGCCAATTACACTTTACAAAATAAATGGGTTAATCCCACATTGAATCCAGATCGAGGTCATGCATTTAACTTCACTCCGGTTTTTAGTTATGTTAGTGATAAAAATCAGCTGGTAAAATTATTTGATTATAAATCACTATTTTCAAACTTTTATTATGGTGAAGCTGAAATAATTGTTTTTTATTTAAAATAACTCTTAATAATAATGCGTAAAATTTGCCATAGTTTGTTTATTTTACATTTTCAATACGGTGCTTGTCCAAAGTCAGGACCCCCTCCTAACTTTTGAATTGTTTTGTATTTTTCATGAAAATTTGAGGACTTGAGTAGAACAAGATAAACCAAATTTTAAACAAGAAATGACAAATATAAATGTCATACTGACAGCTGGGCGCCATTTTGAAAGAAGAAAAAATTAAATAGAAAGGGGGGTCTTCAGGCACATCATTTTATAGCTCCTTACAAGTACTTTATAACTTCAGAATATAAAACGAATACCTTTACCTCCCATAAAATAGCGGCACTTTAAAAATTAGTCCTCAAATTTTCATGAAAAAATACCAAATAATTCAAAAGTTAGGAATTTGGACAAGCACTGTATTTTTTATGTCAAAACAGGTTAGATTTAGGATTAGGCCGCTGCTCATTCCAGATAGAGCCTTCGAAACAAACGAAGTAACTATGAAAACCAAAAAGATTTTTTAAACATTTTTTCTAGAACAAGATTTATTTTTAAATTTTTATTTTCTGGAATAAAATGTTTCAAAATTTTTAGAGGAATCTGTAAAGTTTAACAAAGTTAAAAAATAAGAAAAGCTAAAAACAAATCGTTCTAAAAAAACGTTAAAAATAACACTAACCCACAAAAAATAAAAGTCAAGACCCAGAGGGTAGACCCTACTAGTAGCACTGTCGTTTGGACATTTTCAAACGCCTCCAAAACCAAAAAGTTAGGTTATGGATTTATTTAAGGTTTTATATTAGGAATGACTTGTACAATTTAAATCTTAAAAATATACAGGGTGTTCCATTTAAAATATCTCTGGTTAAAACAACTATATCTTATATTGGCATCCGGTGATACAATTGCTGGATAGTAATTTCGTTGTTACATTTTACTTCCCTGAGAAGGTTTTGGGGCGGTCTAGATGGTGACCAGGAGGTCGAAACTATTTTTATTCGTTACGATCAGTTTTAGTGCACTTAATCACGTAGGAATGCATATAAATTTTGATTTTTTATAATCAGTTACATTTTACCCTTCTTGAGGGGTGGTGGGGGAAAATTAAATGGACAAAATTATTTTTTTTATCATTTTAGCACCCCAAAACACTAACTAGTGAGGTCTACCCTCTGGGTCTTGAATATTATTTTTTTTGTGGGGTTGTGTAATTTAAGGCCCAGAGTCACTTTAAGTAAATAGTTGGTTACACGCAGAAAAATTCGGTAATAAAATTCAAGGTCTAAAAAGAATACAAGTACAAATATTCAAAAAATCGAAAATTGTAAAAATAAAAAGCTAAGCTATAAAAAATAAACATAACAAATAGAAATATTCGTATTTTTTGTGTCAAAAATAAAAATTTAAGGTTTACCCGTAAAAGGATCAAACTAATACCGTAATTGTTAAATTTAATTATTATTTGCTAATTTAAACTGTCATTTTCTTAGACATTTCCGATGCATGCATGTAATCCTGCACCAACGACCTTATCATGCACCCACCCACCAACCGGCAACCTCGCCATCCTACTTTAAGCAGCACTTCTTGCTTGCTGCAGGCATTTGATTCAACGCGCGCGAATCGTCCGCGACAACTTGAGTTGAGTCTCCTGCGGTCAGCAGGACAGCAACATTACGGTGCTCGCAGGTTGGTTGGTGCGCGAAATTTCGTCAGACAGTGTTGCCAAGCGGTTGGTGATTTCGGTAGAATTTGGAATTTTGTATATATTCTGGTTTTTTGGTGGCGTGGATTTTTCTTAGTCTAAATTTTTGGTAAGCATTTAACACTTTAGAATAATTTTAAAGTTTTATTATTGTCCAAAGATCATAAGAATGTATTATTATACATCATACATCAAAATACAAGTAGGTACTCTTGCATTAGTTATTGTCACCTGTTTGATTTAACCCAAAAAATAAGTATAAAATAAAATTATCAAAGTTTGTCGCAACATTATTTTGTAAAAATAAACAAGGTATAGAAAATCTTGAGGTTCAGGTTTTAAGAGTAATATTTTATTTTTATTAATTACAATATATCTTGATATGCATCAGCAAATGACATCACTTTATTATGAGCAAAATAACCAAATTTATGTTAAATAAACTTAAAATAAATAATTTAAGAGCTTCTTTTCTTACTTTAATAAGTTACTTGTTCTTTTTACAAACAATAATTATATTTAAAGTAAAGTAGATCCTGTAGCAAAATCAACCTATATTTATAATAAAAAGAGTTAAAACATTGGTTAAATCACATTTGGAAATGTAAATATGACTTACCCAATGTTTTTTCTTTTGATACACAAAATATTACCCTGCTAAATGCTATATTTTCTTACAAATAATTAAACATATATTTCAAAAATAAAAAAATATTTAAGCAGGCTCATATTTGTTTATTATGGTAGTTGTTGTTAAATGTCAACCGGTTTGTATTAATTTGCAATCGGATTAATTATGCGAAGGCCAGAATATTACACAAAACAATAATTGATAACCAAAATACTAAACTGCATTTATGTGGACACATTCATAAAATCTTTTGTACAGGATGTGGTGGCAAACTGCTATGGTCAAATCCATTTATATAAAAAAGAAGTTTATATAAAGTGGGTCCCAAAAATGGTTTTAAAATACAGGGCCTAAAATTATTTAAGTCATGAAAAATTTATATGTTTACAAAACTATTGAAAATTAATCATAGAAAACCTTTAACAAAAAAATAAAATAAAAAAATAAAAAAATAAATAAAAAGAAAAAAATACTAAAACTAGTATGTGGAGATTAAGGAAAAGTACTCGTTTTGTCTATAAACAGTAGTTAAAATATTTGTTTTTACAATTGTCTTTACCGACCTTTCGCAAAATATAATATACATGTCCCAAAAGAAACAATCATCATTTAAAATACTACAGGAACTGTAAAATTAAGTACTTTATAAATGATTTAATGGATATATATTTATTCTTCTAATATGATTTTTCGTTTAAAGTGTCTATATTTTATTGGCAAATCAAAGAATTTAAGGAAAATTAAGCAATCTTTATACAAGTATAGTTTTAAATTTTAAATTGTTGATTAGTAAAGTCTATGAATTACGTTAATCTGTCAAAATAAACCTTTAAAACATATACATATATATATATATATATATATATATATATATATATATATATATATATATATATATATATATATATATATATATATATATATATATATATGTATATATATATACTATATATACATATATATATATATATACATATGCGTGCTGGTGATTGACCACCCAAATGACTTCCAGCGGCTGGTGATGACCCAATTGGTGCGTCAAACTTATGTTTTATTTTTCATTTAGGCCTCTTATTATAAGTAATTTATCTAAAGTTATTGGCAATTTTTTAAAAAGTAATATTAATCTACAGGTTAAAGTGATTTTATAGACTGTACTAAATAACAAATAAAAAAGTTGCTATATTTAACAAAAGTGCAGAAAAGGCGGTCACCGGCCGCTGCTGGAAATGACCATCACCAGTCATTACTGGTGATGTTACTGGTGAATATATAAACAACAATAATAAGCTTTCTTTTAAAAAAAAGTTTACCACCTTTTTATACCCATATTGATTTGTACTTAACTTAAAATATTAAATAAAGAAAATAAAAACCAAAAAATTTTATTTTTTATAAATGGAACCTAAATAAAAGAACTACGGTTTATAGCCTAATTATTGCTTAATAACCTTGGATAATTATCCACCATTAAATCTTTATTAAATTGTTGCTAAATCTTTTACAACCTTTAATTACGATCTTAAATGGTATACATAGTAGACAATATTTAGGGTATAAATTATTTTGTGGTGTATTAGAAAAACGCCGTTTATATTTTAAATTAAATAAAGATGAAATATAACAATATATATTCCTCACTGAAAATAAAGCTTGAAGTTTAACAGCTTTTGGTAAATAATATTTAAACGTTTTTTTTCTTTAATTAATTTCTTTTATAAGTTATATTAACTAAATGCTGGTTGGGGCGTGCGTTTTCACCACATGTTCTTATTTATAATATCTACATCACTAACATATTATTTGGGTTCTTTAAACAAACTTAAAGTTATTTTAACTAAATTAAATGTATTTACATTTATTTAAAATAGAAAACCCGGCGTACCGGTACAGCTTATTTACTCTTTTACCATTTCTATGTTTACCCAAGCAAAACACACTCAACCTTATTTCCGCAATTTTGTTTTCAGCTGATCGCCAAAGATCCGGCAACACTGCACGGCGTCATTGACTGGTGACCGGGCCCAAAACCGAATTCGTCAATTTTGAAACGGATGCTGTAGGGCAGCGGAAACCTAATAAAACTATTGATCCTGTTTTCGATTTAGGGATGAGTGTTCGATGTTATTGGGTAAGTTTAAGATTTTTTTGAAAAAAAATTAGAGTTTTCAAATTAGTTTTCTTTTTTATTTTATTTAACAAACTATTTATTTGTTTTAAAATAGAAATTTTGTTTTGCTCAGCAAGCGAGTTTTATATTTTTGTAATTTACTTTAACCAGTTATTGGTCCACGGTTACAGAAAAATAGCCATAAAAGACTACTATTTAAGTTATCTTTGATGGGTTAATCGTATAGTAACTCCTGCAAATACAAGCAAAGCTAAGAAAGTGTTAAAATTAAAATGTGTATTAATTTTATACACGAGTTTGTTTTTTAATTTAGTTTTCCTAGTGGATTTATACGATATAAGCGTTTAAGTTATGAACTAAGTCTATCTAAGTAGAGATCAATTCAATAGTAAAAAGCCACAAGCTTCATACAAGTAAGGACGGCAGTCAACTGTCGCTGTCTAAACGTGTCGTTTAAATAGTGTGCGAGCAACAAAAAGGAGAATAATAGAATGTTAGACAGAAGTGATGACCGCCTAGCGTTTTCATTATTGACGTTTACTCCCTTATCGATTCATTAAGATGCGTTTTAAAAAATATTGCGTTATTTTTCATAAACACTGCCTTTTTATAATAAAATCTAGACACGCGGCAGCGTATTAAGCAAAGAAACTGTCTACAATGCCGATTGTAATATTACAAGAAACACTTGGCACTACTTTTAATCTTACCTAAATCTAAAATCTATTTAAAGTAAACACATGAAACTACGTGTGTTTATATATATCCATAAGAACAATCAAAAGCCCAAATTTTATAAAGCCAGCTTAAACGGATAAACATATGAAGGTCCAAAAGTCGTCAATTTTCTTCTGACTGACCCCATACAAAACAGTTTTTTTATTGTAGCGTTTAAACCGCTACCAGTTAATACTTAAAACTATCCCAATATATGTATTATTATATTTGCGATAAAACAGAAATATACGTGTGTCCCATGTCCCATAATACGTGTTACAAAATAACAAATGAACCAAAAATTTTAGAATTTATAATTATCTTTTTGGGAAAATGGGCGCATGGTCCAAAATCAATAAAAATATGACAAAATTGTATAAGTAAATGATGATGAAGAATTAAATTTTATGTCAAAATTTAAAGCTAAAGAATTAAAGTAAAAACTAATTTAAAGACCAAAAAAAAAAATACATTTAATTTAAATTAAAAATTACATTTTAAAATTACACTTTCCTAATTTAGCCGGCAACTTTATACTAGGTATTTCAGCATCTAACTTTTTTGCTTGCTGTAGCCCGGAGACCCCGTATTTGCAAAAAATCGAAAAATGAGATTTTTTATTGTCGGCAGATATAGTAATAGGCAAAAGAACTGTAAAGTGAATTAGGTGCAAAACTCATCATTTCGTGAGATATTAAGCCTGTAAATATTCGGTTAGATGCAAAACTCTGTAAAAATATATACATGTCAAAATGCAAAAACCGCGTAATTAGCGTCAACCAATCCCATTGGAGTATTTTTAATCACGTGATCAATCCTGGAACACCGGCACGTGTCTATCTCTGTATTATGTTTGTTTATTTTCAGATTGAAGTTTGAATTTGTTAGTCGTGTGTGTTATTAACAATAGATGATAATTCTCTGATTCTATTTTGTGAAGCAGGAAAAACGCCGAAACGACCAGTAAGAAAAGAAAACTGGAAAAGGTCCAAATTAAAAGCGCAAAGGTACGTTTGACTGACTTGGTTCGTAGAAAAACTTCAGCTTTTTGCAGATGGTTGTGGGGGCAAAATAAAAACACCACCCTAATGTCCATGTTAGCATATTGGCTTGTAATGGAAGCACCTGCTCACATCAAGAATTTGGAAATTATATTTCCTATGGTAGGACACTCTTTTTGCCCCCGACCGAGTTTTCGGTTTAGTAGAGAAACAAATAAAAAAACAAAATGTTATCGTTGGTCGACGAGAATATGAAGATATTATAGCAAAACACTCTACAGTTCTGAGATTGACAAATTGTGACTATCAGTGGGAAATATTTGACTGGAAGACTGAAGCTGCTAGAGTAATAAAAAAACCGGGACTATGGCATTTCAAGTTTAACGAATCAAAGAGATTTATTTTTGCGAAAACACAAACACTTAATGCTACCATTCAAGGTGAAATTTTATACAAGTCAAATTTAGGAGTTCCTCGCAGTGTAACAAAAAGAAATCATAAAATTTCAAACATGAGACCCAAGAAGATGAAGATTGAAAACTCTTTGAAGGGAGACAAGTCTTCAATTGACATTTTATTGAAGAAACATTACGGAAATGAATGGCGAAATTTACCTGAGTTGGAATTCTATAAAATTATTGACAAAAATGTCACAGAAGCCCAGAATAGAACAGACCCAGACGAGGAATACGAGAGTGAAGAAGAAGAGCCAGTCCTAAAAATTAAAAAAAAATGTTTTTATTTATACTAAGTAAGAATGTATTTTTCGTTTTGTATTTCTATAATGTTTAAGCGAATAAATCATTCGAAAGTACATGCAGTTTTACCTACATCACAAGAAATAAGTTAAAACTATCATTTCACCTCAAATGCAAAACTCGGTAAATGATTGCCTTAAGTGCAAAACTCTGCACTTGCATCTTTTATTTGCCGTTTTTCAGTCCGTTAGGCCATCTGTAGGTACAAGTCGAAGGCTGTTGATCGGTATGATAGGTTACTTTTATTAAAAACATTTTCGATGCACCGGGGAAGTAGCAGCTACGAGAAATACGTTTTTATCGTCTACTGTAAAATTAGCAAAATTGCAAGTACAGAGTTTTGCATTTAGCGGGCCTTAGCAGCTAGTAAAAATGAAATTTTGAAAATTTGTGGACCTATTCAATTAAACCTGAGCAATTTATTTCAATAAAAATAAAGGGGGCATCCCAAAACGAAAAAGATCCCTCTTGCACAAAACAGGAAAATCTGGCAACGGTGCGGATATTACTATTAAATTCTTTATGCTCAATAACTTCCAGATACCACATTTTTTAAATGTAGATATATAGCGGTTTTACAGATATTTAAGAGTTGCAGTTTTTACTAACCCCATATAAATTAAATGATGATATCATTTTATCAGAAATATACACCATTTTTCTTTTATATAATATTGTTCCCTCATATTGTTAATTGGTTATTGTTATTATTAGTTATTAAATTTCGTAATATTGCACGGCAGTACCCAAAGTAAACTTTTGTAAATTCCACATTTTATTCTGCTTTCGGAAAACACTTTAAACTATCTTTATAAATATGCTAATGCTAACTTTATTATTTATATAAATAGAATCTGAGTCATTTCTTATGTTTTAGGTGTCCAACGGATATTAAAAACATTGTTTTAAGATTTTCAAATATTAGTACCTAGCCAAGTAATAGTTATATTTATGATTTTAATTATTAAAATTTATGGTAACTAAAACGTCTGTTACAACACTTATTAATTGTCTTAAAAGTCCTATCTCTACATATATCACAATTAAATATGTTATTTAATAATTTAAATAACGCTTGTTTCTTCTTTTTTATTATACACTTTCCACAAAAATTATGGCATATGCTCGATTTTTTCCATTAGCTTTAATATAAAAATGCTTTAATTTAAATGGTAATATATTTTTTAACAATTCAGTTATCAAGACAATAGAAGAAAAGAAAATGGTAAAGAAAGGTCAAGCTATAACTTCCGCGCAAACGTTATTTGCTGTTAACAATACATCCTACAGGGAAACTAAAGGCTTAAAAAATCATTTTTGAGCGTCCTTTATGATGTGCTGTTGAAAGAAAGTAATCACATTAGTAATTAAATTGTACCCTTGCTCATTCTTAATATTTTCTTTAATTAATTGTGTTGATAATGTGTCATTTATTAAAAGAAATATAGGCATTTAAAAATTAATAAAAAAAATTATTAAAAGAAATATAAGCATTTAGAAAAATCCGATAATTTGTTTAGTTGATAAATCTATTTTTATAAACTTGTTGTGTTGTCTAATAAAATAGGTTAGGCAATCTCTTAAAAAATAATAAAAAAACTTAGCTATCAATGTCGGTTAACATCATGGAAATATGAAATTAATTTTAAATAATAATTAAAAATGTAATAAAATGGGTGAAAAGAGACACTATGGATTTGTTTAAATTAAAAAAAAAAAACATTTTCCACGACCACATATAAAAATGACATAAAACGCACTCCTTGATCCTTTAGAAAACGAATAATATCACACGCGTGTAATTTTCAACACTGGTGTTGAAAAGTACATATGACAGATGCTTAATTTCCGTTAAAATGATATTTACAGTATATTTTTAACAAACTAAAGGTGTTGACTTACCAGTGCTATCACACATTATCTTTTTTCACATTATATTCATTTTAATTTTATGTTTAAGGGTTTATTAGTTTATTTATAGACATTATTTTATAGCAAATGCTTTTAATAATAATAGGCAACCCATTAAATATTGCAAGTGTCTAAAGCTTCAAATGCCAAAGTAGGGATTTCGATTTGTAAAATTTTAACCTAACCACAAAATGCCAGGCGTTTTTTTTCTAAATAAATCTTACCCCTGGCAATTGCCTTGCAGCAACGCCATAAACAAAGCAGTCTCCAGTAAATCATAAATTGTTAGAAAAAGGGTAATATCTGGTAAAATAAAAATTAAATTGCCATTAAATTAGAGTTAAAATTTAATCTAATTCCTTTGGGACTGTAAGTTTTGATTAGTGCATAAACTTTTTAAGGATACTAAAATAAAAACACTAAATACTTACATGCTTTTACATACAATAAAAAGTAATTTCTTTATTTGGATTTTATGGCATTGACATTGATTAAAGTCTAAGCTTTTGTCAGATTATCTTGCCTGTGTTTAAATTATTTATATACCAAAAATCCTAAGTTAGTTTTTTTTTATTTTTGGTCGTAGGAAAAATATTGTACATGACTCGTGCCAAAAGTAATTTTCACACTCGTGGTATTGTCGAACTCGGCTATCGCCTCGTGCGACAGCATTCCCACTCGTGTGAAATTTAACACTTTCGACACTTGTTATGTAATATACTATTTTTTATAAAGGTAAAAAAACCATAGATTACATAGACAATATGTAATAAATAAAAGATTTATTACGCCATAAATATCCAAATAAATTTTGGCTTGTTGTTAAGCAAAAGGTAAAAACATATTCAGAAATATAGGTATGTTTGAAGTAATTGACTAAAATTTGCCTTGAGAGACTTAAAGTCCTAATAAACAGCGGTGGCTGGTGCTGACCAATTTGGTGGGCACAACCCGCACATATGTAAAACTAATGTTTAAAATTTTATGTAGGCCTATTATTATAAGTAATTAATCCATTTTAATCATACTATGTTAAATAGTAAAACAAATGACGGGCGAAAGTGAGTACCTCCTATATAGCAATATATTATTAACACCAAAATAATTGGCTTTTAAGTTTTTTGTTTTCTGATTTATTTTCTTAAAACAAGGCATTTTAATAATAGTTTTGCAGGAAAAGAAATTCTAGTAGTTTCAAAACTACCTTTAAAACTATTATTTAATTTCTTAAAATACTTTGTTTAAGGGTATTCTAAAACCAAACTAAACAAAGAAAAGTTTTTACACCAAAGTAGTTGGTTTTATTTTTTTTGTTTTCTGATTTATTTTTCTAAAACTAGGCATTTTAATAATAATTTTGAAGGGGAAAAAATTCTAGTAGTTTTAAAAATACCTTTAAAACTGTTGTTTAATTTATTCAAAATACTTTGTCTAAGGGTATTCTAAAACCCAACTAAACAAAGAAAAGTTTTTCTGAACCAGTTGCGCCACGGCCGTTTATTTGTTTGGGGGAAGGGATGGCTTTAGTTCCAGTTTACAATGTATTTGTGCCTTAAATCACTAATATGTCTTAAATGCTCTTCTCTTTTAGGGAGTCTAATGGCCATCCTGGGAACCCTTAACTGCCCGAGAACTAACTGTGTCCCTGTCATAAATAATTTATTAACTTTCTTTGCAATTACTTACCTAGTAATTAGTAATCTCTAGGTACACAATTGCAACCTTATTTTTTGACTCTGAACTATTTTTTTGTAGAAATAAAAATATTTATTTTACCTACTAATCTTGCACAGATATTACTATCAACCCATGTTTTCCTACATATTAGTCAATTTTTATTTATTTTAGATACCACACATTGTACTTAAAACCATGTAAATATTTAATAACTCCTAAAATGTTTTTACAGCTTTGATGATATTTTGTATGAAAAATAATCTGTCAAAAATTAAAATAAATTTTTATGTTGTGTAGCTAATGCCCACGTCAGACCAAATTACATATGTCCCGTTATACTCATCAATATACGAAAAATTATATTTAAATTAATGGCATTTATAGCCTATTGCCAAAATAATGACTTAATTAAAAATTCTAGTCAAAAATTATGTGGCTTGTTAAATTTGTAGTGGGACATTGGTAAGTTGAACTAATTTTGGGCACTCAAGGTCTTTAAAGGAAAACACTTTTGCACATTTTAATTTTTGACTTTGGGAGGCAACATTTTTTTGCTACTTTCACCCTTTGATCTGCTACCCTCTTGCAGGGGAAGATTCACGTCCGAAATATTAATTAAAAGAGAGGTCAAGTGATACCTTATTTTAATGGTTTCTCAATCCTGATTACAACCGCCAAGTTTGAAGTCTTTGGTATTACTTCCGTTAAAATGACACCTTGCCAAAATTTTTATTTTAATTTTTATTGTTTATTATGAACTAATTTGTTAAAGCAAGCTACTTTAAAACTAAAAGGATATGATAAGAAACTCTTACTCTTTCTGGCGAGGGGGTGTTTACGCCTTAAGGGTGAATCACAGCCTTTAATTTATATCTTATTTTGAAGATCTTTTTTAACCCTTATTATATTCCTTAAGTTTTAAAAGAGTAGCTTGCTTTTATAGGTAATTTATTATGCTACATTAAAAAAAAATAAAAAAATCAGAATTTTAAGATTTTTCCATATCAACGAAAATTGCACTCACCCATTTGTCAACTTCTTGATAATTATCGCTTGATTACAGCGTAGTCTGCCCTACATTGTCAAATCGACAATTATCGCTTAATTACAGCGATAATTTCATAGTAAATCGAAAATCGCACTGACATGTTTTTAATCGCTGAATGAGATAACCACATCTAACAAAAGCTTTGTTTATTTAATATGTCAGTTTGGCATTTTGTAAATTTGCAAACATTTTCGTATAAAAATATATATGTCTTTACTGACTATTAGTTTTTTTTTAAGATTTGTTTTGATTGTATTGTTAACCACATCGTCCAGACAAATTATGTCTTTTGTTTGATAGTTTCTTTTCGATTAATGTTCTCCATCTGTTCATTCGTGCATCAAAATTATTAATAATTTTGATGCACTTATTCTTTATTACCCCGATAATTGCATAGTTGAAATAAAAAATGTGCTCTGTGTCTTTAATAATTATTAGTTAGGTTCTTTTTAAGATTTGGTTTTTGTTGTATTGTTAAATAAATTGTTTGGAAAATTATCATCCCTTTCATTTGATAGTTTCACTTTCTTTCGACTAATTTTCTCCCTAAATTACATTCGTGAGTCAAATTCTCAGATAATTTTGTTTTCAAGTAGCATGTCTTTAAGAATGGCCTCACCCAGTAGTTTTTAGG
Organism: Listronotus bonariensis; assembly: GCA_014170235.1. Classification (NCBI taxonomy): domain Eukaryota; kingdom Metazoa; phylum Arthropoda; class Insecta; order Coleoptera; family Curculionidae; genus Listronotus; species Listronotus bonariensis. The sequence continues at coordinate 175,183 of JACEGR010000988.1, forward strand.
CAACACAGCTTCGCAAACTATTGATAATTTGATGCACTTGTGTGAATTATTCTGATAATTTGTATTATCCTGAAAATTCGAAAAATGAAATGGTTCTTATTAATAATTATTAGTTTCTTTTTTTAAGATTTGGTTTTGTTGTATTGTTAAACAAATTGTTTGGAATTTTATTATTCCTTCTCATTTGATAGTTTTCTACTCCTTTCTTTGACTACTTTTCTCCCTAAATTACATTTGTGAGTCAAATTCAGATAATTTAGCTTTCAAGTGTATTGCTCTTTAAGAACTACTTTCCGTTCATTTTCACATTTATGAAAGAGCCCTCTCTCCATTTGGAGTCGGGCTCTATCGCCCAAATATGAAAATGAACTCTAGTAGTTTTTAGGCAATACGCTTCAAACAAAATTATTGATAATTTTCATGCACTTGTAATTACCCCGATAATTGTCAAAATCGAAAATTGCACTGTGTTTCTTATTTAATAATTATTATTTCTTTTTAAGATTTGGTTTTTGTTGTATTGTTAAATAAATTGTTTGGAATTTTATTAATCTTTCATTTGATGGTTTTACTTCTTTAAGTAGTTTTCTCCTCAATTTCATCTAGAATCAAAAATAATCAGGATAATTTAGCTTTCAAGTGTATTGCCTTAAGAACTACTGTGCATTCACATTTGGCGAAAGACCCCTTCTCCTTTGGAGTCGGGCTCTTGCCAAAAATATGAAAATGAACTCTAGTAGTTTTAAGGCAATATGCTTTCAAGCAAATGATCGACAATTTTGATGCACTTGTGTAATTACCCCGAAAATTAATAATCGCAGAGACTTAAACTTGGCAGTTGTAACTGAAATGAACTGAACGTGGTGAGCACTGTCCATTTTTAAAGAGTTCCAGGCTCTTGAAAGGGGACAGTAATATCTTTAACTGAAAAATTTTGACGTGTCTCCAGCGTTTTTGCTTAAAAATAACTGGAGTAGTTTTAAATTAATAAGGTTTATTTGTCGTGCCACCACCTACAAATTCTTATTTATTTTTTTGTAGGTAATGACAACATTGAACAGAAAGTATGAAAAGAATATATTCCATAAAGATGCATCAGATTTTCGTTCTTAAATGTAGGAGACAATGAGGAATTATGGACAGCATTAAGGATGGCACAGATTTTATGGTCAACAGTGATACATAAAGAAATTTTTAAAATAACGACTAAAGAGAGAATAAAGAAAATTGAACAACAAAAGCAACAACCGATTAGACATTTTTTCCCCAAACTCTAAATCGCCAAAAAGTGTAAAAGTAACCCAAGTGAGGTACCATAAATTAAAGACAATGACAGGCAATTAGAAAGGCAAACTTTTTTAATTTTAGGGTTTAGGAAAATGATACTGTATTAGGCATTACAAAAGAACTATATTTAAAAGTTAATTTCAAATGGTGCGTGCGGTTAATAAGAGTGTATATTTATTTAAAGGTGTACATGACATAACGTCGGGTAATGGGTTGCAAAAATACGTATCCATTAATTATTGTTTTTTTTTAATAGAGAAATATCTGTTAAGAAAATGATATATATTTTATTAATGCTCAATTCATATTAACAACTTTTACCTAATCTTATTCTACACGTCCTATCGTTAAAAGCAGAATTGCAACAGTTCATTTGAAACTAATATGGTCCAAATTAGACGATAACTTCAACTTCTTCTTTAAATTAAACCGAAAATCCTGCGTGATCGACTATTTCTTCCCGCTATAATTACTTAATTGTTCTGAGCATAAAAATTCAAATTTTCAAGTAGATCCGTAAGAGATATCTTAAACATAATACAACAAGGTTCTTTTGTTAGCAAAAAATCAAGATTGTTCTTCAAAAGTCGACTTGGTTTATGGAGCAAACGATGTTGATAATAACTTCTATTTTTAACTAAACTATTCCACTAAAAATTTTGTTTTTTATGATATTATTGGTTAAAAGTTATAAAAACTGGTAATAAAAACATATTTTAATAAAAATAAATGGAGTACTTTGGTGCATAACCTTTTGATTTATTGTTTTTATAGTTTAAACTTTCTTTAGGACTTTAAACTCTCCCAAGAGAAAAAATATTTAGGGATTCAAAATTAAGCAGCCTACCTATGGGATACTCTTAAAACCCTCCTAGTGCTCCTATGACATTTTGTTTTGTCATAGTAGCATAAATAGAAAAACAGTTATGTTACCAACTTGTGTGTGTTTAAGTGGATTTGTCATCACGGGATTTCGTTAAAAATGCTGGGCAATGAAGGAAAATGTACGATGTTGTATTTGTTGTATCTGGCGGTTCTAAATGTAAATGGTCAAGAACTTACGTTTGGGTTTATATGTACTGGCTTGATACGCTGACTGTTATTCATTATTTGTGTGATTAAGGTTGGTTAGACGTAATGATGCCTAATATGCCACAAACAAAAAATTAGGTAAATTTATGTACATATTTTGTCACTTTTTGATTCTAGACACTCATCTTTATCAGCTAACTGACCGTGTTTTAATATTGTTAATTTGAATCATCCATTATAGTCCAGGTTACAAGCTTAAAATAAAAACCCATATTTCTTGTTTCAAGCATAAACATTGTAATACTTAGCCATCAACGGATATTGGTCGATAGACATGATACACCCTGTATAAACAAACTAATTATAGTAACCGCATCGAAGATTGAAATTTTAAAAAGAATATTTGTACAAATACTTACTTACAATAACAAAGTAGTAATAATTTCTATGTTTTACAGTGCTATATAGAACGTAGGGAAATCCCACGCAAATATAAGGGGGTCAATTTATTGGCTCCCTCTGAACATTTTGCAGAAAAAAATATAAAATAACTTTTTGAAGAAAACCAACAAACCCTTGCGACAACTTTCAAAAAAATAATAATAATAATGGGGCAATATTGGAATTTATTCAATTAAATGTATTTTCTCGGATCCGGGTAAACGCAACCGTTACTGGCACCTGTAAAACGGGATGTTGTCACTCGACATGGGAGAAAACGGTTAATAAATCAGTGACAGCCTTGCGAGAAATCATTTGCTGGTGGCTGCTGTCCGTTTGGTTTTTACCCGAACCAAAAATTTGGTAATTTTGCAACTACATTTTTAATTGAATAATTCGCAAGATTCACACATTAATTTTTTTAAAACTTGCACATGGGTTTGTCAAATTGGTCTCTTTTAAGAAGTTATTATATATATTGTTAAATGTACAGGGAGCCAATAATAACTCTTTAAAATATATATGGAATTTCCTATGTTCCTGCTTTGCAAATGCACCACCCGGTATGTGTTTATAGTATTATTGCTACATCAGTTTTATGATGCAGTTAAAAATATGTTACTTTTAATTAAATATACGTAATAATTTAAACATTAAAAAGTATCTTTGATCAATATGACATGTATATCAACGACATTTTAAAATAAATTATTTTTGGGTAAAAAATTAGGGCCAAATTTAAAGATCTTTGAGGTTTAGGTAACTATCTAAAAATATATGAAACTTAGACCTTAGAATAGGGTCGGGTAACCCATGCACTGAAGCCGCTCGGCTTTTTTTATGTCTGGGTAATGTCAGCCTCGACGACCTACAGCTTAACGTGGGCTCCGAACCACTTGGTCCTTCCTAAAAGTAAATGTAGGATATTAATAATACAAGCTTGCAAAAAAAAAGTCAAGACATAGAGGGTAGACCCCAAAAACTATAAGTATATAATAAAAACTTTAATTTCCTTTACTCCTGTTCACACACGCCATTCGCTAAAAATTGAACTTTGGGTATGATAACCCCAGGAATGATTCTACATATGTTTTAAGATTTAAATTCTTTTTAGCTTAGTTTTTTATTATAAAAACCTATAATATATTTTTAGTGTTTGTAGGAGAAAACGGAATTAAAAAAAGGTATAAGTTCGGAACGACCTCACAGAACCTTTCTAAAACACCGTTTTCTAAAACTAAAAGAGATAGGTGATGGGCATATTAGAGGTTACCTTACAATATCAGAATAGCTAAAAGAATTTAAATCTTAAAAATATGTAGGGTGTTTTATTAAAATTCTAGCAGGGGGTTATCATACTTAGGTAGTCTGATTTTACAGCACTTAGAGCCAAACAGGAAGTAGTATTGGTACGTTTCTTCCTAAAGGTAGAGTCTTTTAATAGAAGGGGTTTTAGGCATTTTTAAATTTTTGTGATGTTCATTTGTTTTTCCATAAAACTGTATATTGTGCCACGTTTCAACATTTTTAAACGCGATGTTTTCCAAAACCAAAAAGTTAGCCAGCATATACTTGTGTTTTATATTTGGAATGAGACTTTGTAAAAATTTATCCTAAAAAATATTTATTGTAATATCAAGTTTATGGGTCACTTCTGTTGGGCGTTCTTACTAAGTTCATTATAACCTTTAAATTTTTGAAACCATAATGATTGCACCAAAGAAAACAAATGGCTGAATAGTAATTTCTGTTGATAAGATGCACTCTCGGAGGTTTAGAGGGCGAAGTTGTGAATTAAATCACATACAACTACATGTAAGTAAAAGTAGAGTTCTAATTCTTACATTCCAAACATTATGGTAACTTGTTTAAATTATTTCTCCAAGCTAAAATATTTACTAATTTTTTTTCTGATAAGTCATTTTTTCCTTGGCAATAATTTTCCACAAGCTAGCTAAAGTATAGACAAAAGTTTAAGAATGACCCTGTGTATTTAAATAGAATTATCTTTAAAACATCAGTTTATTTTTTAAAATATCTATCTTGAGCAGCCAAACTCTTGACACTTGTGGTCCTGCAGTCTCTTTGCAGCTCTACTTAACCGGTATACCTTTGGGGGCGTCTATAAAGTACGTGAGGCGTATTTTTTTTTGGATCCCCTTTCCCTCTGGCAAGATTTGTTTTAACCCTTCCCTCCCCATCCCCCAATCTCATGTGATATTTATGGGAATGCAAAAAGGCACCATTTCTCAAATCGGAATTGATTTTGTCGTCAAAATAATTTAGAAAGAGCAAAAAATAAAAATAAAATTTTTGACCCAAAAAGTAACACTGCATCACAGTATACATTTTTCCTGGGAGGACCTGCCCAATTTTTTTACTTTATTCTGGTTCAAGCGAAAGAAAAATAACGTCATATTTACACACACCCCGTACGGTGTAATTTAAGTCGACCCCATTCCCCTATAAATGCCTTACGTAATTTTATGGATGCCCTCTCTCCATCTTTATTGCAAACAGAAGAATAATAGTATAAACACATGAATATTTTCTGAAAATACTTGTAGTAAACTTTTTCAAGTAGTATAAAAAATCTTGAGCTTTTGACTGCTCTTAGCCGTCGTTCATTAGATGTTGTCCTATGTTTTAAAACACTTAGTATATTACAAACAAGCAAATGCTGACGTTAAAGCGTTTACTTTAACATAGCTTATCGACATAATTCTTTAAATTTGTCATTTTATAACATATTAGGGAGTACTATTAAGGAAACGTTGTTTCAAGGATTACACATTGATAAATATTGGTAATACAAAATTAGTTTTCATGAATTGTAAAAATCGATTACGCTAGTCTTGAAGAAGAATTTTAAAGGTGGCGAATTGCTTTATTCTTCCTAATGAAAGAAAACATTTTGTTTGAATTAATGGTCTACTTACAGCTCTTTATTTGGCAAAAAGGTTCTGTATAATTTTAATTAGCCTGAAAAAGATTTCCAAATTAATGACCATATTTATTATAAAAGTCAATTTTGATGAATCATTTGCCCAAAAATTATCTATATTAATTGGGGTTAGCATCGGTCTTAAAGCTGTGCAACTATAAAAGAAATATTTATAACAAAATTAAAGCATATAAATAAAGTGTCAAGCCGCTTTCAAGAGTTTTTCGGAGATGACAAAGAAACATAACTTGCTCCAGGGTTTCTGTCAATTTTTCTATTATTTTTATAGTGACTTTTGTAAACTTAATCAGCACATTTGCATTAAAATAATTTATTCTGAAAAAATGATTTAACATATTAAATGTAACACCGCTTCACAAAATAAAAAAAAGGTTCAAATTCAGATGTAATGTATGTTTATACAAAATCTTATTTGTCTTTTTAGCTTAAAATAAAGATATGTAATAAATATTTTGGAGAAACTTAAACTTTTATATATTATGAAGGACTATTTTGCTTTTGCAAAATGTGTTACCAAAATTAAGATTACTTTTAAAGATATAAACATATTTTGTATTATAAAATAATTATTAAAGGTTAAAAAACTTGCTTTGACTAGGTGCAACTCACTAAACATAAGTTGATGGGCTTGCGGTCGAGATGGCTTTTATAATAATTCAATCATAAAATAATAAGTTCACCCAACCAGTCAATTTATTACCTCAAAAGTAATGTGAAGAGTCAGATCATTAGTCATTTTTACTACTAAAGTTTTTCAGCATTTTTAGTCAGATCTACAGTACTTTATAATAAAAAAGTTTTCCACATTTTAGAGTATGGTCCGAGGGATCAGTTCACGTCTGGCAGCATCGGTAAAACCACTTTATGATTAGATTATTATAAAATAATTTCGATCGGAAGCCCCTTGAACCCATGGGTTAGCGGTTGCAACCCTGTTTTAGTAGGTTTTCTTAACTTAATAATTGTTTTCTACAATAATTCATTTTAAGTATTTCAATTTTTTTTTATATTATTGCAATATAAGAATAACCTTTAATATTATATAAAAAGTTTAGGTTTTATATAATTATTAAATATCTTGAGAAATGCTAAGTAATATTTTGTATAAATTTATATTCCCCAAAAACAAATAACTATAAAAAAGTTATGTATATGCTTTTCTATGCATGTTTGCCTTCTAATCAATAAAGACAATATAGTCACAATATTTTTTCAACTTTAAAAAGGAAAAAAATGGTAATAGTATTGGACATGACCGCCAAATTATTTTTATTTTTTGTAGATCATTTTTAATAAATGTGCAATTTTAAAGTTTTTATGTTTATTTTAATTATTGTTACTGTTAATATAAAGATTTTATATGTATTGACTATGCCTTGTTAATATTATCAGTTAGATACACCCTCTGATACTTTGTTAGTTCGTTTTCGCTCTGTCAAGGATTTCGACCGTCAGATAAAGTAACGTTAGTCCCTTTTTTATTTTGAAAGAAAAACTTTTGGTTATTTGAGCTCTGTATCTTATTTTTTTGGTGGAAGAGTTTTTGTTGAAGCATTTTATATGAAGTCAATATAAAAATGCCGGCCCATAAAAAAATGTGTAATTTTATTTCTGCTAACACTTAGTGCGTGCGCTTTGGTGCCGAATACCATAAGCATATTATTTATAAAACAAATCTTGCAACAGATAAATATCAGACAAGTAAATTATAAGAATTATTACACAATGTTAGCTACTTTAAAAAGCATGAAGTCGTAAAATAATTATATTATGTATTTGTAAGGGTACTTTTTAGCAGTTTTTATTTTTTTGCCAAACCTTGTGGGCGTCGGGTTATCAGATGTATAACCGTCTTTCCTGTTCCGTTAATTCGTTAAAAAGCATCGAAAACAGGTAGTTTTTGCATTTTTCAGCACCTTAGCCATGTGGTAGTGTCACCACGACGTTACTTTTTTAAATAAACACTACCTAAAATATCTCCCTGGCTGGGAGTTGATCTAGGCTTTGGTTAGAGATCATGTGAGTATTTGTTCACTGCGCTAGACTTTGGGACAGGTTGGGACATAATTAATAATAATAAGACTCACATAGTTTTACTGCTGTACTTGCATCAAGGATGCTGCGTCCTTAAAAAATCCATATTTCCTTAAAAATAAACACCTATACTAATTGCCATCAATAAACAAGAAATACCTTAGATTTCAATTCTTCCTTTTCATTAGATATGACCATAAAAAAGAAATACGCCTAAACGCGAATTAATATATTTAACACTTACTTGTTATAACCGAGAGTTACGTCACTGGATAATCGCTAGTAAATTAAAATTAATGGCTTTTGGTTAATCTGTTTTTATTTGCAATTAAAGAAAAAGGTAATGTAAATAAACAAAACATATGTACTTTTAAACTCGGTCGCATTAGGTGGGGTTTACGCCAAAGATGTTTTTGATAGATAATCTGGGTTTACTTTGAGATAAGTTAAACCACGATAATTTTGGCCAGCCTTATTTTTGTTTTAAACAGAATAAGGATTTAATATTTTTCATCAGAAATATTGCCCAAAATGGTAATACGAAAGAACCCATATACAAATCTAATAAATAAAAGCTATAGTTTTTGCGTAAAAGTTGTGTTTGTCTAAAACGGCAAATTTTTAATAAATTACCGTTTTTTATTCAATAAAAAAAACCATTGCCATGACCATAACTTTACTGTCCATTAAGTTTAGTGTTTGCAAATAAATGAACATTATATTTTCTATTTTTTTAGATTTAAATGGCCATATTTAAAACTATAGGACATGGTTACATCAAATGTCGTATTTTTTCGTAAAGCTGTCTTTAAAATATCTATTTATTGGTTGATGCTAATATACCGGATCGTTTCTAAATAAGAATGCCAGTTTACTATCCAAATTCCAGAGGGCCATGATTTCCAGGCGTAATAAAATTGAATACACATTCATTTAAAAAAGTATTTTTTGCAATAAATCGAAAACCCGATGTTTACATCTGTTTTTCTGGTTTGCAGCACGTTATTCAGCGGAAAAAATCCTATACTTCTTTGCTAATTTAACCAGACTTCGTATCTGCTGTTATAAACAAACGTGTCTGCAATACTAGTCAGTACTAATCAAACTTAAAATGTTAGCGCCAGAAACATCGGTTGTGGGGCCCCTTGCTTGAGGAGGGCGCGTAATCGATGACCCCGCCTGCATCCCCCTCAAATCCGGCCCTGACTTCAGCATTTTGCCGTATACCATTTATGCTTTATTAAAGTACTTTCAAAATAAACAGCTTTAGCAAGATAAAATTTTTTTTTTAATAATCTTAAAGGTTTGTGACTCTAAAGCTTCTTTATATTGAAGGTAATCGAGTATATTGTTTACAAATATAGTAGTGGTATTCCTATGTTGCTAAATAAGAAATATTAATTCTATAGCATATTTAAATCTTAAAATCATACATATTAATTTTCTTGGTACCTATGCATTTTTTAATGACCTCGTGCTGTGCTGCATGGTTGAATAATAATTACTAAATTTGGTTTGTTGCTGAGATTAAAGATTTAGACTGCTAGTGATTATGGTAGGCGCCAATTTTATATGATTCTTTTTATGTTTTTATATGCAATAATATACACAGCTAACATAAAAGAAATTAATAACACAGGAACGTTTATTTTACAAAAATATAAAGTAGAAATAGTGAGAAACTTATAGTTACTCTTGATTACTTGTTGCCTAATAAGAGAGCTAGCTAGATTTTCAAATTAAAAATATTTAATTTTGCATGACTTTATTTTTGGATGACGATTGTTTTTACAGGTTGTTATCAGATCATTAATCAATTTGTCTTTGCAATATAATTAAACGTTTTTAAGAATTTGGTTGTTAAAAAGTATGTAGGTTAAAATACCAAATATTGATAAAAAGTTACTGCAACTGTCAAATAATAATAATACTATTATTATTGTACTAACTAACAATAATTTTATAAGATTTTCCCAAGCAGCAAGCATGACGTCTAATTGACGTATCTTTTTAGTCATTTTCGTCATATTTGGTGAGTAAAGACGTCATAGATGTAAAACAAAATGACGAGTGAAAATGACCCCTTAGAGTCACAGACAAAAGACATCAGTTAATGGCCTCATAATGACGTCTTTAAAATCACTAAGAATTAACTATATATTTTTTTAGAAAGCTAAAATGACATGGCTATTTTATTCAGTGAAATTTTATTTCTAATTATTAGAGAAAGAAGTGAAATAGAAAAACTCCTAACTGCTTGTAATTTCCTTGCACTGCAGGTCGCAGCTCTCGGGACACTGTCTAACTTGGAGATGCAGATTTTTATACTTGCAGAAGATATTTCTTTCAGAGCTAATTAAACTTACCAGCCACAGGCCGTTTCCTAACTATTTTGGTTCTCATCAGTACGGTGTAGGCGCTAACAGCCAGTTCCAAAAAGTTCTTATAAGAATCGAAGATGTTAAATAAACGTAGTAGTTTATTGTCCATAACGCCATCTTTCGGTAGTGTGAGTTTTTCTATTTCAATTTTGTAAAATTATTACTCTTATTTTTTCTGTTATATCAATAGTTCGGTTGGATTTTTGACACGAATCATATGCCACAAAATTTTTCTGGCGGGTTTTTCTAAACACGACGTCATTAGATTTTTATGAGCTAGTAAGACGAAAAAATGACGTCGAAAAGAAGTCACTTTAACGACGTCAAACACGTCGGTAAAATGACGTAAATGACGTCATAATTTTGGTCTGATGACGTCTTATGACCCAAAATGACTAAAAATACCGCCCTAATGACGTCAGCTTTCTGCTTGGATTGTTGCTTAGTGGGCCGTGATACCAGAATCCTTCCATAATAATATACAGAGTGATCATTTTTAAGTCTGCACTATGGCTAACTTCTTTATAACTCCTTAAAATATCTATTTAATGGTGATGCCATATACAGGATATTTTATTTAAAAAATGCCAGTTTACTATCAAATTTCTAAGGATGGCCATATTTTCAAAATTAAATTAAAAATTGTTTAGAACACATGAGGACTTTTTTTAATGGTCTTTGATAGATCTTTACAGAATAGTGATATAATATACAAGGTGTTCTATTTAAAAAGTATATTTTATGCAATAAATCGAAAATCCAATGTTGAATTGTTGTGCAGCGGAAAAAATGATACAACTTTGCTAATTTAACCGCCTTCGTATCTCCAATAATAAAGAAGTTTGCGACATAATTGCTGAAAACTAAAACCCAATTTTTAAAGAAAAAACTTTTAATTTTTTTTTATCATTTACAGAATATGCATTTAAGTAAATATTATTTTTCTGGTAAACTTAACAAGATTAAAATAAATTAAAGGACATAAAATTTGTATTTTAAATTCTAATCCTAACTAAATAAAATTTTCAGATACAATTTTATATTGGCGACCACTTTTTTGTTAAAAATATTCGTGTAAATACCACTTGTGACGCTATTAAACATATTAAATTTATTTAGAGTTAAGTACTAAACTGGCCTCTTAATGCCATACCTAACATGGTTAAATCAAGCAACATTGGATAAAGAATATGTAAGGTGTTTTACATAAACCATTTTTAAATATTTTAACTTGCGATGTCTTAAAAACAGAAAAATTTGCGGAATCATTTTGATATAAATAGCTGTTTAGCACTATAGTTTACTAACACCCTGGTATTTATTAGTTTGGTAGTTTCCTTTTTGAATTGAATTTTTCGTTGGAGTGTGAAAGTAGTGTGAAATGTTTTCTTTGGCTCTAAATATTTTTAAAAAATTGTTTATTAGCTTTTTGCCTTTAATTTTTTTATTATATTTTAAACAACATTTTATTTTAAAAAAATTCAAATATTATTTAGGTGTTTGTTACACATGTTATAAAATATTTAAAAACAATCAGGTCAGTATTTAAAAATATTGTCTCATAAACAAAAAGTTGTATTTCAAAATAGAAAGCAAAAAGCACCATGTAAGGGAAGTTTTATTTAAAAAATATCTAAAAAAATATTTTTAACAATGTTATTGCCATTAGCAAAGTGATTTCGTATCTTCTCCCATTTTCAAAGATATGAATATTTATACTTTTTAATTAATACCGCTTAATTTTTAGATGTAGAAAATGATAACAAAATTTATTTTTCTGAAAGGCTGACACAGTTTGGGTCTTTTAACCTATAAATTTATATAGGTTGTTATTATTCAGTGAACGTAAGGAATTTTTAGATTTGCTATATAGACTTATAGTAGTCCTAAGACCTTCAAGTTAATATACTTACACATATTTTTACCCTTTTATCTGCATTGCATAGGTAATATTTTTGCTTGGAATCTTACTTATAATGGGTTTTTAACATATCTTGCATTACACGTATTAAACTAAGAATTTAATTAAGTTTCTCAGACAAATAGCTTTAGCAATGAGGTTTTAATACAGATGGTAAAATCACAAACTATAACCTTGTTTAATGATATTTAATATTATAAAAAATTAAACCAAAAATGTATAGTACACTTAATAAAATCCTTGATTTAATTAATAAAAAGGTACAGAGACATTGTGTTATATCAATCGAAATTATTTTCTATTTAAAAAAATGTATATAATGTACAGGGTGGGCAAAATTGGGCGTTTTTATGAACTATATCAGTTATTACTAAAGTTTGGAGTTATTAAGGTACTATTAATAGGTAAAAAAATATACAGGGGTTTAATAAGAAAAACATTAAGTTGGCATCGTAAGTTTTGGACGCAACCCTGCATAAAAAATCTAATACTTTCTGTGGATTCTACTTAAAAAATTCTACAAAAACTGTCTTTATGGTTTTAACTATTTCTTATATTAAAGGATATATAGGGTAAAATCATAAACGACAATTTTTAATTTCCCCTTCGTATCTCTTAGATAAATAATTTTAATAAAGTTTTGACTACGCCATTTTAAGTTTCTTTAAAATCGAGGCCCTTAACACCTACATCGGTTTTTAATAACCCCAGTAATATCTGTGATAGCCCATAAAAACGCCTAATTTTGCCCACCCTGTACATTATTTATTTATATTGAACATGTATTTCCTAAATTACTTCGAATACTAACTAGACAGGATTTAAAATCTGTTGCAAATAAAAAACTATACAGTGAGGTTTTAAAGTCTTTCACCTCTTTTTAACTTCTAAACCCTTGGGTATATAGGATGTTTGGAAAATGCGTTAGAAAATTTTTAGGACTCAACTTTTGAAAAATAAAATGGTTTTGCTAAAAATTGCGTAAATTATGTGTAAATGTAATTTAAAACAAAAAAAAAATCACCATGTGAATTAAACAGAAAACTAAAATAAAAATAGCGATCTCCCAGAGTTAAGCTACAGGACTAATATTTGGTGAAGGATTTTTAATCAAATAGAGACATATGTTTTTAAGCACCCTAATTAGAGGCTATCTTAAGAGATAATAAAATTCTGATGACCGATTCAAAAACTACAGAATCAACGCAACAAATTGAAATTTGTATTTAATTTGTATAATAAAAACGTTAAGGGGTTGTAAATATATATCTTGATACCCGGTACTAGAAGCTTTAGGCTATGTACTTTTCCTACGTCATCTAAATCCTAATTTTATGCCGGAACATAACCTTAGTACCTTATAAGAGAAAACCAAGGTTACATTTTTGATACGCTTTGCTTGATAAATTGGTATATTGCCAAAAACATATTATTTGTTATTAAAACATTATAAGAACCTGTCAAGGTTCAGACATAATTATTTCGTTAGGATTAACCAATGGTTGTATTATGATGCATTTATTGACAAGCGTTAAATCGAAAAAGGTATTAATAAAAAAAAGTGGTTAAGAGGATCAACAAAGTGATGAAAAACTATATAATGTAAACGTGATTTGGGATTATTCTTTGGCTTTGTAAGGCATTACTAAAATGTTTAATTAAAATTAATTTTTAATTAAGATTAACTAATAAACCTATTGTTATTTTTAATTATTTAATGGTAATCCTAACTAAAATAATTTGTTTTAAAATTTATCCAAAAGTACGTTTATTATGGTGCTATCCAGTGGCGCAACTAGCCTCTGACTTTTGGGGAGCTTAAGCTCCTGTTTATAGAGTGTAATTGTCCAAAAACAAAAAAATAAAATAAACATTCAATTATTTTTAATTTTTGTGGGAACTAATAGCCATCCTGGGGGCTTAGCCCCCAATTGCTCCTATGGTCCTATTATAGATAAAAATAACTATAAAAGTTAAAATAATTGTAATTTTTTTATAAATATTATATTCTTTATACAGGGTGTTTTTAATTGCGGTGAGAAAATTTAAGGGCTATTCTTGGATCATTTTAGAAAAACAAGTTTATATAAGAATGCGGGTCCTCGAATTTTTGTTTTCAAGATACAGAGTGTTAAACTTTTCAAAAAACCTATTTTTAACAAAATTTGTTAGACTATTATAGATATAGGCGTTGTTTAATTGTTAAAGTATTTGCTGTTGTTGTTATATAATTGCTCATAAAAAAATTAAACACACAATTTATCATGAATAAATTCCGTAATGTTTCTTGTACGGTCCAAGATTATGCAGTTTGGCGAATTTTTTTTTTTATTTTTTTTTTTTTGGAAAACTAGACAAGCTACGTAAAAGTACGAAAAAAGTTGTATTTTTAGGTGTTTTATCATCTAAAACTCGTTAATAATATTAGCTAAGTTGCGTCCTACGCCGACACTGGTCTCACTAAATATAATTAGTTTAGGGCTAATTTAACTTCCTATTTCAAAAAATATCAAATGCAAATTTTATTAAAATCGGATAAGGCATATTTAAGATATTATTAAAAACCTAATTTTTCTTTTAAAGTTTAAACCCCGTATTTTAGAAACTAGTGATGTAACGAATGTTAAAATGCATACATTCGTGAATGCAAATATTTATCTCAATATTCGCGAAGACTTCCAAATGGTAGCGCTCGTCAAATATCGTACACATTTTAGGCATAAGACATTTTTTATTGTCTTATATTTTTTTTTCGTGACGGAAAAAAAAATGGACATTGTATTTCTGTTAACAGGTACTAAAATGTGACTTTTCATAAAATTACTTTTTTTCGTGGGGAAAAAGTGAGTCCTTTTTTTCGGACATACATACACGTAAGTAAAGGTAAAAATTTAATTTTAAAATAATTTATTATACAGAACTTTTTTTATATTAGGACTCTAGTCAGATTGTTTTTAACTTTATAATATAAAACTAAACTATCGCTTTTGTTTTTAACTTTTCAATTTAAATTTGTCAAATTACAAAAATTACATTGTTAGATACTAAATAATTTTTAAAAGTCTCCATAGTAATGAAGGGTCTAATTGTGTTTGAAATATACCAGTCGACCTGTTTGAAACTTCAAATTTTACATGATTAATTTCCTTACTTTACTAATAAGTATTTTTTTAATAATAAGTCGTCGTTTTTTTAACACAGAAAAAAAATGTGTAGCATACAGAGGAAAAATTTTAGATTTTAGCTCTTGGTTTATTGTTTCCCTCCGCTTCGCGTCGAGAAAGAACACAACCTCGAGCTAAAATCCAAAGCTTTTTCCCTTGTATATTAACTATTTTTGTTTTTATTTTTTTTGTAAACGAAATGATATCCTAGTATATATACTGTAGTAGTCAAAAGCTGCTACATATACAGTGTGTCTCAGGATAGGTGCTACAAGGGTACAAATGGACCAATAGTTTTTAAGTTTTAAAACAAAATTTTTGGAAAACTGGTCGGATATTCTAAAACTAATAAATGCAAAATTTTACTTCAATTGATATTCTGCAGGTCGAGTTATAATTACAAATATGAAACTTTTATTCTTTTAAATAGAACAAAACTGTATAAGTGCATTTTGTAAAGAATTAAATGTTATGTCAAAGTTTGAAGTTACAGCATGAGAGTAAAAGAAATGTAGTTAAAAATTTTTACAATACGCATTACAACTTAAATAATGGGCAAGAGGATTTACGTGGATTCACTAGTGCCACGCAAGTCACGTATGTTACTGATCTGAAAATAAAAACTATATAATATTGGGCACAATTGTAATTTTTTAGTAATTTATTTAATAATAAAGTTTTATGTTTGCTGTTGATTGTTTAGTTCATACTTTCCACGTTTGAATTTTAACTTTTTGTCCCAGTGTAAGTAGGACTTAAAACAACATTTTTATAATAAAGGTCCTTTTGAAACACTGAAAGGCACAAGGTTAAAAAAATTGCGAAAAAAGGGATACATTGCTTAAAATAAAAGGTAGTTTGCCTAATAAATAAAACACAACAAGATATATTTGTAGTTTTCGTTTAATGACATTACATAGTGGTTGAAATAAAATATTTTGTGATAAAAAGTATGAATGATATTTTAAATTTTTCCAATCTTTAAAGGGAAAAAAAGAATGATTTTTGACCACAAGTCGATAAAACAAACTATCCTTTATCTTAAACGAGAAATCACCTTCTTAGATCTTTCGCATTTTTTATAAAACACCCTGGATATTGTATACCCATTAAAAAATATCAACTATACAAGTATTTCTTGTAACTTAATTAAAGGTATAGATTTCATAACCTTCCCATTCGTTTTGCTGTATGGGTTTTACTAGTTAAAAGCTTTATAGCAGTGTTTACAGTACCATTAACTCAATTATAAATTAGGTATGGTTTTTATGTTACAAACCATTTTCTATTTAATTTCCTTCTTTTTTAGGTAAGCTCTAGCAAATAGTATCAACCTTAACTAGGTAAGACAAACTTCCTTTATATTTTGTGAATTTTACTTAAATAGTCTACAAAAACTGTCATTTAAAAAATATTATGGCTATCTTCAACTATTATACATGCTCTTCTTTTAATCTTAAAAGGCATTTTATGTTAAGCAGCTATTAACAAAAAAATGATTTGCAAGGAACCGATTGCAAATATTATATTAAATAATGATAGTTTAGTTTTTACTTATAGTAGGGGAGCCCAAGATGCTAAATTTGCAGTTACTTAAGCGTCATAGAGACCTATTGGGTTGAAGATATGTTCTGTATTGGTTTGACGGATTCATTTAATAGATGTTATTTATTTGGGTACACGCCAATTCAGAATTAAAACCAAAAAGTCCAAAAAATGTTTTAAAATATGTAATTAAAAATCTAAAAGTCGACGTTTCGGTGACAAGTCAGCCACCGTTGTCAAGATAAAATTAAATAAAAATAAAGATTAAAAAAAACTATTATTTAGGTTTTAAAATTATGAAATTTAGGCTTTATTTTTAGGATATCCTGAAAGTCGTTTGACATTAAAAGTCAATATTTGACATTTATTGTCAACATTAAGAAATAATAGTTATTTGTGTAAATTTTTATTTTTATTTAATTTTATCTTGGCAACGGTGGCAGACTTGTCACCAAAACGTCGACTTTTAGTTACTTATTTTAAAAAAATGTTTGGACTTTTTGGTTTTTTAAATTCTGAATTGGCGTGTACCCAAATAAATAACATCTACCTATTCGGTTGCAAAGCGTAGATGATAAGAAGAAAATAATGTTATATAATGTATACCTTTTCATAGGGACGTTAAGCGGCTATAGACATATAAGTATGTCAAAAAAATATTTTTATTATTTCGGCTTGTGGAAATCGTCCAAATCGTATTGAATTATATATTTTTTGTTATCCTTGAATTATTTTCTTTAAAATAATAAAAAAACATGCTCGAGCATGTCAAAAATAACAACTTTGTAGCCCTCCGCTTTCTTTAACGTCACTCTTAAATTGTCAGATTAGTGGAATATAAACTCTTTAGCATGGAATTAATTAACTTACCCTATCTTAATCTGACGCGCACGAAAATTTTTAATTGATATATTTTTGTTTACGATCGCCCCTGTATACGAAGCTCATATTTGGTGGAGGTATTTTATCGGGTACAAGGTATCTCCCGGTATATTTTTCTGACGCTCTATAGTAACTTCAGAAATCCCCTCCTGGGCTCCCCCTACCATTACAAGAGATTAAAATTTTATGATGTCAATAAAAATCGACCTTGCATATATGTAGTCCATTTGAGTATATCGACCACGCATCTAACACTACTGCGTAACTTGGCAAGTATAAAGGCGATACTTTTAAAAATGACATCATGTTATTCCATATCATAAAAATTGCATTATTATTATTATTACATCTGTTCGATCTACACGGAGCAATAATTATAATATTATTTAAGCAATGTTTATTCATAACAACGAACCCACATTTCTTGCAGTTTATGGTTAGTTGTACAACATCCAGGTCATCTAGGTAAAAATAAAACGTGCGAGTATGAGCTGAGATGATGGATCGACATTTTTGTTGTGATTTTTAAGACGATAAAGTTTCACAAAACTGCAATTGGTTTATTTCTTTTAAACTAATATTTTTTAGCAAGATTAAAATTATATATTATACCAGCCTTTGCCCGCGGCTTCTGCACGCGTTAAATTTGAAATAACAATTCCCCTTTCCTATACCGTGAAGATTTTGGATATTATTATATTCATATATAAACCTTCCTCTTAAATAACTTCTATCAATTAAAAAACGCATCAAAATTCGTTGAAAAATGATAAAAAACTTAATTAAAAACTTTGGTACTCCTGTATAAGATTTTTTTTAAATACTAATAATTATTTTGAAAATCCTTATAATTAAGCAATTTTGTAAACCTTAGATGGTATATTAACGTGGTTAGAATGCATTTTATTGTTAAGGGTTTTTAATATAACATCTTTTTGACCCACCCCTGTGTGGCAATTCTATATTTTTTTAACCATAGATACATATGCACACATCATGCAAACACTTTTTCTTTAATTGCAATTGTAACGTCAATATCGAATTTTAAATGTAAACTATATTTTTAAACACTCTGTATATGTCTTTTATGGGATATTGTTGCATACATATAACCCTTTCTCTTGAATCATTTTATCTATTAAACAAAACCACATTCAAATTCGTTAAGTAATATCAATTTTAAATGTAAACTATATTTTAGACACTCGGTATATAATGGATATTATTATACATATAAACCTTTCTCTTAAATCACTCTATCTATGTAAAAAAAAACGCATCAAAAT
Organism: Listronotus bonariensis; assembly: GCA_014170235.1. Lineage (NCBI taxonomy): Eukaryota > Metazoa > Arthropoda > Insecta > Coleoptera > Curculionidae > Listronotus > Listronotus bonariensis. The sequence goes on from JACEGR010000988.1 coordinate 194,121, forward strand.
CCGTTGTGTAACATCGAATTTTAAATGTAAACTATTTTTAAACACTCTGTATATGTTTTTAAATATTATTATACGTATAAACCTCCCTCTTAAATTACACTATCTATTAAAAAAAAGAATACATAGTAACGTCAATATCGAATCTTAAATGTAAACTATTTATTTTTAAACACTCTCAATCTGTTTTTAGATAATATTATACATATAAACCTTCCTTTGGATTAGTCTATCTATTAAAATAAATCCGTAATAGTAAAGTAATATCAATTTTAAATGTAAACAATTTTTTAAACACTCTTTATATGTTTTATTATTGTATATATTATTATACGTATGAACCTTCCCTCTTGAATCACTCTATCTAGCATAAAAAAAACCGCATCAAATCCGTTGAGAATAGTAACGTCAATATCAAATTTTAAATGTAAAACAATTTTTTTAACAGCTTTGTATATGTTTTTTTATATTATTATACATATGAACCTTTTTCGTGTATCACTCTATCTATTAAAAAAAAACGCATTAGAATCCGTTGAGAATGGTAACGTCAATATCGAATTTTAGTTAGTAGTTTTCCAAGATAGCATCTGATGCCCACTTCGTTGGGCGTTGATATCAAACTTTTGTTGAATCATAGCAAAATTAGCCTATAACTTTCCTAAATAATGTAGCTTTCTGATTGTGAAAGAATTTTTATGATAGGTTCAGTACTTCCGAAGATTAGCGGCTACAAATAAACAAACTCACAAACAATGTTACGAATTTTACCTCTTTATATAGAGCGGCAGAGCTTCGTTATTTTGTAAACGCTGAAACTGTCAGTTTAGCTAAAAGCTTGATGGGGAGACTATGGGGTTTTGATTCATAGTGGCGGGTACAGTACCAAGGTTAATTAATAGAAAACTTAACTTTCGTTATTTTGTAAAGCTAAATTTTATATATATGTGACTTAGGGCTTTTTCTATATAAAAATATTTTCTTCAGACATAGAGACAGTTTGACAGTTCCATCCCCAGCAGGCTGTTTTTGGGTTTACCAGTGTCCTGTACTTACATGTATGTACATCCCGAAAAAAAACTTAAATTTTTTTTTTTTTCAGGCTTGCTAATTAATGAAGAGTCTTTTTTTGTAGTATCTTTCAGCAGAGGTAAAATGTTAAATTTTCACGCCATCACGGAAAACATTTTTTTTTTATTTTGAAACAAAATGTGAAATTATTTTATTTTTAATAACATCAGCGGTACATGCTCGTATGCAGATATTATCATTAACTTTATTTATTTAATAGAGTTATTAAAGGTTTTAGAAATAAGTATTGTCATAAGAAAATTATTATGTTAAATTATTATAATAAAACAACATGTGCACGAAACACCTTAGGAAAATAGCTTCGGTTTATGGGGTTATTACAAGCACAATTTTTAATATTTTTACCAGAATTTCCATCCTAAAAAAATAAAACAAAATTTAACTTAAATTTTTAAAAAAGACGTTTTTCATTGCTATTTTTTGCACCTATTCAAAATAAGTGCCTTGACTTGTGCACCTGGCATTTACTTAAAATAAAGAGTTTATCTTTGATAAACTTTACCTAAAACATAAAAATTGGTTGCTTCATTTATAATTATGCACGGCATATTTAAAACAGATGTTTGATTACTTTTAGTTAGTAAAAGGTTGCTCCTTAAAAGTGGCATTATTTTAAGGAAATTGTGTACCAATTAGGTTTTTGTCACTTTAAAACTATTAAATTAAAATGTGAAAGAGATGAAACTTTAAATTACATGTACTGACGTGCTGTGCTGCGTCGCATCGCATGCGTAAAGGTATGGTCACACCTAGCCACACCAAGACCGCACCGAGCCCGAATTCACAATGGGGGAGAAAAGTGGAATTCAGGAAAAGTTAAAAGAACTTTATGCCGCTCAAAAATATAAAAAGTGATTTTTGTCTTTGTCTATTATTTTACATATAAGACAGGTGATTCTTAACCTGTGCATAAACTTGTAAAATCATTGCTAAAAGTAAATATTAAATAATGACAAAAAAAAGTTTGTAAAATATTTTTAGTTAGGGAGATAATTAATTATTTTAAATACAAATGAACTTTAATTATGAAGACAAATACTAACTAATAACGAAAAACAAGTGTTACCTATTTTAGGTGTCAGAAATAATTTGGTACAGTAATTTTAGGCCAAAATTTTAATTCCAATCACGTAAAATTACACTTATAACAACCACGACTAATAAAAGAGTACTAGCTGCCACACAAAACATTTGTGATATATTTTTGTTGGTTTAGTTTTTATGAAGTACAAAAAATTCATTATTCCGTAACAAAAAATAGTTTCCATCGTTATTTTATTATTTGTAATGATTTACGCTTAGAATTGACGTTCTTTTTTATTTAAAATAATTTATTATCTTCCTAAGTAAAAATATTTAACTTTTTCTTTATTATTAGTCTTTACTTGTCTTTTGTCAAAATTTCTTAAGTTTATGCGTTTGGATTAAAAATTACCCTGTATATCTCCTTGTTTAAATAAAACAGATTTTCCTACTTATATCTGTTCCTTTTTATCTAAACTTTAATGAGTGTAGTATCCGAGGGACAAAGTTACCTTTATTTGTGAGGGGTTTATTTTACGATCAACTGTAATTTAAAGCGTAGAATAACATACTCATATTACTGCAATTTTATTAAATACAAAACTTTTTACACCGTATCCCCCTACATTTCACCAGCGAGATGCAAGGCTGTGGGTATTTGTGGACAGACTTTTATACGTGTCCTAAATTGCGCCTTGCCGTTTGTTAGGTGTCTAGATGCAAAAAGTTAGAGAAATTATGCACAATCCGGCAACTTCAAGTGGGTGGTGTTAATTAAAAAATCTTATCTCTTTGGGACCTATAACCAAAATATGTAGGGAAAAACTGCGCAATTTTAAACTGAAATGTTATTTAACGTGTTTAAAAACTTTTAGAGTTATAGGAATGCTTTGTACAGCCAACTTAAGGAGCATTTTTTATTTTTATTTTTTGTATTTTTTGACTAGTATCATTGTAATTATACCAGTTACTGTTTCTTTGTTAAATATTGACAAAAAATTAACATTTTTTGTGTTACAGTCGATTTAGAATAAAAACTAGGTCACGACACAGTTAGGTCAACTTACAAGTAAATATGAGTATTCCAAATTTCGCGAAACAAATATTGCCAAATATTATCGAAAGTATTTAACACCAATTAAAAAAACACACGTATCCGTATACTGTATGCAAGTTGTAATTGTTATATATTTGATTTAAATTTTTAAAATACGGTTCCTTACAAAATATTTAGCAACTTGAAGCTTATTGGTAATACAGTGACTAATTTGTAAAATTAAAAGTTTTGATTATTAACACATGTAGTAAAATTTAAATTAACAATTTTTTGTAATATAGACAATCAGAAGAAATGTTTATTAATGACCTATTTTTGTAACCTGTTTTTATACTATCAAAAACAAAAACAAAATTTAATAACGGAGAAGCACTACCTTACATTTTTATCCTTTCTGCTAAACTTCTTAGGTTACTGATCTATGTGACTCTTGCAATCTCGATATTTCTTGTGTGTGTTAACATATCCACTTAACAGATTTATTACATGAATGAATCCTATTACTAAGTACAAAAAGTAGAAAAAAAACAGAAGGTTAAAAGTTATTAAACAATCAAAACAACAGAAAATCACAGTATATCTCTAATTCTAGCCTTAAATCTGTTATAACTATCACTAAATACATCTACACTATTTTGGATTTTATTATAGATTCTACATATATTGTACAATGGAGATCCTAACTGACTATTGTTATTGGCTACACTAGGCATATAAAAAGTTACTGGATTTCTAGTATTGTAAATGGGGGTATTAAAAGTGAGATTTGTTAAAAATGTCGTATCATTAAAAAGTCCATTTACTGTCTTATGCAAGTAGAGCATGCAAGATATCTGTCTGCGTTTTTCTAAGGATTCCAAATGATATCTGTCACAAAGGGAGGATGATGGTATAGTAAAATCATAAATGCCCACTTCTCTAAAGTAAATGTATCGGGTCATTTTATTTTGTATCCTTTCAAGAGAATATTTGTGACATTCATAATAAGGACACCAAATTATACTCGCGTATTCCAAAATGCTTCTTACATAAGATGTATACAATTGTCTTAAACACTCAGAACTTCTAAAATCTCTTGTATTTCGCACAATAAAACCATACATCCTGCAAGCTCTACCCGCCACATCAGCAATATGTAAATTAAAGTTTAACTTTGAATCAAAAATTACACCCAGATCCTTTATTTGTGACACTCTAGATAGAGGAGAGCCCTGAACAGTGTATGGAAAAATTATTGGTGTTAATTTTCTTGTATATGTAAGAACCACACATTTTCTTATATTAAAATAAAGCTTATTGTCTAAGGACCAATCGGAAATGTTGTCTATATCTGCCTGTAGTTTATTGCAGTCTTCATAATTTTTTATCTCATAATA